>CM053510.1:103836430-103918757 GCA_028627145.1 Eidolon dupreanum | reverse complement strand
TGCTGAAATGAAATTAGGCCTAACTCCATGCGACGCTTGGACCTTCAGCTAGAGAGCCAAGGCAGCGTGGAGACATGGGGGTAGTTCAGTCGACGTCGCGAGGCCTTATTACTCATCGTTTTTATAATTCAATATGTAACTCAATTTATAACTCATCAGTCTGTCCTTCCAGATCCCCACTCCACCATTTTCTTCCCTGGGAGGCCAATCGGCACAGATGACCTCGAGGGGTTGCCTGCCCCTTCGGCGCCCAGTTGAGTTCGGCTAATGGGAAGCCAGCCAGGAGATCGGAGGGAGGGAGGAATGTGAGGTCAGGACCGGGCACCACTGCAGACTCCGTTAGGCAGACTTCTCTGTCTAGCTGCTCTGCCTGTCCTCTTCTCTGGCTGCTTTAGGCTTAGGGCAGCAATGGCTGCCTTTGTTGCTAGTCCCTTGTTGGTTTTCCTAAATCCTGCCCACACTTTTATAAATAGTCCTTTATTAAGCTCCCCTCCATTGTCCGGAGTGTGCCATCTTCATCCTGCCAGGACGCTGACTGACACAGAGGTTATCCGTTTCAGTCCACGACTCAGATTTGCAGGAGGAAGCATATGAATTAAATAAACTGAGATCCCACTCTGAGCCCCCATCCTGTCGTTATGGGGCATCTCCCCCTCGCACACATCCTGGGGGACGCTACGTCCCCGGGCTCTTTTGCAGTGACAAAACTTTAGAGAGTTACTTGAGATCTTCTGTCAATGGCCTTTCCTGGCGACGGCCTGGTAACCCCCACCTGTCATCCCGGGCTGCCTGGTCCTTCCAGGTACAGGCGTTAATGCATTCCCATCAGGCCTGCAGCAAGGAAAGCTTTGGCCACAGTGGAAGCCACTGGACTCGCCGTAGCCTCCGTGGGGTGTTTCCCTTTCTCAGGGGCTGCCCTGGAATTATCAGCCTGTGACCCTCCTTAGCATCTCTTTTCTCTCTCATTTTAGAAGGACCTTCTCTCTCTGCTCCCCGTTTGAGGACAACGAGTATAATCTCCTCCAAACACTTTAGACCTTTACAAAAAGCAGGAGGCCCAGCTTCTGATCTTAACCAGCAAAACTCGAGGCAATGCAAATTATTTCAAGAGGAGGAGAAACAGGAGCACACACATAAATTAATATTTTAATAAATTCTGACACATATGTGATGTATTTAACAAAGTTCCTGACGTACAGTAAGCACTCAGGAAGAATGTTAGGTGCATCCTATTGTTCATTCCATACTTATACCTGAAGAATTAATATGAGTTACATGTTATTTTGACACCTCTACATTGCCCATTAATCTCACAAAACCCATTAAAAATACTATTTGGAATATCACCCATTCAGTTAAATATTTCATTTATTTATCTTTTCTTACCTTTTAGGAAAAATACTGCTACTAAACATACCCACAAGATTAAATTGCCGGAGCAGAGACAATTTAGGATATCTGCAAAACTCAATTCAAGTTTCCGTTTAAATTTAGTGTCTTTCATCTCCAAGTAACCTAGATGGCGGAGGCATTAAATGACAATTAATGGATAACAGAATAACCCACTTCCGAATTTGTTCCTGCGTCTGGGTCATTTTTCCCAGTTTTGAAAGAATGAGATAAAGCGGGCAGTGTGCAGAGTAGCCCCAGATGGAATAGCATCTTGAAAACTGGCGTTTGCTGAATACTCACGCAGAATCCAGAAATATCTCACGGTCAGGATGAAAGGTCTAAATTTAATACCAAAAACAGAGAATTGGCTTGGCTCCTCTGGACTCTGCACAGGAAAGTTCTTGTTTGGAAGTTAAATGCGAAGGGGCTGGAGACATTATGTTCACAGTATCCTCAGGTTTTCAGGAGGACCTGGGAGGTCTGCTCTTATGCCAAGATCTCATTTGGCTCACATGGGAAGCCTGCATCGAAGAAAGATAATTTGTTGGTAGGAAATCAGGGAGAAAGTTCACACTGATACAGATACTCCCCACAATAAATATGGGCTCATTTCTTCCCATTCTGGTTTTGCTTTCCCAGCTTTTAAGATTTAACCACCTTCCCTGACCACCTGTGAAAGGACATCTGTTGTTCTTGTTTGCATAGCATCTCTGCCACTGATAACAGAAGCCAACCCTTCCTTTTCAGAAGCCACCCTCACCAGTCTATTGCTATGTCCGTCAGAGTAGAGCAGGTGATTTAAGAATGGGCTGACATACTTCAGGCCAATGAAAGTCAGCACTGGAAATTTGATGAAACGACTGAAGATTGTACTTTTATTGAGGTTGCCAGGCTGGAAGAATGTAGCTTCCTACTACTACTAGCAGCCCATTGAGAGGAAAGTGGGGACAAGAGACAGAGAGATGGAAGGAGAAAGAATGGCAAGATGATGTCACTGAGCTCCTAGATCAAGCCATACCTGAAGGTAGTACATACTTGGAGATCACGATTGCATGAAATAATGACCCCCTCCTTATTTTTTATCTTGTACTAAACTGAGTCTTGAAAAATACATTTGACCAGGAGTGATGTCCCTCCACTCTGAATAACTGGAGCTGAGTTTCACAACCGTGTCTATTCCTTGCAGTATCCATTAGATTAAACAAGGGAGATGGAAGATGCAGCTACCACTTTCTCTCTCCCTTCCTTCCCCCCTCTCCCTGCCCTCTCCTCCACTGGGGCCAGTGAACATTTAAAGGACACTGCTCTATAACATCATTTTTTTTAACCAGAGGGCTTCAAGTGAGAAGCAGATTGGGGATTTTAGTGCTTTGGTAACAAGGGGTGAGTAGGTTTCAACAATGGTCCATCGTTACAACCAAAAACTGCTAAAGAATCCACATCTTGAATTCTGTAGTCTACAACCATGAGCACCCAAGAGACCAAAATTAACAAGAATTGAAAGAAAAAGACAAACCCAAGAATGAACGGAGACCCCCCCCACACACACCCATGTCCCTGACATACATTGCCTGCTCACCTGCTTAGCCAATGGAAGTAATTTATCCATAAGAGATGGAGGTGTGTACACAGATGTTCACAGCAGCATTGTTCATTATAGCCCAAGGTGGAGACAATCCACATTTCCATCAACAGGTAGGTAAATGGGTGAACAAAAAACCCACACAGTGAAATATTATTCTGCCATAAAAAGGAATGAAGTACTGATACCTGCTACATACAACGTAGATGAGCCTTGAAGACATTACGCCAAGTGAAAGAAGCCAGACACAAAGAACCACATATTTTATGATTCCATTTATAAGCAATGTTCAGAAAGGCAAATCCATAGAGAGGAGGAAAAGCAGATTAGTGGTTGCCAGGGGCTCGGAAGTGGCGGGTTTTTGTTTGTTTGTTTGTTTTTTGTTTTTTTTTGTTTTAATTGCCAAGTGGGAGACGGTGGTTAAAGGGAATGCGCTTTCTTTTGCGGGTAATAAAAAAGTTCCAGGATTAGATAGTGGTGATGGTTGCACAACTTTGTGAATATGCTAAAAGCAATTGGATTGTAGACTTTAAATGGATGAATTATATGTATATAGATTATATCTTACTAAATCTATTAAACAGAGTCAGGGTAGTTGTAGGAATCTTTCCGAAAGGCTCTCATATGACTGGGACTCCCTTTACCTATAAAAATGTTAAATATAGTTCAGCCAAGAGGCATCTTTGGGGTTTTACGAGGAAGACTCAACATAGCATCCAAAGTGGAAAATGTCTCCACGTGGGTGGTTTGACTTGGTATATAATCAGCAATGCCTTCACTGTTATGAAACTGTTGCTGTGTTCTGGGACCCTCATTGAATCTTTTCATCTTAAATGAATCAGGGCATGATGGCAGGTCCTCCTTCGGCCTGTGTCTGGGCCCTGTTGATAGGCAACAACCCAGTATGTGCAGGCCTCTCCTCTTTGCTTCAAGTTGGAATGTAAGCTCTCAGTACATGGATCTCAGGAAGCCTGCTTCAAATTCTACATCTGTAGACTCCAGAGAGAAGCAAATCTTACCACCTCGTTGGTTTTTTTTTTTTTTTTCCCCAATGTCAGGCACTGTTCTTATCGCTTTATGTACATCAACTCATTTAATCTCCCATCAGCCCTTTTGAGGAAGGCATTATTATAGCTTCATTTTATAGATGAGGAAAGCTCAGAGAGACAAGGCCACACAATGGCAGATTCGGGATTCAAATCCAGGCAGCCAGGAGAATCTCCTAACACACCCAACAGGATTAATTAATTATGTAGCCCTTTGTATGATTCCTATTATTTCTCCCAGAGGTATTTATTTAACTTTTCAAGGTTTTAAGTGTTCTAAAGTTGTCATAAGCACCTTTCTGTGAGCTAGAACCAATCTTAGTTTTTCTCCAAGCGTCCCTCAGGGTACCTTCACTTCAACATTCAGAAGGCAGCCAGCAATGGACCCAACTTGGAGTGTTCTGTTCCCTCTGCCAAATAAACCCTCCCCTTTCCTGTTTGACTAATTTTTACTGATCCTCAAACATCACTTTGTCTGATAGATCCTCTCCTGATCGATAGTATGGTCTCTTCAGTCCCCAATAACCTTGGGACTCTTCATCTGGGCTCCCCCATCATTGGGTCCTTTTATTATAGGACTTAGTGAGTATCATTGTATTGGTGTTGCCCATTCAATTGTCTCTCGTCCCACACTAGACTGTGGGTTCCATGAGGACAGAGGCCAGGTAATTTCTGCTCCCCAGCGACTGCATCCCCAGCAGCCAGCATAGTGCGGGGTACATAGGAGATGCCTAATATGGAATTTGTTTTGTTTTGTTTATAAATCTGATGCTAAGTGTGTAGTTGGTTTCTTCCAAGATGTTTGAGCTAGCAACTAAGTTTTCAGGGCATGTGGAATTTCATTCTCATTTTTTCATTGTTATCTGACATCACGAAGTTCAGTGGTCTCCAGTCTAATGGGGCGGGGGAGGGCTTCAAAATACCATTCACCAACTAAGGTCTCCCCCAAGCCAGTTCGTGCAATGGGGTCTCTGTTTTAGTGGACTTTCTGGCTCCTTTGTGATCTTTCTCCTGCCTACCTCGCAGGATGTGAACCCCGTGAAAAAAGCAAAGAGGACTTCATTTATTTCTGCAGGTGCCTAAAAATGAGGCTCTTAAAAAAAGAAAGAAAAAGAAGCTCTTAGAAAACAAAAGGAGCCTTAGGCCATTTACTTTTTTTTTTTCAGGTTCTCAGCATATTAAAAAAAAATTATTGGACTTAAAATATTTAATACTCAGTACAGGCTTTTTGGCCCAATAACGTGACAAAGAAGCTGAAATCTCTACGATGGCTGTGTCTTCTTTTAATCCTGCCAGAGACTCTACAATGATTCCTACGTCTAACCTAATTGCATATACTTCTGCCAAAAGCCTAAATTTGAAGCTCAGGCCAAATGCTTCCTCAACTGAAAATCCCACTGGTCCTGCCTCAGACAAAGAAGTCATCACCGATATTGGCAGGAAGAAAGGACGAAAAGAAAGCGCACATTTGGCATGTGTTAACGAAGAGACGATTTTGTAAACTGCAAACTGCAGAACGTTCGGGAAGGTTTATTACCGATAACAACCCCAAATACTTCAAGCTGGCGGGAGTGGCTCGGAACCTGTGACCTGTGAGCACACTGTGCACACGGAACCGGCACCCCTCCACCTTGCACCCCCGCAAGCCTCCGCGGCCGCGCGCGCCCGAGCCCCCCCCACCGGAAACGCGCTGCCCTCCCGGGCGGAAGTGACGTATACCACGGCCTAGCAACCGTTGCCAAGGAGTTCGTCTCTAGGAACCGACAAGCGGCCGGATACTTCCTGGGGGTGGGGGAAAGTGGTTCCGTGAGGAGACTTTGAGGTAACCTCGCCAACCCGCGGTCGGAAATTTCCCCGAACCCCAAAATAGGAGAGAACTCCGTCCTCCTCCCCTCCCCAGTGCAGCATCTCGCCAGTGGAGGGGTCGCAGCAATTAAGCCCCCCACATCGGGGGTCGGCCCCTGCGGGGCCTCGCGGTGATGCAGGCCGCGCCCTGGCGGACGGAACCGTCAGGGAGCCCTGACGTGCCTGGGTCGGATGTGGGGTTCCCTGTCCCCTCTCCCGATCCCCGGGGTCCGCGGGACACTGTTTTGGGGTACCGCACGAGGCTGCGGGTCCCGCGCCGGTGCCAGCCCGAGACCAGGGCAGCGTGGCTTCTGTCCCGAGTTGTGCCAGATAAACGCACGTCCCGGTTTTAATTCTGTCCCCACCCTCGAGTGCTCAGGAGGGTAAGTGCTTGTGAACTAGTGTGGCGACTCTGCTGGAACAGGGAGCGTAATTGCTTTTGCTAATTTTGGAGCACAGAGCCCCCTGGGCATAGACAACCTACCTGTTCACTCCATCTTTGTCCTTAGCCGGTGACCATCTGAAAGCTGGTGGGCAACTAGGGAGAACACCCAACTAATTTCTTTTCCTCTCCTGGTAATGTTTTACTTGTTTATCCAAGTGTTTTGTTTTCTTTGAAAGGCAAACTGTGTGTGTGTTGTATTTAACTTCAAAATCATTAAAAATTAAATATATGTCTATGAAGGTTATGACATGGACTTTCCCTTAAAATACTTTTTTTTTTTCACTTAAAATACTTTTAATATTGGAAAACGTGCATCTCCAATGTGGCTTTTTATTTAATTTCTGTAAAGGTTTTCTCTTTACGGTTCAAAGAAAACCTCAAAATTTTAAACCACATTGGTTATCCCTTCTACTGTCTTTTGATTTATTATTTAACAACAATAATTCTTTACTCATAATTTTATCATAATTATGGAGAAATGAAAATGTCTTTACATTTTGATGTTTTCTAAATATCCAGCTCCACTCACTTAATATAAGAAACCTATTTCAGAGCAAGTGCATGCTGCCCCAACGAATGACTTGGGTAAAATAACATTTACCCATGTCACGGTTAAAAACTATTAGGGAGCACTGAAGTAATGTTTTCTTTATTTCTTTTAACAGTTCACTTTTTAATTCATTTTTTAAAATTGGTGGTTAAAAAAATTGCCTGCCTGCAAAATTTCTACTACTTCCTCCCATAATAAAGTGATATCTGCATGCAGAAAACACGAAGAACCTTGGTAAAGCTATTTAAGCAATTAAGTAATCAGATAACCCAATTGTTAAGAAAGGTACAGTCTTTCTCACTCACCGCTAGCCTACTTAAGCTTATGTTGTTGTTGTTGTTGTTGTTTGGCCTTGGGCCTCTGAACAAATTCACTCAGTCTAGCAGAAGTAGTCACTGCTTTCGATGCAGAGATGGAATTAGGCACAGATATATCCTCATGGAATTTACAGTTTAGTAACGAAGTAAAAATGTACTTAAGTAACTAGTACAAAATAGAAAAGTAACTCTAGGAGAGCAGAGCAGATGAAGTGTGGTCAGCGTGGAGGGCAGGCACTGTTATTCTGGTGACAACGTCGGGGATAGTTTGAGAAAGATTTCTTGGAGGAAGCTGCCTGTGGTGAGCAGGGCTGAAACGATTAGGATTTGCACCTCTGGAGGGGAGAACAGTTCTAGGCAGAGACAACAGTATTAACTGAAGGCAAAGGTGGAACAGCTGGGGAGCAGTGACCATTTCAGTCTGCTGGAGTTTGAAAGAGTGAAAAGTAACAATTTGGAAATAAAGTTGGGAAAGGCTAAATTAAGCTAGATCTTGAAGTGTCTTGAAGTCCAAGAAGTTTGGACTTTATTTTGTGGGCAGTGAGAAGCCTACAAATGATTTGGAATGGGAGAGGTGGAGACCAGAAAGCATGAGGCTCTTACCTTATTGAAGGCAAAGGAAACAAAGGCCTGAATTACTCACAGGTGCCAGAGTCGATGCCTACAGGGCCAAGGCCAGAACATCAGTGGGTGAAGAGTGCTTGGTGGAGGAAACCAAAACAAAACCAAAGACGGTATACCCAGGCTAGAGCTTGCAGCCTCTGCTCAGCTTCAGTTGGGTGTGGCCATACAAAAATATGGGCCTAGGGTTGCCAGATCTGATTTTCAAGAGAGACTGGAAATCTGGATTTTAATGTAAAAATATCTCCCAATTTTTAAACATAGGCTACTAATAAAAAAATTAGAAGCATATCTGCAACTTAACAAGTTTTTACCCCTGGGTAGAGTTGTGGAGCTGAAAGGTAGAGATGTTAACATAAGTGTAATTTATTATTCATTTGTCCATGTTAATCAGTGTTACTTCAAATGATTGCTGTCATACAAATTCATATCCCAAAACATTTTCCATTAAATATTAATAGTATATACTGTAGTATTCATAATAAAGTCTTCACATTCTGATTTCTTTCAATAAAATAACCTTCACAGCTTTTGCATGCCATATAGAATTATATTTTTCATTCCTACTTCCCATAAACTTAGATATTGATTTTTTTCCAGAACTTTTGTTACCAATAGTGAGGAATTTTTTTTCTCTATTTTTACTCTTTAGTTCAAGGTATAAGACCCAATTATGAGTGACCAAATCAAATTCATTGTGGACAATCTCAATAAGGAGCCTTTTAGAAAGAACTATAATTTAATCACATTTGATTCCCTGGAGCCAATGCAACTATTACAAGTTCTCAATGATGTTCTGGCCGAGATTGACCCAAAGGTAAGAGTTTTTTTTTCTTCTGTGATGAAAAGGGTGGCAGGAAAGCTAGCTTCTGCCTCTGAATATCTGTCTTAGGCAAATTACTTAACCTCTTTGGGCTTTATTGTCATAAGGCCTTATTTTACAGGCCTTGTGCTTGTAAAGTAATAGTAAATGATCTTTAAGCTTTCTCCATGAGATAAAATTATCTACTTGTACCTTATTTAGGAAATATTTCTCTACTTCCAAACATAAATAAACTTGGTCCTGGAATGATAATGCAAAATTTTACAAAAGATTTTATTGTATTGCAAGTTAGTTCATGACTCTCATCTATAGGCCTTTTCCTCTGGAGACTTTTTTAACCTTGACATTCTTAATACGAATCCTGATCTGACTTGCACGCACCCTCACTTGGAACCTAGGGACCTCCGTACTTAATCTCTTTCACGAAGAGACCATTGTGCCTGTTATGCTCTAGCAGAGCAAGTTTGTGAGTTTAAACGTTGTTCTTTGATAGATATACAACAATAACATTTTTTTTCAAATTTTTTTTTATTTGTTAGCAAGTTGTCGATATCAGGGAGGAGATGCCAGAGCAGACAGCCAAACGAATGTTGAGCCTCCTTGGTATTCTTAAATACAGACCTCCAGGAAATGCCACAGACATGTAAGAATCTGATCACGTGTTGCTTTCTTAAAACCACACAGGCTGTAGTCAGTCTTCCTAGGCAATGCCTGGTCTCCCTAAGTTAGTGGCCTCGGAACATCACTGAATTTCAAAACAATCTTGAACTTTGCATGTCATTTTGTCATACAGACGTCAAACAAAGGGTTAGTTTGTTCTCATCAAAAAAGTCAGGCAAATCCACTCCCCCATTTTATCATCGATATGCCATCCTAGATAAAAACAGGAACTTAAACCTGCCCAGTCAATGAAGCGAAGCATTAAGGCTGACTGTACCAACTAATGCTTCCAACACAAGCTTCCCATATAGTCCAGTGATAGATGAAGGCCTAATCTTATGTTTATTGTGAATGTGCAGACTGACTTTAAATAGCCGTGGTTTTATCTTTTTTAAATAGTCATGGGAAGCACTCAGGATGTTGTAAATCAAATTTTAAGTAAATGTTATCTCTTCTCAAGGTTTACGTGTGTGTGTGTGTGTGTGTGTGTGTGTGTGTGTGTGTGTACGTGTACGTGTTTTCTTTTTTTAGGAGTACCTTCCGTCAGGGTCTGGTGATTGGAAGTAAACCTGTAATTTACCCAGTGCTCCACTGGCTTCTTCAGAGAACTAATGAACTGAAGAAAAGAGCATATTTAGCCCGTTTTTTGATAAAACTTGAAGTACCAAGTGAGTTTCTTCAAGATGAAACTGTGGCCGATACCAATAAACAGGTATTCAATCCATAATATTATTTTAAAACAACCTGTAATGGATTTCAAGGTGCACATGTTCAAATACATGTTAAACTCTATTTTCTGTCTCTGTGTTTCCAGGTGGCACCAAAAAGTAAAAGAGTTATCAGTTTTTGTTCAACTGTAATCATGTATCAGAATATTGGCTTTGCACATAAATACCAATTTAGTGATTAGGAGTATGTGGATAGAAAAAACCCTGAAGTTAAGAATTATGAGTAGATAGAATGCTAGGCTTAGGACTGCAAGGCACTTGCTGATCAGTTAGGTGACTGTACAATTTGTCATCCAATCAGAGAGAAAAGGGGCTATTATAGTAATTGCACCAGGACAAAAAGTATAAATTGACACTCTTCCAGGCAAAATGGGATGTGTGAGCTCAGGGAGGTTTGTGTATAGACAGAGAAGCTAGGCTTGCAACTTCAGAGGACTTTCTAGTTAGGCAGAAGGTTGAGAAAGGGCTGGGTATTTGAAATTCCAATGCATTTTTCCTCACCACTGTTTTGGGGTAACACTGGGTTTGGACCTTTGTCCTATAGCTCTTGGCTACTGAGGGTTCTGGCTGGGCTGGCCCCTGCAGTTCAGAGCACGTTGCTGATCAGAAACTATGGAAAGAGAGGATTCAGGATTAAGACCTCAAAGAAATGATTTTTTTAAGTGCCTATGTTTAGCACTTTGTGATTTTATTCCATAAGTATGTACATTGACTGATGTGTGCTAGTCTGTGTATACACTTATGGAATAAAATTTACGGTATGTGGTGAACAGTTTTTCAGACCATTTCCCCCAATAGATTGTGAGGTCCATGAAAACAAGTATCATGTCTTAGCCATCTTTTTTTTTTTTTTTTTTTTTTTACCTCCAGGGTTTTGTAGAGTTGCTGCTATATGGTATGTGCTCAAAATATGGTTTGAATTAAAACAACTAAATGATTTTTTATCCACATATTTAGTTATTTTGGGTAGCCATGGCAGTAATTCAAAATAGGGTCAATATTGATCTCTTAAGACATTTCTGCGGTTGAAAGATTTATGCAGATATTATATCAAATGCTACAGGACATGCCATAGGAGAAGTACAGCAGAATGAGACCACCCTAGCCCCTACCTCTGAAGACTTTATCTCATGTTGGAAATAGGAAAAGTGTAAATGTGAAATATTTTCTCCTCTCTACACTTCCCCATCAATAAATTTGATAAAATGAATTCCTCTGAAGGAAGTTTATTAATAGTTTGTACTAAATATGCCCAGCTAATTAATGGAAGAATTAATGATTATAAAGAATATTTGTTCTTGAAATGTATCTGAAGCGAATATGTAAAATGACTTATGCATTTAGCCAAGACCCTAATAAAAAATGCACATTGTCTTTCTGCAAAGGTTTAGAATGATTTATAGGTTATGATCAGTTAAGAAAAATATCATTAATTTTCTGTCATTGCCCATAATACTATTTTTTTAAAACTGAGTAAGAGTTGTGATTTTTTTCATTCATTGATCTACTTTTTATTGAATACCTATACAAATTATGCACTGTGCTAGGCCCCAGGGATACAAAAGTATATACAACCGATATGATTCTTGCCTTCCTGGCTCTCACTGTCTAATGGAGGGAGACAGATGAGTAACTAGACAATTATGATTTTAGGTGGTATCTACTCTAATATCATGATATTCTGATATGGGGCTGGAGAAGTCTTCTGGGAGAGGAGTGGTATCTATGCTGAGACCTGAAGGATAAATGGGAGTTATCCAGGTTAGGGATGAGGGAGGGGAGTCAGAGGGACTGGGGTGTAAATGGGAAGTGAGAGCATGGAATGCTCCAGGGTCCGAAAGATCAGCATAGCTACAGTACAGAGTGTGAGGTGGGAAAGTAACCAGAGAGGAAGCGGGAAAGGATTTACTGACCAGATTAGCAGACCTACTTTTTTGTGTTCTAAATAAATGTTTAAAGATGTATTTTTAATTCCATTCTTATAATGATTTAAGTAATCACTATAAGTTAACGGTTAACCTGATTAAAGAAAGCCTGCTGTATCTAGTCATTGGTTTATCATTTTTTAACTTGTTTTTCAGTACGAAGAGTTGATGGAAGCCTTTAAAACTCTGCATAAAGAATGCGAGCAACTTAAGACATCCGGATTTTCTACAGCAGAAATAAGAAGGGTAAAGAAAAAAATACAACAGTATTTTTTTGGATTTGAATAATGTTAGGTTTAGCATTTTTGTTTATAGTTAATTCTGTATGAGTCTTAAGAATACATGGAAACTAGTGATAGTACGAGGTAGATTTTCTTTTGTAGGACTTTTGCTAGTTCTCTACTGGAGAAATTAATAAGGGCAGGGTAAATTCACAGTGAGTTCTTTGTACTGTGTAGACTATTACCATGGGTATATAGATATCTGATATATATCGTAGAAAGTAGAAAAAAAACAAAAAAAATTGTCCAGTTGTTAACATTTTGTTGCATATCCTTTCAGGCTTTTTTTTTTTCATTTGTGTGTAGTGGGAATCATGCTATATGTAATTATTTCTGTCTTTTTGAAATGATTATATTGTGAATATATTCCCATTGTTATCTTTCTACAATACAGTGATTTTTAATGACTAAATAATATTTCATAGTATGGATAGTTTAACCATTTCTGGTTTTATTTGTTTTCATTTTTTGCTATTACAGATAATGCTGTGATTACCTTCTACATAAACTTATTTTTGTGTATCTGTGATTGTTTACTTAGAATAAATTTCTAGAAATGGAGTTACTTATAAAAGCATGTGAAAATTTTTAGGACTTTTGATGCAGGTTACATAATGTTCTCCAAAAAATATTTTACATTCTCACCAGGTATATAAGTTCTTTCTCAAATACTCACTGATTCTCACTTTTGTGGAATTTGTATTTTTATAATTCCCGAGTTATCAATGTCATCTTTATCTTCTCATTCAATCAAGAAACATTAGAAGTTGCTTCCTCGGGGAGGCCTCCCCTGATTCCCTAGATAGATTAGTTCTCTCAGTTCCCCTTTTTCATTTTATAACACTCTTTAAGCTTATAATTACTTTACTGTCTGTCTTCCCAACTATCTTTAAGCCCTACAAGGCCAAGGGCCATGTCTATATGTGTCTTGTTCATCACTATATGGTCGTTGCCAATCTCGGTGCCCTGCATATGATAGGTTCTCAGTAGCAGTTTGTTGGATGTATTAGAAATGAAAGATGAACTCACATATAGTGGGGGAGAAAGATAGATACCGATAACATAGTATGGAAAAAGAGTGATAGATGTCCACCTGCTCTTTTTCCGTCATGTCATATGAGTAAACCCAAATGATAAAATAGAGTCTGTAGTTTTAATTTCACAATTAATACCAAAGAAAGTATTCTGTATAGAAAATATGACTAAGCAAGAAATAGAAAATAACTCACTCATAATCCAATGTTCTAGATATATCTACTGCTGACATTTTAGTGAATCTATTTAAACTTTTATTTTGTTATCATACTATATATGTGTTGTAATCTGCTTCTTTCATGTCATGTCATATCATGACTTTTTCTCATGTCATTAAGCATTCTTCTCTATAATTTTTAATGACTTTCATTGTATTATACCATACTTTATTTATTAATCTTCAGACATTTGGGTCATTTCCAAATTTTAGATATAATTAGCACCATGAGACTCCTTATAGAGCAGTCAGTAACCTTTCATGGATATGTTATTAGGACAGATTCCCAGAGGTAGAATTACTGGGCTAGAAGGTATACACATTTATTTTAAGACTTTTGATATTGTTCTTTAATGCAGTGCCACCAGTAATGAGTAAGAACGCCCGTTTCCCCAAATCCTCTCAGTACCGACTACTATGTACAGTTTTCATTTTAATATTACTGTGCTAGTTAGGCTATTAGGTTTTTAGGTTGAGCAAGAAGTTTTTTGTTTGTTGTCTCTAGAAAACATTATGGAGCTGGTTAAAAGGAAGGTAGTTTATTTTTGTAGTCTTTATTTTTAGGAAGATAACTGGTTAATTGACAAAACCAGACACAAAGTTATGTCTTGAAAACACCATAGCTTTAAAAATAATTTTGATGGAAAATTGGCAGAATATAGTTTGGTATTTAGCAAAGCAGATGGGATGTCAGCAGCTGTTGTTCATGTTTTTAGACCTGCGCACTTTCCGTTATAGAAGATTTTTGAAAAGTCATGCGCCCATATCTGGAATCAGAACACAAATGTGCTGGCTGGCAGCTTTACCTTGCTACATTATAACCTGTTTTAGTTGCTTTTCTAGATGAACACCAAGCTGCCAAATAAATTACAGTGCATGAAGATCCCTGGGCAGGGGTAGAGGAAAGGATAGAAATGTCCTTTATACGAAAGAGGGTCTCTGTTCTCTAACATGATGATTATAAGTGATGAAAATGGCAGATCCATAATCATATCAGAACTTATTTAATTTTACAAAGAATACTTTTTTAAATCATGTCTTCTTGACTACTTTTTAGGATATCAGTGCAATGGAGGAAGAAAAGGATCAGCTTGTTAAGAGAGTTGAACGTTTGAAGAAAAGGGTAAGGCAAGAATTAGCACTGTAAGACTTTGGCTTCAAGTCCCAAGTACTTGCAAAGACTTAGGAATGCAAATACAGATTAGGCAAGGTGTGGGTGGATGTCAAGAATGGACTCAGATGACACTGACTGAAAGGGAATCTCCCCAGGCAGTAGCCCAAAACTTCTAAGGACCTGGGGTCTGGAGCTTTACTGTCATCTCTAGGGAGTACAGCTTACCAAAAGGAAATGATAAGTCGAAGTCCGAGTCACGTGACATGCTGATTTGTTCTTACACTTGACAGTCTCATGTACTACTTATTCCCTTACTGTAGGTGGAGACAGTTCAGAATCATCAACGGATGCTTAAAATAGCAAGGCAACTTCGAGTTGAAAAAGAGAGAGAAGAATTTCTTGCACAACAGAAACAGGAACAAAAGAATCAGGTATCCACATAAAAGTTTACATTCTCATGATGAAAGAAATAGTACCTTGTGATAATTCGAATGTGAGGAACGAATTTTAGAAACTCCTGTTCACCTTTGTTAACATGCTGGAATACTCTTTCAAGAGTATTTTGTGGTGCCGACTGCAACACCACCACCAGGTTTTGGGTCATATACTCCTTATGTATCTGTACACTGTCTTTTGGCCTGTGCTTAACCCGTGTTGTTCCAACATTACAGAATATTCATTGTAATGTTAAGTGGTAAGGTTAACTGTTGATAAAAATTCTAGAATCTCTCAAGGGTGTCCTAAGACTCTTGGACTGTAAGAACATCCTTTCTATTTCACTGATCACAGGATCTTCTACACTTTACTCCAGTGGCAAATAAGCAAATCATGAAAAGGGTCAAAAACACCCACACTCCATATTTTTAGACTTTACCTTAAAGTTAAAATAATTTGACCAGAAATTATTACTTTTATTTTGTTAAAAGTCTGTCTTAAGACTGAGCAGACTTCTACATTGAAAGTATATTCGAATCAGCCTCATTTCTTTCTAAATGGGCGGTCGAGGTGCTTGGCTGTCTTAGAACTTGCCTTGGCATCACAGTAGTTCCACTGCAGCACTAAACTGCATTGCCAGGACTGTGAATGGGTACTGAGCATCAGTTTGTGATTCTGAGCTGTCATTTGTAAGAATGCTCGCATTCCTTAGAGTTAAGAAAACCATGTCGTAATGAGAAAAGCATGGCACGTATATTTCTGTAAGAAGTATTTTTCCTTGATCACCAAATTCAACAAATAATTTTAAAAGTTTCTAAAGCGTTTTCTTTTTTTTTTTTTTAAACATGAAAAGGATATTGAGAGAACCAGTTACATTTTGGGTTTAAAACCGGAATTTTCTTAGTTCTTCTTATTCTTTTTATATCACAAGAATTATGTGGTACTTGTATTTTTCATTGCTTGTCTGTATGAGTCGTGGGTTTCAATAGACTAAACAAGTAATGGATCTGATTGCATTTTAAAGCTATTTCATGCAGTGCAGAGACTGCAGAGGGTACAAAACCAGCTGAAGAGTATGCGCCACGCAGCAGCAGATGCAAAGCCTGAAAGTAAGTGGAAATGATGTGATACAGGTGATGAGAGAATATCAGTTTAAATCAGTAGTCTTCCTTAAAGTGGTCGACTAACGGGTATTATCGTCAAGCCATCTCTCGGCATGTGGAGCGTCGCTTCCTGATGAGGACACCCTTAATTTTTCATCAGGGGTTTTAAATTCCTATTCAGGGTTTTGTCAGAAGGTGAAGGTAACGAAAACCATTGTGGAGGGAGCCTCTGCAGTGTGTGAGCATGTGAAGCACTTAGGATGGAGGTTATGTTGAAAAAGATGGTCAGAAAAAGTGCAAATCATTTTAAAGCCAGGGCTATAAAGAAAAAGAATAAAATGTCAGACCCTTAAAGCTGAGTGGTTTTTTTTTTTCAAATTTTTGGTTGTACGAATAACATGAGTGTCCCTGGCTCTGTTGTCACCTTAGCTTTACATAGAGAATAAATTGTTTTACTATCCCAGAGTATACCACCGAAGTACCCTAGACATTTTTAAAGTACTTTTGTTCATCAGAAGGAAGACCACATGAACTAGAAGAGCAATGCAGAGCTCCCGTTGGTAGTGGAGAAATATTTCAATGTAAATTTCCAGCTGTTAGAGGGTTAATTCATTTTTCTTTAGTGTTCTATGAAATACTATACTCTTAAGATATAATACATAGAATAACTATGATAAAGACAGCTGATAACAAGTGTCGATAAGAATGCAGAGAAAATTGAAACTCGTATCACTGGTAGAAATATAAAATGGCGCAACTTCTTCGGAAAACAGTTCGCCAGCTCCTCAAAATGTTAAACACAGAGTCATCATATGACCCAGCAATTCCATTTCTAAGTATCTACCCAAGAGAATTGAAAACGTGTCTACACAAAAACTTGTACAGGAATATTCATAGCAGCACTATTCATAACAGCCAAAAAGTAGAAACAACTCAAAAGTCCCCAAACTGTTGAATGAATGAACAGAATGTGGTATATCCACACAGTGTAATATTATTCAACAATAAAGGGAATAAAGTATTGATACATGTGACATGTATGAACCTCAAAAACATGTTAACTGAAAGAAACTGGTCACAAAAGACCACATATGATATGATCCCATTTGTATGGAATATCTAGAAAAAGCAAATCCATAGAGATAGAAATCAAACTAGTGATTGCCTATGGTTGGGGATGATAGGGAGGGCAGTTTGGGGGAAACATGACTGCTAATGGGTCTAGAGGCTTCTTTTGCAGCTGATAAAATGTTCCAAAATTGATTGATGGTAGCATCACTCTGTAAATATACGAAAAAAACATTGAATTGTACACTTAAGTGGATGAATGTTATGGCATGTAAATAATATCTCCATAAAGCTATAAAAAGAGATAATACAGTATTTCCTTAATTCTAGACACATATTCTTTCCCATTTTAATTGTCTTTGTAATTAGGATGCATCTTATGTTTTCTATGTACATTTAATGTGGTATGTGTAATTTAGTTGATGGTATCTTATAGTTAATGACATAAGTCAAGGAAATATGGCACATTTAATTGATATTTAGGAAACCAGTACAGTACTCCCTACAAAACGTCTGGTTAATACATATCAACTAGTTGCTTTCTCTAGACCCTCTCACTCTCAGTCATTGTAAATTGGGATTCAAGCAATACCTGGAAGTTGCCATGCATTTAGTTGTTGGTGTCATTTGATTCTTTATTCACTAAGCTTTCACTTTTTAGTAGAATGTTAATTTTCAGGGAAAATACTTTTTTATGATTTTTTCCTCTTTAGTATAATACATATCTTTTTAGTAGGCATTCTCTGGGTTTGATGTAGATTCCTTCACATCTTTACTATGAAAACTTATGAATCTCCAAAAGAAATCCATTAAATTATAGCCATTTAAAAATTAATACCAATAAGCAAATTGTTTGTATACACCTACTCTTGCTAAGAAATTACTAGAATTTACCATTAATAGTGAAATTTGGAAATGAAGGTAACATGTATAAGAATTGAAAGATTTGGTATGTAGAAAGATAATTGATCAGTACATTTTATTTAATATAGTTTAAAATGTTAGCTTGAACATGTGTTTCTGCAACATCTGTTATCCTCAATTTTATTAGCTTAAATATTTCTTGCCTAGTATATTTTAATCTAGCTACTAAACAGAACATCCAAAGATATTTATAGTATTGGTAATGTTTCGTTTTTTATATGAGTTGATAGTTTTTATTTTGCTTTGGCTTTCTAGTCTAAAATAGATTGTTTGGGCCAGGAAATACATAATTATTTAGTAATAAAATGGACAAAGTTCTGTTTGGGGTATCTCTTGGGATTTTTGGTTTAAAATGTTAATACAAATAATATGTTAGTAGATGCTGCTAAACAATAAAATCAATTGCATTGTTAAGTAGTAATAGAAATAATCAGCTTAAACCAATAGTATATTAATTCAGTATTTATTGATCATCTACTATATGTCACATACTATGCTAAGTGTTAGGAATAGAAATAGAATATGCTGATGGAGCTTAGCATAGGGTTCTATGAAAACAAAGAGGTAAAGCACCAAACTCCAACGCAGAGTCCAAAGGCTTCCTGGACGTGGTGACCACTGAGTTAAGTCAAAGTTGGGAAGATGAAAGAGAAGAAGACATTCCATGCCAAGGCACAGTGGCTAGAAAGAACATAAAGGTAGCGAGCAGAGCAAATGATAGATGAAGAAGCAGAGATGAAGGGTAAGCTTCTGCCTGCCTGTCTTGGAAAAGGAGGCCAGAGAGGGAGGGTGTGAGTGAATGAATGAGAAAGACAGTGCTGAGTCCAAACTGAGGGAGGGTAGTGTGGAGTGGTGTTTACATGCTGGAGGAAAGAATCAGTGAGACAAATGGAGGTTTGAAGATTCAGCAGGAAAAAGTGAGAACTGACAACAGCCTTTCCTGCATGCTCTCGTACTCTCGTGGAATGGCATCGAATGTTCTGTAACAGTTACCACAACGTGTTAATTGTTGGCCTATCTGGCTCTGACTCAACTAAACTCCAGGCGAGTCACCAAGTCATAATTGGTCTTTCTATTTCCAGGCCCTCACACACTACATTCCACATAGCAGGCATGCAGTAAATAGTCTGTTAAGTACCAGGGAGTAGAGACCTTACCCTGGATAGAAAGAAAATGGACTTTTCCACACACAGGAGGGGAATCAAGAAAGAAAATAAATGGTTGAAATATAAAAATAAGATGTGTCTGCATAAGTGTTTTATGTGGGTGGACAGGGAATGGGGAGCAGGAAGTAAATGGAGAGCAGGAAGTGAAGGAGTTCTTGCTTTGTCAACATCTTTCTGGGAAATGGTTTAAGGGTTGTATTCGGCAACCTAGGAAAAGAGTAGGGTAAACAGATATTAACTGATCCAAGTATTTAGTTTAATAAGATAGATCTAAATTCTTTAGTAATAAAAAAATGGCTTATAAAAAGTTTCTTTCTATTTACTTAAATAACATAAGTATTTTTAGTGTAGCAACATAGTTTGTATTTTTTCAGAGTTACAACCATATTATAAAACATTTTTATGCTCTACACATTTGTGAGATTTATTACATAAAAGATCCTTATCATTCAGTTGTAATAGGATCAGTGAGATGTTTTCAGGGAGTTTTTAATAAAACAGTTTCTGAGATATTGGTGACCGTATATTTAATTTCACCAGGATTTCAAAAGGTGATTTTTTAAAAACTACATAGAAACATAGGACTACTTTTCTAGGTCTAAGTTAAAATTTTTGGGAGAAGAATTTAAAATGTGATGGAAACTCTGTGTTTATGTTATTTAACAGCTTTATTGAAATAAAATGGACAAATAACAAACTGCACATATTTAAAGTATACACTTGATAAGTTTTGACATATGTATACACTGGTGAAACCATCAATCTAATCAAGGTAACATAACTTCATCACCCCCGAATCATTTCCTGTGCTGCTTTATAATGTCTCACACCTGCACTTCTCTGCTCTCTGCTCATCCCCAGCAGCTAATCTACATACTTTCTGTCACTATAGATTAGTCTGTGTTTTCTAGAATTAGAAACTTTATTTTTCATAAGGAAGATAATATTTAAGAATTTAACATCTTTTCTTGGGAGCATTTGAGAACTTGCTCCCCAGCATGTCATCAGTTTAGCTCAAATTCATAAAAATTCTCTAAAAAAAAAAAAAACAATATTCAATCTACACATTTACCAAGTGCCAGCTATTTACAGGCCAGCTGTTAAGTAAATGGCGGTGAACACGAGATATGCCACTGTCCTCATGGAGCTTACTGGTGTCTCAGGGCAGCAGAAACCAAACAAGTGATCTTCAGTACGCTTCATGTTACAACACATGCGAACAGAGCGCTATGGGGATACATACAGTATGTTTAAGAACTTGAAGATGGAAATACTAGTCATCTAATAGCTAAAGAAGCCAGGAGCCACATAGGAATGACTGCCTAATTATACTGTGATTCATTAAACACTTTCTCTTCCCTCTCTTTCTCCAGTCCTTAAAAAAAGGGGGGAATTTGTAGGGATGAATGGAAAACCTGTGAATTTGCCATTAATAAATTTTTGCATGTTAATATATGGTTAGCACAACAGAACTAAAAATAATTTTAAGGCTTTGAGCCAGGTTTATTATGCAATCTTTGTACATAGATTACTTAAACCGGAAATCCAGTGTTTTAAAAAGTCAGGCCAGAATTTGTAAATGTGTAATGGAAAGATCTGAAATAAACTTTTAAAAGCTCTCTAGGCTGGGAATTTAAAACAAAACCATTATTCACTGAAAATCTTTTTTGTGTGCATATTTGTGCACTCTGCCAAAATAAGAACTATTAAATCTTAAAAATATAATTTAAGTTGCCACTTAAGTATAAATTAATACTTTACAAAATCAAAACTACCAAACATGGAAAACTGAAAGCTTTTATGAATGTAGATAATTTCTCTTTTTCAGATTTTAACGTGTACCTTTAGAGGTATCTTCATTGCTTTGAAGCTAACAAATTATAACGTATTACCATTTATAAAGCGTTAGAATAGAAACACAAATTGCCTCAAAACTATTACAAAAGAAAAAGAGTAAATGACCACTTGTAAAAGAAAGAACCTGGGTTAGATTTGTGTTGTCATCTGGTTTGTGGATTTCTTACTTAGAAGACAAAATATGACCCAAAATATATCTGGGTCTGCAGATGTTATTTTAGCATATTGTGGAGTATAAATGAAGTAAGTGGTAATTTGGAAAGATCATAATATTACTTTTTCTGTAATTATTTAAACATTTCTTCCATGTAAATTGTCCTTTTTTATTCTCATTCTAATTAACATAAAAAGACTTCAATGGCTAATCTTTTATGGTACTATATTTGAAATTATACAGATGTGATATTATACAGATAGATATACTAGGTATTTTGACAGATATGCCCTACTATCCAGGTTTTGTATTTTAAAGTGTACAGTATATCACTACACCAATTCTCTTGGACTCAGTATTCATTTATTTTATTTTTAAAGGTTTAATGAAGAGACTAGAGGAGGAGATAAAGTTTAATTCATATATGGTAACTGAAAAATTTCCTAAAGAATTAGAGAACAAGAAAAAAGAATTGCATTTTTTACAAAAAGTGGTTTCAGAGCCTGCTATGGGCCATTCCGATCTTCTCGAACTTGAATCTAAAGTAAGTGACAGTCATCTTCTTTTTATAGCTCTGAATTTTATCTCGTCCCCAGCCCTGTGAAAGTTATGTCTGCTGCTTTCTGTGGTGTCCTGTTCTTGACTCTTAAGTTAACCTGTGTTGAGTCGGTACTCGTATGAGGAGTTGTTGTTTATGAGAAATTATAGCATATAAAGATGCTATTTAATATGAGTGATGTTATAAAAACCTAGTCAACTGATCAAGAAACTCAGTGACTTGGAGATAGATAAAAATCAGTGCATATGATTGACTCATAGGTTTGTGTGTTCGTAATACACAGTCGACTCATGATATCATGTATTCATAATAATTATATAGCAGTTTTAAAATATTTAAACATCATTTATTTTCTTCCAAGAATAATATGGCAATTTTATATTTAAAGTTAATATTTTTATCAGCTTTTTATGCCAGCTGTGGAATTTCTAAACCTTCTTGTAATGCTCATTGAAACCTGGTATTACATTATAACATTTTTCTTCCCTAGAAATAAAACACTAATCAGATGAATATTTTTTAAAAATAGCAATTAAATATTATGAAAATTGATTAAACAGTCTTGACTTGCTAATCCTTTAATGTGCTTCATAGGCATTATAATTAAATATATAATTCTGACTGCTGTCATCTTTTAGCTTACTTATAGAAATTAGATGTCCAAGTCAGATTGGCTCAAATTTAATTTCATAGAATTAACAGGAGAACTCTAGTCTTTTCAAAAGATAGATTTACTGAAAGCCATGTTAATTTTTTTTTTTTTTATTTGTGGAGGGACTGTATGCTTCTTTGGCTTTGTTAAACTTTATTACATTGGGAAAGGTTTAGATTAATGAGAAGGGTAAGTGACAGCTGTGCTAGAGCCACAGATCATTAGAACAGGGATGCAGATGTCATCCATGTCAGCCCTCAGTTGGATCCATGAATTCCTTGTACTAAATCCCCAGGGAATGTAAGGCTGGCTTTGGTTTATCACTTACAATGACTCAAAAGTCACAACCCATGTAAGGGGACAACTTCAGACTTTTAGGAATTGTCTTTTTTGATGATAATGCACAACTATTTTACGTGGAATACTTTAGGATAATTTAGACATGGATGGTTAAATCCATGTAAGCAATTAAACTATGTAAAAAAATATATATCATGAACCAGGAAATGTTAATTATTTCTAAAAGTAATTATAACAACCCACTCCTAACGTCAATGGACCTGTTCCTCCTGTCAGTCAGATCACTGATAAGAACTGTAAATCCAAAGCTTCATTTGGCCAGATGTCCCTCACTTTGCATGATTATAAGGAGAGTTTTAACCTTTTTTTTTTATTATTATTATTATTTTCATGTTGTTTTAGATAAATGAAATAAACACACAGGTCAATCAGCTAATTGAAAAGAAAATGATGAGAAATGAGCCAATTGAGGGCAAACTCTCACTGTATAGGCAACAGGTAAGACCATTCTTTTGGTGCATCATTTAGTTCTGAACATCTTCATAAACACCACAGGCTGTGGTATCTACAGTATTGAAGCGAGAAGGAAGGAAAGAATAAACATTCTGTCATTGCTGATCTCCAGATTAAAACGAGGAATTTGTGGAAAAGCCACAAAAGACGCATGTTCAAGTTCAAAACGCAACACACCTGATAACGTTTACTTTCCTTAGTTTCCGCCACCTGTGGTGATAAGAGCTGTTGGTGCTTATATCTGTGAGTGTGAGATTTGATTGTTTAAATGAAAGTTTACTTTTGAGTGTTATAATCAGGATATTTATAATTTTTGATGAATTAAAGGCAATTTGCTGTTTCAAGTTTCAAGTTAGTTTGCAAGTATAGAATTAATTAACTTTTAATGCTAAGGCATTTATCATTTTGTCCACAGCTCTTAGATTTGTGAGGGCATGTATTGTTGTTATGTATTTCTAGACAAAAGATTCAAATGAAAACCATGGGTTGGTTATCTGAAAAGAACCCAGGCAGGAGGAGTTTAGTGTGAAGAGCATTCTATAGCCTCAGAAAATACTGAGCTACATAACAAAGCATTTTTCAAGTATATTAGAATTTGTAAAAACCTTTTTGTAATGGGAAATTTCAACCATCTACAAAGAGAGAGAAAACAGTTCAGTAAATCTTCATGTATTCCTAAGCTATGGCAATCATGGCCATTCTTATTTCATCTATACCCACAGCCCCAACTAGATTATTTTGAAGCAAATCCTGGACTTTATATCATTTCATCTATAAATATTTCAGAATGTATCTCTAAAAATAAAGGCTTTAGAAACAACCATAGCATACCACATGTGAAATTTTAATAATTTCTCAATATTGGCAAATATCCAGTCAGTGTTCAGATTTCCTTTATTGTCTCTTCTTATTTTTAAGTTGATTTTTTTTTAATTAGGATCCATACAGAATTCATATACTGCATTTGGTTGATATGTTTAAGTCTATTTAATCTATAGCTTCTCTTTTTCATATTTATTTATTTAAGAACTTTTTTGCAGCTTAGTTACTGCAGTTTATCTTACAGCATTTTCCATAGTTTTTATTTTACTGATTGTGACTCTATAGTGTCCTTTAACATGTTCTATTTCCTGTATTTCCTGTATATTAGAACTAGAAGCTTGAATGGATTCTGGTTTGATATTTTTTGGCAAGAATACTTTCTAGGTGATATTATAATACTTCAGTTTTGTGGTAAAAATGTCTGATTGTCTCTCTTTAAGTGATGTTAGCAGCCATTGATTATTATTGCCTATCCGTTAATTTCATTAGGAATTACAAAACGTTGACACTATGATTCCTTTTTTGTTTATTAGCTGGGCTGTGTCTGTAAAGACTGACGTCCTATATTTGTAGAGCTTTGGTCTTCCAAAATGTTTTTAAGTTGAAGTTTAATATACATTGCATACTCCTGCTAAATATATAACTGGTGATGATGATAGGTAGTAGAGCAAGAGGTATGGGTCAGGAGAAGCCAATCTGATATTGAAAATTGAGCTTGGTAAAAATCTAAAAATATAGATAATTTCCCAAGATAATAGAACGTTGGTTGTATGTTTTATTTTATATTCATATTTAATGCTCAATTAGGCATCCATCATTTCTCGTAAAAAAGAAGCAAAAGCGGAGGAACTTCAGGAAGCCAAGGAGAAGTTAGCCAGCCTAGAGAGAGAGGTGTCGGTGAAGACAAATCAGACCCGTGAATTTGATGGCACTGAAGTTCTGAAGGGAGATGAGGTAAGCTGAGGTGTCCCATGGGACAAGGATATGGGTGTGATTTTTATCAGAAACCATGAATGTTTTTGCCTTTTTTTATTTTGAATGTCAATAATAGGAAGTTAATTTGATTTTATAAAACTTGTTTATTTAAAACTGAAAACTTTTGCAGTAATTTTGAGATATTCTTGATGTGTAATGACAGAGATCTTAGTGGTTTTATGAGCCAAAGTTCCAAATTTTCACTTTAGGTAGATTTATACTGGATTTATTTATTATAAGTATTAAGTTATAAAAGTAAAACAAAATGAGTAGCAACAGATAAGACAAAAATTTCTATTTGTCGATAAATGTAATTCCATAAAGGGCTGAGAAAAATTATCACCAAGTTACTTTGTCAATAATGTGTATTTGACTAGTTGCACTGATACCCTTAAAATGATTTCATTGTAGATGCTTACAAAATTTAAAAATATGTATCTTTAAAAAGTTATATCATGTGTACAGCTGAAACTTACTGGATTATGTTAGCCAATGTCACCATAAAAAAATTAATTAATTTAAAAGTTATATTGTGCTTCGGTATACTTAAAATTTTTAACAGTGCTTAAACAGCTGTTATTTCATTTATTCTTTTGTCCGACTCATGAGATTAGTAGGACAAGTAATATTGTTGTTATAGATGGCTAAACTTAAGCACCAAAAATAGAATTCCCCAACTCCTTTTTATAAAGTTAGCTCAAGAAGGAATGAACAAATGAAGCAAAATATCTTGTCTTCAGCTCAGTGCTTTTTTTTTAGTAAATTAAGTGATAGATCATATTTTAATTCCTAAACATTGCCTGTATTTCGCCTCTTACAGCTTCTTTTTTTTTAAAAGCTACTAGGCCTCAGCAAAGGCTACTTTGAAAAGCTGCTCATGTCCAGACCTCATTTCAGCTTTGAAAAGTTACTGGACTCACGCTGTTACAAGTTGACAGCGAACCTTCATTGTGCCCAACACTTTTCTCTGTGGTGCTTTTGATCATAGCCTCCCATGTACCTTTTAGCTTATTGAGGAAGCGGTGGATTTCCGAAGTCAGCACTTGATTGAAACATTCCTCTGCTTTTAACATCCACTTCCAGATTGCTTTAAGACATGGGAGTATTTTAAATGATACTTGGAAGTCAACAGCATGTGCTGTCTAGGGACAAAAGGATTAATTATGAAGCAATTTCACTTCATGAGAGAACATGTTACCTCCTAGCATTTTTATCTTTTCTTAAGAAAATGCTGCCCAGTTGACGGGAAACACTAATCGCCGTGGTCACATTTGGCACTAGTGTACTTATAATTCAGTATTAGATATTCCCTTCATGCAAGTTTCAAGGAAAAGAACCTAGTGGCAAGCTATTAGCCTTTATTTTTGACTAAATATGGTGAATAGGAGAAATATTTGATGACAAAAGAGGCATGCTTTATTTTTTTAAAGAAAAAAAGATAGCTTTGGAAATGATAAGGTCAACTTAATTTTTAAACAGTGGTCAGAACAAATCAAGTTAAACCATTTGGCAGTTACCTAAAAGAACAGAAGGTATTGGGGAACATTAAGCATAATTTTATAAAGAACAAATCTTGGGAGACCAATTTTATTTTCTACTTTGATAAAGTGATAGGCCATATGGACAAAAGGGAGGAAGTTATACTTACAATTACATAACATAGCTGGACTTCACTGAGGTTTCATTTGGTACCACGTGATAATCACCAAATAAATCATGTTCTTCGCCACCCATCTGTTAATGCAGTTGGCAAGAGGGTATCAAGGAGTAGTAGCATGGTGTTCGGAAAGAATCCGATGCCCAGAGTCACAAATAGGAGGATAGTGGCGAGGTGCGGGGGAGGGTGGAGCAGCATTTATTGAGTACTTTATACGAGGCTCTGTGCTAGGTGCTTTGTAAACACACTTCACTTCTTGGAAGAGATGCTATTGTTATTTCCATTTTACAATTGAGTGCAGTTCAGGGAGGTTATAGATCCACACAGCTGACAAGTGGCCAGGTTGGGAGCCAGGCGTCTTTCACAGGTGCCTCTTAACCTTGAGCAAATCACTTCTTCATCCATAACATGGGGGCGAATTGCTCTCTGTCATCGTTAGTGGACGTCGAAATAGTGGACGTCAAAGCTTCTGAGAAACTCAGAGGCTCCATCAACGTATCGCGTCTGACACCTGAAGGCAACCGTGCCTGCGAGCCACACGTTATGGCAGGTGTGACAGGCAGGGTGGTGGGATGCCGAAGGGCCTGGGCTCCGGAATCTGGTTGCTCAAGTGCAAGTTCTGGCTTTGTTGTTCTCCCAGCTCAGTGACCTTGGGCAGGCTCCTTAACCTCTTTGTTCTCAGCTACAAAATGTGACCATTACTAGTATATACCACCTAGAATTATTATTGTGCAGATAAATGGGTTAATGCATATAAAATGCTAGAGTGGCACCAGGCACACACTAGGTGCTCACTAAGCATTAGCTCTTAATATTTTTATATTTTTGTCATTCACGTGAATGAAGAATTTGAAAGCTAGGAATATAGTTTACATCTTAAAATTGAAATTGGTATTTCCCAGATTGGGGAGCAATTCAATAGAAATAAATGTGAAATAGTTTCTGTTTAGGGATAAATAATTTCCATAGCTTTAAGATGGGGTAAGGTAGCACCAATGAGAGTTAGTTTAGCTGCCGTTTGCTGAGCAGTTACTGTATGCTCAGTCTTGAGCAGTTTAAAAGCCTGTCCTTGGAGATGGTCACACAACAGTGCGAACGCCCTTAATGCCACAGAACTGTACACTTACAAATGGCTAATGTGGTTTTATAGTTTGTATATTTAACCACAATAAAACACGCATACAGGATATTCTAATTCATCCTCTCAAAAAGCCTATGAGGTAAATATTGCCTCCATTTTATAACTGAGGAAACAGGCTCAGGGAAACTGAAGCGACTTGCCCCACGTCGCACAGTGAGTGGCAGAGCAAGGACCTGAACCCAGCTCCGAGTGCCTCTGCAGCCCTGCCCCCAAAGGAACTCCGCCCTCTTCACCAGGGCACCGTGCGAACGGGTCCTTTTCAAGATTCCTGTGACTCAGCAGGACCGCGTAGCTGAGCGTCATTAACCAGAAATGCCGGCTTGCTGGGAACTGTCCAACGGTCATCTGTCTATTGGCCTTCATTCCTCCATTATCCACATGTAGTTGTTTAATTAACCTTTTCCTGGAAAAATTTAAGAATATGACTGTGTTAATAAGGAAAAATGTAACAAATACCCCACATATAATGATTTCTATTCTTTTATTTTCTTTTTAGAGGTCAGCGAGCAGTTTTTAAAGTTTGGTGTTAAAGCATGCATTTTTTAAAATTTTTATTTTATTAGTTTCAAGCACATAGTGCATTGGGTAGACCTCCGTAGAGCTTATAAAACGATACCCCTGATCGCTCTTCCTCTCTGGCTCTCCACGTAGCCATTACATTACTGCTGACTGTGTTCCCTATACCATGCTCCCATCCCCGTGACCATCTATCAACTACTAATTTGTACTTCTTTAAGCCTTCACTCCTTTCTCCCAGCCCCCCAAACTCCCTCCCTTATGTATGTCACCAGAGTGTCCTCTATATTTGTAAGTCTGTTTTTTATTAGTTTATTCTTTTTGTTCCTTCAGTTCCGCATATAAGTGAAATCATATGGTATTTGTCTTTGTCTGACTTATTTTACTCAACATAATAACCTCTAGGTCCATCCATGTCATTGCAAATGGTAGGATTTCATTTTTTTTAATGGCTGAGTAATATTCCATTGTATATATGAACCATAACTTCTTTATCCAATCGTCTGTCGATGGAGATTGAGGTTGCTTCCATATCTTGGCTATTGTAAATTATGCTGCCATAGGTATTGGGGTGCATAGATCTTTATGAATTATTGTTTTGGTTTTCTTTGGATAAATACCCAGAAGTGCAATTGCTGGGTCAAAAGGTATATCCATTTTTAATTTTTTTGAGAAACCTCCAGGCTGTTTTCCATAGGGGCTGTACCAAATTGCAGTCGTACCAACAGTGTATGAGGGTTCCCTTTTCTCCACATCCTCGCCAACACTTGTTGTTCTTTGATTTATTGATGATGGCCATTCTGACAGGTGATATTGTGGTTTTAATTTGCATTTCTCTGATAATTAGTCATCTTGAGCGTCATTTCTTATGTCTGTTGGCCATCTGTATTTCCTCTTTGGAGAAGTATCTGTTCAGGTCTTCTGCCATTTTTTAATTGGATTGTTTGTTTTTGTAGTCCCATTTGTTTATTTTTTTCTTTTATTTCCCTTGCTCGGGGTGATATATCTGAAAAGAAGTTCCTGTTAGCAGTATCAGAGAGTTTACTGCCTATGTTTTCTTCTAGAAGTGTTATGGTTTCAAGTCTTACATTTAAGTCTTTAATCCATTTTGAGTCTACTCTTGTACCTGGTGTAAGAAGGTGGTCCAGTTTCTTTCTTTTTTCTTTTCTTTTTCTTTTTTTTTTTTTTGCATGTCTCTGTCCAATTTTCCCAACACCATTTATTGAAGAGACTGTCTTTACTCCATTGTATATTCTTGCCTCCTTCGTCATATATTAAGTGAGCGTATAGGCGTAAACTTATGTCTGGGCTCTCCATTCTGTTCCGTTGAGCAATATATCCTTTTTTATGCCAATACCATGCTGTTTTGATTACTGTAGACTTGTAGTATAGTTTGATATTAAGTAGTGCAATACCTCCAACTTTGTTCTTCTTTCTCAAGATTGCTGTGGCTTTTGGGGGTCTTTTATGGTTCCATATAAATTTTAGGATTATTTGTTCTAGCTCTCTGAAAAACACCATTTGTATTTCGATAGGGATTGCATAAAGCATGCATTTTGATGCTTCCTACTGCCATTGAAGTTAATATTCTCAATGTTACATTTGTCCAAGAATTTGAGCTTTTCTTATTGCAGAACAAGTGCTATAGGCATTTGTTCTTTGTACACTTTTCATTAGTATTCCCTTGATTTTTCTTATTAATAAAAGACAAAGTTCTAAAAAAGCTTCTTTTTTTCATTATACTTTGATTATTATTTTAACATTTTATTTTCATTATGCCTTGGTTAAGGCAATACACAGGAATAAGCACAGGAATGTGTTTATCTCTTATTCTGCCAGACTTCTGACAGAGGAATTTCTTAAACAGCTGAACTTACCTTGTCAATGATGGAGATTGTTCTTGCCAGTCTGATCTGTCTTGATTTATTTCTCTTCACACCAGTATGGTAGGTGATAAAAACGTTAAGTTTAGAGACTGCAATTTCTTAACATAACTAAAAATTGATGATAATGCATATCTGACTTTTTTTATATCTATATTGGATTTGAGTATATAATAAATATAAATCTGGTTAAAATGATATTCTCAAAGAATTTGGATACCTGTATCTCTGAGAGAAGTCACCCAAAAAATGCTACAGAGCCTTTGATCCTGACCTGTTTATTAGTCTTACAGTAATTTAAATTAATAATAATAATTGTTAATATGCAATTACAGTGTGCCATACTAGGCTTATTATATACATTATCTCATTTGTTTTATTAAACAACTCTATGAGATAGATATGAATATTCCTAATTTTTATAGATAAGGGAACTGAGGCACTCAGAGGATTTATGCTAACTTACCCACAATTACACTGCTATTAAGTAGTAGAGCCATGATTTGAATTGAGGTAGTCGAGCTCCAGAACCCTTAATAATTTTCATAGGACAGGAAACTAGAAGGAATCGTCAGCCTGAGACAGATGATAGAATTACGACTCAAAATTGTCTTGGTAGATAGGAGCATCATGCTCAAAAAAACAAAATGCCATTAATGGGATTATAAGTATAATGTTGTAAAATTCAGGTTTTGTCTGCTAGCTCAACATGTCACTCATTAGTAATGCAGCTTTAAAAAACAAAGTATTATACTCCATTTATAAAAATGTAATGCCCTATTTATGGTGAAGTTATGCCTGGAATATTATTTTACATTTTTGGCTTCATGTTTTAAGAGGCACACACAGTCGAACCAGAATCCAGGTGAGGGGGACCGAAACAAATGAAGAGTCTGGAAACTTTCATAGAAAGAATTGATTATGTGTTAACTGAGAACAAAAAAACTAAAGAAAGACATAATAGAACTGCATTTAAATATCAAAAGGATATGGAAAGGACAGTGCAGAGAAGAGTTAACAGTAGCAGGCCTGAAACTACTATTCTTAGAGAATTTGCTTGCAAGGCTGGCCCTGGGCTGGCATCTTGGGAACTTGGATTTTAAAAGGATTCCCACCACTCCCTGATAAGAATGGCTCGCTGTGCCTAAACTGTGTGTACAGGGGGTGTGGTTTCTGCCCATCACCTGCTTTCCTTCTGGGCATCCGGATTGTTGTTGTAAGCCAGCCAGAGAGGGTGCCTACGTGACTGAGACTCCAAGGAGCTGCCCTGGTTGCCAACATTTCACAGATATTATGACAACTCATCGCTGGGGGAACGAAGGGGGCGACCCTGGGAGGCTTGCCCCTGGTTTCCTCCGGACTTCTCCCCGTGTGCCTTTGTCCCTGTGCTGCTTTTGCTTTGTGTCTGTTCACTGGTATAAAGCATAGGCAAGAGTGTGGCTGCGTGCTGAGTCTGTGAGTCCTGATAGCAAATCATTGAGCCTGTGGATGGTCTTGGGGCCCCTGATATATACGAAGCAGTACTATCTCGTTTGTTTGACAGAAAGCAGAATCAGGGCAAATGGATGCTGGTTAGTTAGTAAGAAACATTTGATTGACAATCAGGAAAAATTTCTACCATCGAAGCTTTCTTCAGTAATGAAGCAGGATGCTTTGGTGGGGTGCACTACCATTTAAAATATTCTAACAAAAGCTAGATGAGGGACATTTTGGAGATAACGTGTGCATGAGTAGAAAAAAAGATTGGACTGGATCAGTGCTTTGGGGTTTTTCATCTTCAAAAATCTGATCATCCGAATAATACCTGAGTACATTCTCATGGTAAAAATATCAAACAACACAAAAGTCCCCTTGGCCATCCCTTACCCCCAGGCTCAGTCCCTCGGTCGCTTTTCCAAAGAGAAACACTGCCACCAGGCTTGTATTCCTTTTAGTCCTCTCTCTGGAGATAAATACAGATATAGGTAATAGTGTGTTGTGGGTTTTAAAATTATGAATGGTATTATACGATGCATGTTGTGCCACTTGCTTTCAATAACATGTCTTGGAGATTGTTCCCTGTCAGTAAACGGAGGCCATTCTGGAGAGGCTGAGCACGTCGGCTCTGGAGCCAGAACCCCTGGGCGCAGGCTGCTGCTCTGTGCCACTGCGAATGTCTAACCTTAGCGCGGCACCTGGCTCCTCCGTGCCTCAGGTTCCTCGTCTGTCAAGTGGGGGTAATAACAGTGCTCCCCCTATGCGGTGGTTGGGAGAGCTAAATGAGTTAGTGCAAATAAGCAACATACGACAGTGCCTGGCTTATCGGCAATGAATGCTGTCTACAGGTAGAATATTAACATGTACTTCTTTTCAGTTAACTGCTACGTTGCATTCCATGGGATGGAAGTACCAAATTTATTCCAACTAAAAGTGTCCAAGAGTGTCTGTTTCTTGTTACCTAGAACCCTTCATCAGCACTTGATCTTCATTCTTTTTCTTTTCTTTTTTCTTTTTTCTCTCTTCTTTCTTTTCTTCTTTCTTTTTCTTTATTTCTTTTCTTTTTTTTTTTTTTTTTTACCAAAATCCATCTTTTAATAATATACACTATTTGGTGCTAATCCTCGATCTTTTAACTTTTTTCCATTCTGACAATATTCTGTTTTAATTTTCATTTTTCTTGATTAGGATTGAGATTGAGCATCTGTCCACATACATGTTTGGTCATTTATATTTTTTCTGTCACTTGTTTATTTTCTTTCTCTGCTTCTAACAGAGTGAATGTGTTTTCCTTATTACATATATTCTAGATATTAAGTTGGGTAGTTATTTTCTTCTAATCATCTGTCTTTATATATGGTGTCTTTTGTCACAAAGGGATTTTGTCCCTTTTTTTCCAAACAGCTTTATTGAGATATAATTAACATAAAATATACTGCATATATTTTTAAAGCGCAAATTATTGCTGTTATTCCAAGTTATGATAACTTCAAATACTGGGACATGATTTTATATTAAGTAACCTTAGTTTTCTATAATTTGGAGTATTTTAAAAATGTTTACATGGAAATATCTTACTTTATGTAGGAATCAGTGTGAGAGAAGATAGAAAAATAGTTTTATAGCATAATAATGAATGATCATAATTATCACTGAGTTGTTAATAGAAGGTTGCTATGATCAGTAAGATTTTTTTAAGATAACAGACAGAGCTTAAGTAACATATCTTCCAGGAAGCATACCCTGTTATTATTTTGCCAGCTCACGCCCCACAAATGGAAGGTATTACCATAGCACTCTGTTCGCGTGTGTTGTAACATGAAGCGTACTGAAGATCACTTGTTTGGTTTCTGCTGCCCTGAGACACCAGTAAGCTCCATGAGGACAGTGGCATATCTCGTGTTCACCGCCATTTACTTAACAGCTGGCCTGTAAATAGCTGGCACTTGGTAAATGTGTAGAAAACCCAAATGAAATGTATAATCTAATGTAGATATATTTTTTCATTAGAAAAGTGATAATATTAAAAATATGTGTGTTAACTCTTCATCCTAACCATAGTTGTTTATTTCATTGTATAGAGAAAGTAATTTCTAAATACCTGATCACAAACCTAAATTTGCCATTTAACATGGCAGCCTCCAGTCAATTTTTTTGGTAAGCATGATTTTTTTTTTTCCCTTTCATAGGCAGCAAGCTGAGCCTGATGGCTTTGTTTCACTTAGTGGAAGAGCAAAGAATAGAGCCTGTGCTGCTTGTAGTAGTGCCGCAAAGCTACTGATCTTTGCCGTCTTAGTCACTCTGATATCTCCAAATCTCTGCGTTAATTATTTGAAAAGCAAACAAAGGATCAGCCCCAATGATGCAGTGCTAGTACCTTTCCCAGAGCTGTCATTCAAATGAAAGCACACCTTTGGGGACTGAACTTTTTATAGCAACCAAGGAATCTCTGGTTAAGGTTCCATTGGCACTTCGTGCATTGCAAGGTCACTCCTGGTCCATGGTATATGAGTATAGAGCCCATTGTGTTTTCTCCCCTAACCATTACCAGAAACTCACCTTTTGCAGTCAATGGCTACTTAAAAAATGTGCTTGCTTGGTCCAATAATATTTACAAGCAGCTTGAGAAAGACCCAACCAATTCATTCTACAGCTACCAACAGAAATGCTAGAGCTAAATTGAAAAGATTATGAAATCTTCTTTAAATACTTCAAAGAGAAGCACAATGAAGATAAGGGAATCCTGGCAAGATTTACTGCAGCTGTCAGATCCTGAAAAATTAGGAATCAAATTTTGACACTTGTAATTGAATCATCCACCCTTCTAAGTGAGCCCAGGCAAACCTGTGATATTTTTAGAACCTTTCAAATCACATGACACTCTTTAGAGTTCATAGCAGGACCTGAGGCCCCTAAAATTTCCCAAGAGATGAAACAAAACAATCAAATAAATTTGGCTCAATTCACTGTGATAAAAGTAGTGTATTTATATACTCAGTCTATCTAGGTAATGCCACAATTTTGACCCCAAATTTGAAAACTTCTCATAGAAAATTGTTTTTGGACAGTAGTTGGAAAAACCATTAGAGAGATAGTAACAGCTGCGTGGTGGTGACTTGATTTATAATAGAAGCACAGAGACCTCGGATGGTGTGACTGTGTTTCACAGGTGGATGCTCCTGTGCCACCGTTACTATTAAAACAGTTTGCTGCCAGCGTATATCATATCGCTTATTGTACACTCAGAAGAATTAGCAGTTAACTATCCACTACCATGTTAGGTAATTACATTGTGCTTGGCTTGGTGAGGTTTTCTAATTGAAAGTTTCAAATGTGATACTAACAGGTTGGAAAAGGTTAGAATAGTATCTTTGTGTGTGTGTTTAGTTATATGGCACTAGTTATGATGAGTGATTTTGAAGGACTGTCATTGTAGCAGAAAACAAAGATTATTTTGAAACATTTTTTTCTTGCCTGTAAATAAATAGCAGTTCTGAGACCAGATTTCAGGGAGTCTGAATGATTTATGACATGAAGTGTGACGTGAAAAGATGGCATTTTCAGGTTTTCTGCAAGTCTGAATTCAGAATACAAGACATGGACCAATGGACAAACAAACAAACAAACAAACAAAAACAAAAAAAACGGCCATTGGGCATTTTCATGCTGCTCTTGAACGATTGGTGTTATGGAATCTCACACTTAACTCTCACGGGACTATTTTTGTGCTATTTTATACTTAAAAATCTTTTGATGAAATAACGGACAGAGATGTGGTATAATTAAGAAATGGAAAATTGCATGGTTATTGGACCAACAGGATTTGAGGACAAAAGTACTCATTCTAGTCCAGTTTTACTAACTTGCTGAACTTTGGTGAGTCATAGTAATTTCTCTATAGGTTTCTTTCTCTGTAAAAGGGGATTAGTGCTTTCAAACAAGAAATATAGCTCTTTGTGATTCTTGACAATATTACGTGTTATGTGGTTGTCTTATATAGCCCTCACAGCTAATTACTGTGGAAATAATTTTCATGCCAGATACTGAGGTAGAAAATCTGCAGCAGGAACAGAGATTCTTGTTTCCACATAAATATCCAGAATGGTCTGGAATCCAGGAATAACTTTGAGTTCCAGATAAGCTTTAAAAGCATTTGTAAATGGTTACATACTTAGGGAAATAAGCTGCCTTGCTCATTTAAAAAGCTAGCCCAGATTTTGATCGTCACTATTAAAGGGTCTAAAACAGATTAAATGGATAAAAGGGGAAAGAACATCTGTCAAATTCCATTTTGATCACAAAGGAGCCGAGTCTTTAAAATTGGTCCAAAGCCAGAAGCTAGCACTATAAAGTGTTAATCTTATTGATCTCAGCGTATAAAATTATGACTGATCTTTCATAAATGACAAATTTAAATTACAAATGTATTTTGGTCCAGATCACCAGTAATAGCTGCTGTAATGGGCCTTCCTGCACAGTGACATGCTTTATAGTTCACTGTCATGACAGATTTCCCTGATTGACCTGCGACAGTGCGCTGCAGAAAGCTTTTTTTCCCTCATGTTCCAAAGATTTGTTGCATATCTCCTATGCCAGTTTCTTTAAAATTTTTTAATTTTTAAACAATTCATTCATAACCCTACCTGCCCAACATGACAGCTATTATTTCTTAATTTTCTCCCAATCTTGATGTATAGTCATATATACAAAATTTTTATATACTCAGAGTGTGTAGACTTGTATATAGATGCTTGCAGGAGAGATTCTTCTATTTGATTTCTAAAGAGCATCTATCACACCTCAATCTTTACTTTTCTGTTTATTCTAATTACATTTCTTTATTTCTTATTTAGAAGGAACAATAATGATCTCATTTTCTAGGTACTCTTTAACTGTATTTAAAGAAAATGGCAGATATTATAAATCATTATCCATTCAATTTTCATAGAATTTTTGTTCATTATATAGATCTTATTTAAACACTATCTAGTTTTATTTTAGACAAATATTCATTCATTTTATCATGTTTAACATTGTATGTTTGATCCTCAAAGCTTATAAAAATCCTTTTAATAAAGCTTATAATAAAGTATATTTAAGAATTGGCTACTAAGTGATGGCAATTATTGTTATGAATAATTGCAGGTATTTAAGTCAAAATTTTGTTTCATTTCATTAAACCATTATGGCATGATTATTACAACGATAGCTTCTGTTTATTGAATGCTACACCTAGCATTGTGCTAACTGCCTTATATACATTTTCATATCGCTCTAAGTATTGTTATCTCCTTTTTTTTTCAGTTGAAGAAATTGAGACAAAAAGTCAAAAAAGTAACTTTGTCTTTTTAAGTGGTAGAGTCACAATTTGAAATTATGTTTCTCTGACTGCAAAACCCTTGATCTTAACTCTCGGAATTGCTTCTGTGAATCTCTTGTAGTGTTCCTAGGATTTTCAATGATTAAATTCTAAATGAAATTATTTGTGAATTTTTGCTCATATAAGTTATTGCAATAAGAATTATGAGTAAATTTAATTTTTAATACTCAAAGTCTATTCAAAATAAAATCTATCAGTTCGGTTTTGTTGGCGCTGAGCTTTTTTGGGTTGGGTTGTTCTTTTAGTTTAATTATAGTTTTTTTGATTAATACAAATCAGTAGTTTAAAAGGTGCAACAGTACTGTAAAGCTCGTAATGGAACTAATGATCCCCTTTCACACACCCAAGTCATGCTTCCTTGAGGCAACTACTCCTAATGCTTTTAGTTATTTCTTCTAGAATTTACTTCTGTATTTCTAAATAGCATATTTATGCCAAAATTTCTTGTTTTTTTTTTTTCTATTTTAGACATACTACCACAGGAAATGAGAATTTAGCCCTTCATTCCCCATTGCCTGTCTACGCCCCATACCCATCCTTCCATCCTTTATAGCCTCCCAATATAATTATAATTTTGATTAAATCATTATTTAGTATGTTCATTGTTATGGTTATATAAACATACTGTTTGCAGCTGAGCGACATAGTATACTATGATTACATATCCTTTCTCTTGCCTTTGTTTTTTTCCTAAATTAATACTGACCTCACTTTTTTGTTTTCGTTTGGTTAGTTTTTTATGTATCTATCACTCACTCGGCTCCAGAGAATTATATAATTTCTCTTAATAGGGCATTTTTTAAACCTTGGGTTCATTCTTTCTGGAGCCCCTCTCATCCTTCTGTTCCAATCTGGAGAGATAAATGTCTAGGCTTGCCACACAGCTGTAATCTGGGGCTTCATGGTCATCATCCTGGGAATTTCTCTTACCACTCTCCTGTTTGGATCCCTTGTTTTCACACTCCAAGTCTTCTGATTCTTGGTTTATTTCCTTGTAACAGAGAATGTTCCTAAAAAGGGGTACGGTACCTGGAAGAAACATTTTTGAGAAGCTTGCTTGTTTGAAACTATCTTTCTTCCGTCCTTATACATGATTGATAGTTTGACTGACTGGATAATAAATTCTGGTTGGAAATCATTTCCCCTGAAAGTTTTGAAGGCATTGTTCTTTTGTCTTCTAGTATTAGCTTTTGCCACCTGAGGCTGCTCTGACTCCCAGTCCTTCAGAGTGCCCTGTTATTGTTATTGCTGTTATTTTACCTCTTCTTGAAACTTTGGGATCCTGTCTTTACCTCTGATTTTCTAAATTTTTAAGATTATGGGCTTACGTACAACTCTTTTCTTTCATTGAGCTGGGCATTCCATCAGCTTTTTGAATTTAGAATCTTATGTACTTCAGGTCTGGGATTTTTCTTCAATTGTTTCTACTTTTGTTTATTTGTTTATTTGTTTACATTCGCTTTTCCTGGAACTCATTTGTTAGATTTAGGACCTTACAGATTGATTCTTTTATGTTTACTTACTTTCTTAAATGTTTAATTGTTAAAAATTGTGTTAAGTAAGTGTAGGTGAAAGTACGTTTGTATATGTGTGTGTTATATGTAAAGGGTAAAGAATAATGAGTTCATAAAAATATATATATACTTATCACTCAGCTTAAAAAAAAAGAATCTTTGATGTCCCCATGTGCCTCACCCCTATTCCATTCAATTTATTTACTGCTTGACCACATACTTGTATCCCTAAACAATGTATTATTTAGTTTTACTAAGCAGTACTAATGGGAGTATACTCAGTGGATTCTGTAACTTGCTTTCTTAGCTCTACATTATTTCTTGAACCTATGTTTGTTTATTTTCACTGTATACATATGAATATGCATGTATGACTCTACAGTGATTTGTTGTGGCTTGTCTTCCAGTTTCTTGCTATTGCAGTGTTTCTGTCAGCATTCTTATGTATGTCTCCCACTGACCATGAACAAGAGTTTTTCCTGGGCAGTGTTTCTTAACTATTTCACAATATGACATATACAGAAAATGATCATTGTTTAACATACTGAGATAAAAGGACAAGACTGCTTATAGCTGAGCATGACTGGCTTGGGAGTTCTTTATAATGCCTTGTCCAAATGCCGCGAAGTCAGGATTTATACATATTTGTGCCACGTAAGTGTACTGGAGTATACCCCGTTTTGGAAGCTGTGCTCTGGAGCAGTGTTACTCAAAGTGTGGAACGGAGACCAGTTCTAGTACACAAACTCTTAGTTACTAATCCACAACCATATACATCGAGAGGAAGCATTTAGAAACATTTACAGTTATTTGATACTGTCTAAACATTTTAATTATTTTATAAATTATCCAGTCCACACACAAGTAATTAGAAATTTTTAAAAACTGTTCTGTCGCCATGGATAATTTGAGACACGCTGCTATTCCTAGGAGTGGAGCTGGTGGGGTGTAGGGTGAGCACAATGCCAGTGTTAGTAGACAGGCCATGTTGTCTCACAAACTATTGTTCTGAATTATATACCCCCACTCCCAGTGGTGTATAGGTGTTCCACTTCCTCCCTGTCTTCACCAACATTTAGCATTGAAGGACGTTTTATTTTTGCTAATCGGGTGGATATTAAAATGGTATCTTATTGTGGTTTTTATTTCTATTACTAATTCGTTTACTAATGAGGTTGAGCATTTTTAATATGTTTATTGGCCAATTTGGGTTTTCTCTTCTATGAAGTACCTATTCAAATATTTTACCCAATTTTCTATTAGATTATCTGTCTTCTCATTGATCTGTAGGTTTAATTATATATATTTGGTTACAAATCTTTTATTGGTTTAATGTATTATGAATATGTTCTCCCAATTTGTGACTTGTATTATTAATCTCTTAAAATATATTTTGATGAGCAAAAGTTCTTAATTTTAGCAAGATAAGTTTATCAATCATCTCTTTTTGGTTTGTGCATTTTTATATGTCTCATTTAAGAAGTTCTTGCTTTTCTCAAAATCAGTGATATTTTCCTATGTTCTAAAAGATTTTTAGTTTTGTCTTTAAGTCTATAATCCAGTTGGAATTGATTTTTATATGTTATGCCATAAGGGATTCATTAATTAAAAGTTTAATTCTTTTCCCTCAAATTTGCCATGCCAGCAAATCTACATAAACAAAATCCCTTTGAGATCTTCAGTAATTTTTAAAGTATATAAAGGGTTCCTGAGACCAAAATGTTAGAGAATCACTGTTACCGATCCACAGGAAAAGTCAAAGACTTCAATAAAAAAGTGGTCCCCAAACAGACAAGTCACTAAAAAAAAAAAAAAATCCCCACAGATGCACAATTAACATAACAAAAAAATGAAGTTCTCTAATAAAGAAATGCAAATAAAAAATAAGGTACTATTTTACTTATAAAATTGACAATTATAAAAAGTACTATAAATAACCTTTGAAGGGCAGTTTGGCAGAAAGTATCAAAACCCTCTTTTCTTTTGACCATTTCTGGAACTATATCCTATAGAAATTATTAAGACTGTGTCTGGAGATTTATCTTCAATATATACATTATGAGGGTTTTTTTGTTTTGTTTTGTTTTTTTTACAATTTGAAAATTCAGAAATAATCTAAAATCCAAATGATAGAAGTGTTGAGAAACAAAATTCAACTGAGTAAATTTTTAAAATCTTGCTAGCTTTGTTCAACAATTCTTGAATCAGGCAGCAAACAGAGAAGAGCTCTGAGGAGCTGTACAAAATGGAAGCAGTTTATAGGCAGAAGGAAGTGGGACAAGGAAGTTATGTTAGCAAAAAGCGGATTGGTTATGGCAAAGTCACCTTCCTTTAGGGGACTAAGGGGTCTAGCGGGCAGATGACCTTACTCCTGCTGACCAAGTAATTCCTGATTGACTGGTTTAGGATTCCATTCCTGGGAGAGGCTGAAACTGTAAATAAGTTAGGTATTAAGTCTTAGTTTGGTGACATGGGGCCTAGCATAAGTGACTCCTTTTAGCCCTGTTGTCTCTTTTTTAACAGAAGGAACTTCCAGTGGAAGGTTTCCTTTCTTTCCTTTAATTCATTTGACATAGTAGAGCCCTTAGAGTGGTTTGATGGCCACCTGTCAGCGTGATTGTGTGGAACCTGATTAATCCGACCTTGACTACCCTTCCCTTAGGTACTTTGTCCAATGAATGTCAAATAATAACCAATCAGCATAGAGCACATTGAGTAATTGGTGGGTTTGTTCTTTCACCAAAAACATTTATAGCTTTTAGCTTTTAAAAATAGTTCTGGAACACAGCAAGATAGAGAAGGGGAAAATTGGCCTAGATGATATGGAGGATAGCAGATGGGCAGGGTTGGTTTCATTTGGGGCACTGTGCCCAGGACACTTTTAATAGAACATGCAGTTACTCTAGGGATTCTGAATTTGTGGTTATGTCAGGCTTACACATTTATTCTGTAAAAGGAAAAATTACAAGTTATTAGATTCTAGGTACATCGGTATGACTTAAAATTTTAAAACCATTACTCTAATCTAGCCATTGATAATTTGCCATGTGGGCTGGATTCCTTAATATTAAAACTAACTTAATCATGGATAGAAAAATATTTTGAACTTTCTTTAAAACACAGTGTGTTCTTTATTTCTTTCAAAGTATAAGTCCATTTTAAAATGATGTCTAAACTAGGAAATTAGAAGGTTATTTTTATGTGAAGAATTTTTAATCTTACTATTTTTAAGGACATTCTTTGTATACTCAGGAATGAATCAAGTCTTTAAGAAAATAAAGTACTTAAATTTTAGAAATGTTATACTTCCTATTTTACTGCCTCACAAATTTAGAATTACTGACCTCAGATTTAGCCTTAAAAATTAAAAGGAAAAATAACAACTTGGTAATAGAGCTTGCATTGGGATAGTGGCTTTGAATTTTTCCGTTTTCTAAAATTTCAGTAATACATTCATTACTTTTATTATTTATAAAATTATTTATATATATGACTTACTGTTGAATTGTACACTTGAAAGTCATTGAATTTCATTAACCAATGTCATCATAATAAATTTTTAAAAAATAATAAATAAATAATAAAAAACTAAAATTATAACTGCCCTCAAATTAGCCTTAAGAAGACATTAAAAAGTCTTAAGATTCTCAAAGAATTATCGTATATTAGGTAATATGGAAGCTTACTTTTGTTTTTAAGTGATGTGTTTAATAGGCCAGATTCTTACTATGGACATTTTCTTTATAATTAAGTTAATAAAAGGCTAGAGCAGAAAAGATTATCTTATGTAGTAAAAAAAACATCTGAAAATTATTAGTACTAACAGTACATCAAAGAAAGTGATTTTTAAAAAGGTATTATGTTCTGTTTCAGAAACACCATTAATTTCTCACATTTGCTTCTGAGATTTCCTTTAGCCTCACAATACTTTCAAGGAGCCAGTGCCTTGGGGCCTCTTACATCTACTGTTTTCTTTACCTGTGATGCTCTTTCCTGCCTCTTTCTCCTGCCTCTAATGATCTCATTTTAAATATAATTATTTTGAGAAGATCGCCATAACCCACCTCACCTAAATCTCAACCCCACCTTTCCTGCCTTCATCTCAACCCACATTAAACCCCTGTTATTTATTCTCAGGGCCCCTTTCCAATTCAGTGTTCATTCCCCCACTTTTCCTCAAGCTCGATGAGGGCAGGACCCGTGAGCATCCTGTTTGGAGTTGTCTTCCCAGTGTCTGGCACAATGCCTAGCACGTAATCGTTAATAAATAGTGCTTATCAAATGAATTACTTTAAGTATTTGTTTCATTCGCTTTTCCAAAATCTAGTTGGTCTTACTTAACAATGGAGTCTTTTCATTTGAGCAGAATAATTACAACTTTAATATCGTTAGAAGATAACTAGCTGAATAAAGCAACTATGGATTCCCACTGACTTGGAATATTCTTAGCTTTTTAACACTTGGGATGCATTTCACCCCATTGTCTCAGGTGATTCTGAGCGCATATAGTCACAGAACATTTCTTAAATGATAAATAGTGGCCACAAGTGTTGACTCTTCTGGTTGGCCCTGATTAATCCCAGTAGATCCAATGCCACCAAAATAGTACAGCACATAAGAGATACCATGATTAAGACCACAGCCAGAATTGTTCTCTTATATTTTCTTCTTTTTTTTAACTTTTTCACTTTTGAAGGGTTGAGTTTGTTTTCCGAATCCTTATTTGTAAAGCTCAAAATGAATAGTTTTTACATAAGGATTTACAATATTTAGATAGGTCCAAAAAAATAAAAACATATACAAAATATTTTAATTGAGTAGTTAGTCTTTACAAGTTTTCTTTTTTATGGGTTTTTATGTTTTAATTTTTTAAAAAAATTTTATTAAATTTATCGGGGTAACATTGGTCAGTAAGGTTATATAGGTTTCAAGTGTACAATTTATAATACTTCATCTGTATATCGTGCTGTGTGTTCACCACCCAAATTCAAATCTCACATGTGTTGTACAGTAGAAAATAAAAATTTTCTTATACATTGAGATTATATATGATACTCATTAGACTACCTAATGTGTTCTTTTACAGTTCAAACGATATGTCAGTAAACTTCGAAGCAAGAGTACAGTTTTCAAAAAGAAGCATCAGATAATAGCTGAATTTAAAGCTGAGTTTGGTCTGTTGCAGAGGACTGAAGAACTTCTTAAGCAACGCCATGAAAATATTCAGCATCAGCTGGTAAGACAGTGTTATCATGGGACGCTGAAAGTACACACGCCGGAAGGCTTATGGGTTGTGGCTTTATAACAAAGTCATTGTTTTTACTGGAAAAACCATAAAATTATTATTTTTTTGATTAATTACAGAGATGTAATATAAGCTGATTTGTTTATTTTTAATGTAGCAGCAAGCACTAACTTTTTTATGCATGCTGACTTCGGGATAATTAATAGAAGCTGAATTCTAAGTAGGTTCTTCTCTTGGGTAGCTAGTTAACATGAGCAAAATTTTCATACCAAGAGATTGACTATAAAATATTCCACCTGCTGGACAGAAATTCCTAAGCAGCCACTTCCTTGGAGCTTTGAAAGAAACGCCCAGGAAAGGTGCTTATGGAAGCTACCTGCAGGCTCCTTCCAGAGGTGCTTGTGCCTTGGCCGTCAGAAAAAGAGTTAAACCCACAGGAACCCCTCTAACAGCAAGGCTGCTTTCAGTTCCTCTGAGTTTTCTTGGTTTAACTTTTTTTTTCTTTCACCCATGGGGAAATTATTTCATTAGGATATTGGTTTAGCAGCTAACAATAATCTGGTAGAGGTAAATGAAGTTTCAACCAGTTGCAGTTAGCTGGCAGTGTGAACTTTTCTATCTAATGTGGTCAAATATTGTTTGCTCGTAGGGAACTTAAGATTGAGAATTTACTGTGCATCGAATATAGATTCAAACAGTGCCAACTTTTTTAATCAATATGTAGTAACTGCATTATTGTTCATTGTAAAACATTTTCTAATTTCCATTGTGATTTCTTTGACCTATGAGTCATTGCTTAAACTCAAACATTTGGGGATTTCGAGTTACCTTTATGTTGAATTCTAGGTTTCTTCCTCTATAACCAGAAAACACGCTCTGATTTCAGCCCTTCGAGATTTGTTGAGTGTTGCATTACGGCCCGGCGTGTGTCTGTCTTGGTGATTGTTGCATGTGCGGTTGGGGATGGCCTCCTGTATGTGTCAGTCAGTCGAGTGTGTGAACCATGATAGTCACAGCCTCGGTATTTCTACGGATATTTTCATCTACTTGTTCCATCAGTAATTGAGGGAAATGTGTTAAGATCTCTGTAACTAGGTCTATTGCTTTGTCTATTTTTCCTTTCAATTCTATCAGTTTTTGCTTTATATTTCTTCTTAAGTCGGATTCCAGAAGCAGAATGTAGAAGGGAACACTTTGTACAGCAATGCATTGAGGGAGAGAGAGCCTTCAGAAGAAGGGGAGAGAGGGGAACAGATGGGGCAGCAGGAAAAAGCCAAGCAAGGACATAGCCCCAGCTGGAGACAGCTTCGTTTTAATCCCATGAGGAACTTTGGAAGAGGTGGTTTCACCTTGAGGCAGAGGGGCTGGCCTTTTCACTTCCATATTAGTGAATGTTGCCTGTGGCAGGGTGTCACCATGTAGAGGAGGCCGCAGTGCGCAGCGCGCAGCGCGCGGCGGTTCTCTGGAGCAGCTTGCAGATGAGGTCGGAGTGCGGCACCAGCAGCAGCCACCACAGCCCCCCCTCCACTGCCGAGATCTACTTACTTCTCATGCTAAATCCACTCCCGCGTAAATTCCAATCCTGGCGTAGCTTCTCCTGGATTCCGGCTTGTCACAATTCCTGGGAAAACCGAGAGGAGGGTTAGTGGGACAAATGAAAACTCGTTTGGTCCCAAGCACGAAATCGGTCCCCAGCATCCCCTTCCTCTGCTATCCATTCTAGATTTCCTTCACCTTTGGCTTGCACCTCCACCGGTCTAGATGACGTACTGGGTGGGGTGACTCAGTCCCCCATCCTTAAGAGGTATGAGCCTCTAATAACCATGCCCTTATCGGGCTGTGGTTGCTATTCTTACTCGTTTACTGTTAAAACTGGGCATGGGAGTCCCGGATGTGCCCTAATGGAGCACCTGAGTGTCAAACATATTCCCGTCTGCCCCCCTCACGTAACAGCATCTGCAGAGCCTTTTGACGTCCTGCCGATGTCATGCCTCTTTCCTTTGCCTGCTGGTCCACTGGCATGAGGAGCCCAAGTGGCGAGATGGTAGCAGAGCATGACCTTTAGAGGGCCTCTTAACGTGCCTTCTGGTAGAAGCGTGTCCCCTCTGGAAACCAGAAGGTCCGCAGCCACAGGGGCCAAAGCTGCTGAGAAGGGCGATGACTTCCCGAGCGGGCCGGTGGGGGTCCTGGGAGCGGCAGCGCTCGCGCTCCCGCCCTGTGGTTGAAGGCCCACCTGTCCGGTCCCTCTGGAGCACAGCGCCGTACGACGGGCCTTGTGTAAGGTGGACACTTAGTCTTGTGGACCGAAGCCCATCCTCACAGGCCAGCGATTCCCAGCCGGCAACGTAGCTGAGCCCTCGCGGGGTCACCCCTCTCTTCCGTCAGGCCGTCACGTGCTGGACGGCACAGTACAGGGAACAGTGACCGATCCCATGGTCACGTGCCCGTCACCACACCGCCTCTGCCACAAAGTGGGGCCCTCGGTCTGAGGGACGTTACGTGAGATTCCACGTTGGTAGACCAGGAGATGGTCTGAGCCCGTGGGCGGTGGTGCTGGCTGAAGCGCTGTGGGCGAGGAAAGCAAACTCTTACCCAGAATATGGGTCAGGATGAAATGTCCTTGTCTAGGCAGGAAGTATCTGATGTTATCAAACTGCCACTAAGTAGAGGATTGGTTTCCTTGAGTGTGACTCCATACCCGGAGCTCAGGATTGGCCCCTGTTGCTGCCAGGTCAGACGTTTGGCAGTGGCAGTGGCTAGATGGGCATTAGTGAGAGAGAGCCCTGCCGTTTTGCCCATCCTTAGTCTCCATCTCTGCCAACACGGCCGTTCTGTTCAGGAGCCCATTATCCAAGCACTGGGTGGCCAGTGACAGAGGCTGGCCGACAGCTGCGGGACAGATCATCCTTTCCACTTGGTGGTTCAGTGCCTCTTCTGCTGTGGACAGTCTCTGGTGGCCAATAACATGTGATGAAAAGATCTTCGCACTTAGTGTCTGTCTGTTCACACAGGTCCAGCCACAGGCCTCTTCCCCAGACCTCCTTGCCCCCAGCCTTCCAGCATTGCTGTCTTGCTTCGTCCGGGCCCTTGACAAACAAGCTAAGCCATTTGCCCCTGCCCAGAGGATGCAGGATAATCTGGAGGTTCAGGGTGCTCAAGGGAGTCTACCCAGTTATCCCCACCACAAATTCAGCACCCTTTCTCTTCCCTGTCAGAGCCCTGGCCGCCATGGAGTGTGCTCAGCCTTCTCTGAAGTTTCGCCAGCCTTACGGTTAAGTCCTGTGCCTGGTTTTCAGCTCCCTCTTCCCTTTAGCCGTGAATGAGGGCTTCATTAACGCTCCCTCCTAAGGAGGTTCTCCGACCTTGTCACTTTCTCTTAAATTATTAATGAATGGATTTGAGCCTGTCATTTTATCTTGTCCACTATCAGGGGAGCTTAGCAACAGCAACCCCAATTCTATAGTCCTTGTAGTCACTGTGCCTCCATACTTCTCAAACGCCAGTGACATTGTACAAGTTAGTACATCTCTGTGATGGTTTCGGTCCTCCAAGTGGTAAACACCAGATAGGGCATGGTGTGGCAGGGATTCATTGGAGGAAGCGTTTGTGAAGGATGAAGGTGAGGGAGCGGGAGGAGGTAGGGAACGCCTCAGGCTCCAGTGCAAGTCTGACCCTTGTGAAGAGAGGGGGAGAAGGAAGGAGGGTCGGGAGGGAGAGTCTCCGACCGCAGCGGTTACAGGAAAGTTTTGGTCAGGGCGACGGGGAGTTCCTGAGCCAGTCAGCCATTGGAGAAGCCCCCTGTCGGGCAGGAATGGACCAGCACTGGTGCTACTGCTGGGCTCAGCCATTGGCTGATCTAGTTTTTTTTGATCTGATACTGTTCTGGTTTTTCTTGCTTCCAAGATGCAGCCCTTGTACCTGTGGCAGAGACTGCACTCCTAGGTCATAGCCCTTCAGGGCTTTCCCCTGACAGCCAGGGACATTTACCAAGGCTGCGACACTTCAACACGTCTTGGATTCCTGCCTCTAAGTCCCTGGCACGAGGAGACTGCAGAAATCTTTGCTCAGCTCCTGCGCATCGTGCCCCCCGTGCCGGTTTCCACTGGGCTTCCGGGAGTCTTACCTGCTTCCGCGGCAAGGGTCGGTAACCCTCAGGGAGCTGCACACAGGATTCTGAGCTGTTACCCTGGAGGCCCCGCCGCTCCATTCTTAGGAGTCCCAATCTTACTGGCAGCCCCAACTCCCAACTCTTTTTTTATTCCCTCTGTTCTTGTCTTTTTTTACTTTTGGTTCTTCCATCCGTGTTTGAACCCTCTCCAATCACATTTTCACACCTACCATTTCCCTGGAATTTGTCTTGTCGAGGTCACCAGTACGTTTCCATCGTTAAATCCAGTGATTGGTGCTTTGCTTTTTTCCTACTTGGCCTCTTAACAGTGTTTGACAACCTCTTTCTATGAATTTTCTTTACCTGTCTTCTAGTTCCTGGATTTTTCCCCATGCTAATAACATTACTGCTTCTACTCCCTGGATGATTTCTTCTCATTTCTCCGAGGTCTAAATGTTGGCGTTCCCTAGGCTTAGCCATTGGTTTCTTCTCTACCTTCACTTCGATCTTACCGTGTCTCACGGCTTTAAAGACCTTCTCTATGCAGACAACTCACAAATTTATATCTCCAGCCCAGATTTCTCCTCAATTTCCAATCTCGTACATAGTACATCTTGACCTCTGTATTGGGGATCTACTAGACATCTCAAATTTTTAATGTCTAAAACTAAACTTCCGATCCTCACTACTCCCTCAGACCTGGTCTTCCCAAGTCTTCATCTCAACAGATGGCAGCTCCGTCCTCTCAGTTCTTCAGGCCAGAAACCTGGGAGTCGTTCCTTACCCCTCACTTTCCCCCACACCGCACATCTAAGCTGTCATGATACCTCCTTGCTGGATCTGTCTTCCGAATGTCTACAGAACCCCTTCGTCACTTCTGCCACCACCTCCTGATTCACGCTGCCATCATCCCTCACGTGAATTATGAGAATGGTCTTCTAACTGGCTTCCCTGCCCCCTCTGTGGTTTGCTCTCAACACAGATATTAAACTGATCATTTAGAAATTCCTTTACTCTGAACCCTCCAACAAGCCTCCCATCTTATTTAAAATAAGGCCAAGCCCTTTCATTGGCCTAAAAATAAGGTAGTAATATAATTTCTCATCTAAACTAAGACTCTTGAGAATGCAAAGGACAACAAACAAACACTGAGACTGTCCAGCAAACCAGCCGAGCCCTGTATGCCCCGCCCAACCCCCCTCGTTCTCGCTTTGTCTTCAGCTCCACCGGTTTCCTAGCTGTTTCTTGAACAGGCTGGGGATGCTCCCGCCTCATGTCTCTTGCACGTGCTGATTTCCTGGGTATCTGCATGGCTCGCTCCCTCACTTCCCTTGGGGCTTTGCTCAGATGTCATCTTCTCAGGAGGACCTTCCCTAACCACCCTTTATTTAGGATTCCACCCCCCCACCCCCCCACCTAACACTCTGTGTTTTACCTGTTTGCATACTGCCTGTTTACTCTCACCAGAAGTAAGCTCTTCCTGTCTTGTTTACTGCCTAAGACAGAATGGTGCTTGGCACGTTAGGTATATAGCAAATATTGGGTGAGTGAGCGAATGCGAGTACAGTGGATCACTTGAGAATTTATTCATCCATCAAATATTTGTTGAATGTATTCTATGTTTTAGATTCTGTGTTGAGAGCATGGCATTATTTTAAAGTCTAAAATTAGAAATACTTCCATGTACCTGAAGGTAGTAAAATTTAGAGTAAGTTTATAACATGTAAAGGTATGTAATTATTGTTGAAGTCCATCGAGATTGTCCTTTAGGATTCTAAACTAATTTATTTACAACTTTATTGTTATGTATTAGCTCTGTATACTTCTTGTGGAATCATCAAGGTTTTGACACCCATTTAGTGGACCCCATTTTTGACATCTATTTTTATTCTTCACTTTTAGCAAACAATTGAGGAGAAAAAGGGTATATCTGGATATAGTTACACTCAAGAGGAGCTAGAGAGAGTGTCCGCACTGAAGAGCGAAGTCGACGAAATGAAAGGACGAACACTGGACGGCATGTCCGAAATGGTGGTTGCACGTTTTTTAGTGTTTGTGTGTGTGTGTGTGTGTGTGTGTGTAGGTAGAATGCAGACATTTTTATGTTTGTCCTATTTTTGAGTGAAACATTCCAATTTTAATTTCCATGCAATGTTTATATTCTCTTACCTGTCTCTGTCCACCTCTTTTGAATTTTTCCATTCTAGTAAGGTTGTTCAACTTATAATAGTCTATACATTTTGTGGTTTTTGAAGTGTGTAAAAGTTGTACACATTAAAGAAACATCCAAGATGAAAGATAAGTTTTCCCAAATTATACCACCCTACCTAATACATTTATTTCATTTTTGGCCATATCCTTAATATCTTTCCATATTTGAGGCTGCTGCTTTGCCAGAATACACTGATACAGCTGCCCTGGGCATTAAAATGTTGCCATCTTCCCTTACTTATTGGGAAATAGCTGCTGCCCCACACTCTCCAAGCCCCCACCTCTGCCTGTCTCATCCCTACCGGCCACTCACCCAGAACCCCTGGGACTTCACCATAATCTAACCCCTGAACAGATTAGCATTTAGCACAGCAGAGGCCTCCAAGACCCTGTTTATCTCTGCGGCTGCTGTCCACCCACCGTGATTGGTCATTAGTTGTGCCATTCCCGTTAATGAGCATTTGCATATCACCTAATCCATGCCTGTGTATATTTTGTATAACCTACATAATTACATATTTTTTATATATTACAATATGATTGTAGTTGTATATGGGCAACTTTGTAACTTTGTAACTTGTCATTCGTTATTAGATTATAAATACTGGCCTGTGATGGTTTGTAGTCTTCCTGATTGACGTTTTGGATAATTAAATGGTATTCTATCTTACTAAGTAATCAAGGTTTACTAAATCACTTCCCCATTGTTTGGGATTGAAGTAATTTATAGTGTTTTTACTCTTACACATGACACTTGAGTAAATATCTTTAAGCATTAGCAGTTTTGTTCTTTTGAATTCTTTTTTTAAGATGTCATGTATTTTGATTAAATGGCAGGTAAAAAAACTGAATTCACTGGTATCTGAAAAGAAGTCAGCTCTAGCCCCAGTTATAAAAGAACTACGACAGTTGCGTCAGAAATGTCAAGTAAGTGAATTTGACATTGTGATAATTTTAGGATTCTATCTTGTTGAGAGGTAGTAGTTAGAATCCTGAATATTTTACTTGGGTAATTTATAGAAAACAAATTATTATTATTATTATTATTATTATTATTATTATTATTATTATTATATTTATATGATTCTGCAAAAGAGAGCAGTATTGTGACCTACAAAGGTTTCTGTTTAATTTATGCTGCTTTTTTAAATCACAAATTATTGGGGGAATGAGGAGTTTAAACCGAAATCACAAGTGCAGCCAGATGAGTTTTTTGCTTTAAATCATATGCATGTCAGAGCTATAAATATGAAGTCACATTCTTCTGTGGCCAGGTAAAAGCTCAAAGTCTGCCAACGAGTGGTGACAAGTTAACTTTAGATTAGTGAACTTGCTTTGCTGGGGGCAGACTGCGATAGCTGATGATAAGTGATGAAATACCATCGCTTGGAAGCGAATTCCAACCACCGCTTTGAAGATAAACCATTGGAAGGAATGCCCTCCACAAGGCCAGACCGGGCGGCCTCTGCTATTTGACATTGGCAGTGGTTACCACTCTCCATGTAGCATTTTAGGTTTGGACGTGAGCTGTGCTATATGTGCACAAGGATGGAACCGCAGAGCTCCTCGTAAATGCCATCCATCAGTCAGAGAAGCCGAACGAAAAATCACATGGACTTTGAAATCAGATAGACGCCACTTCCGGGACAGGTTTAGTGACTTATACAAATAGAGAAGGAGGAAGTGAGAGTTAGGAGTTGAGTCTAGCATCTGTGTCGTCTTATTTCGAATCTCCTGTCTGTTCCATTGCACGCTGCTGCCATCACAAAAGAAGTGGAAGGGACAAGTCCCTGCTCTCTGGAGTTCATGCTCTAGTAGGCGAGATGAGACAAACACGTGAAGGAATTCGAGAAGAACAAAAGATAACTCAGCTTGAAAACTGGTAGAGAAAAACATATCATATTCTTCACTGATAAAGAAAGAGGAAGCAAATGAAGAGATTTTCAGAAAGGACATGTGTCAGAAAGATTTTTGAGCAAGGTGTACAGGTTGAGGACATCGAGAAGTACTTTCATGGTTATATTTTAATTCATTGGTTTTCTTTTTATTTCATTTTATTAGTTTCAGGTATACAGTACGTTGGTTAGACATTTATGTCGTTTATAAAACGATCCCTCCGGTTGCTCTTTCTCTCCTCTGGTTCTCCACCCAGCCATTGCATTACTGCTGACTGCATTCCCTATGCCGTGCTCCCATCTCCCTGACCGTCCATCGACTACCAATTTGTACTTCTTTAACCTTTCACCCCATTCTCCCAGCCCCCCATCATTGGTTTTCTTAATGCTTTTCTTGAGTGAGTAACTTGGAAACAAAAGGGACTGGCTTTGTGTATTTCTAGAGATGGTATCATTTCTCCCTGTAAGCTAATTAATCTGTTTATAATTAGTTTATTAAAACTTTATTAAATCCATTTATATTTTAAATAAAGGTTTTCATTGAAAGGATATTTAGGACAACGAAGGGAGTGAGCTGTCATGAAAATCCAAAGATCAGAGATGTAACCTTATCTGGAACAGGTTGAGGTGCTGTATCACCAGACAGCATTTTGGTTCAGCGAAGCTTCAGGAAGCTTAGTACGTGGCCTCACGACCACCCAATAAGATAGAGACTCCCCCTTACATAAATGAGCAAATAAAGGCACAGGGAGTTAAAGGACTTGCCCAAGGTTACACAGCTGGTAAACAGCAGAGCACCAACAGCATAACGCAGGGGATCTCTTCGTGTTGGCCTCTCTGTGTCTGCCGCCAGCCAGGCTTCTCACCGGTTTCTCTTCTCTCATAGTTTCTCCTTACTCTCTGAACTGATGCACTTGTAACCTCAGCTTGCTTATGGCTCCTCGTGATTGATATCTCACACCATGCATGGCCATCTCTCCACATACTTTGCATTGAAGTTTTCCCTACTAACTGCCGTATTTTTTCTGCATTTTCTAATTCAAATCCCTGGTGCAGCTCCTCTTTTTTGGAGGGCAGTTTTTTATGACAGACTCCTCCAAAGAGTACGAGGCTATCCTCCGGTCAGATCTGGGGTTCATCCTTAGTTTAACCAGCTCTGCTCGTGGGTGAGAACGGGGAGGAAGGGGGGTGACATGGTACCGCGTGGGGCTGCCCAGAGACGTTTCCCTCTGGAGAGGTTCTGGGTATGTCAGGCACTCTGACCTCTTCAGTACAGCACCCATCACCCTCTTACCAGCAGCTGGACAGTGTGCATCTTCGCATTTTATCCTTGTCCTCCTGTATGTGAATATTTTTTAATATGGTTGGAATGTAATATAGTAGCATATGTTGCCTTTCGTTACTCTAAGGTTCTATTCAGTTACTATATTTCCCTTAGTCTTCATAATTATGTCCATTACATGTCATTGAGTTAGTTCTGACTCCTGATAACACTGTAAACAAGCGATGTCCACAGTGTCCTGTCCTCAGCAGCCCTGCTCAGCCCCTGGAGACTCCTTCCCATGCCTTCTGAGATGGAATCAGTCCATCTCACGTGTGGACTTCCTTCTTTCATGATGTGCCGGAAGGAGGACAGTTTCCGCTTTGTCATTTTTGCCTCCGGTGGTGTTTCAGATTTAATTTGCTCTAGGACTCACTTGTCCATCTTTCTGGCAGTCCCAGGGATCTGCAGAACTCTCCTCCAACACCATTATTTCAAATTTCAAATTTCAAATAGGTGTGTTTCCTATCAGCCTTGGTCACTGTCCAGCTTTCACATCCGAACATAACAAACAGGAACACAGGGGTGTAGATGATCTTAACCTTGGTGTCTTTTGCTCTTGGTGATCTTTCCTACTTCTCTGTTGCTGCCCTTCCGAGTCTCAGCCTTCTCTTGATTCCTTGGCTGCCTCTCCATCTGAACTGAAGAGTGAGCCAGGGTAAGTGAAACCTCTAACAATCTCAGCGCCTTCATCGTCTCTGTTAAAGCCACATATTTCTTCTGTAGTCATGATTTTTGTCTTCTTGGTGTTTAAATGCAGTCCTGCTTGGGCACTCTCTTCCTTCACTTGCATCAGAAGTCATTTTAAACCACTGCTACTTCCTGCCAGTAAGATGACGTCGTCTTCGTGTTTTGAGTTACTGATATTTCTTTCACCAATTTTTACGCCTTCCTCTGAGTCTAGCCCAATTTTCCTGATATGTTCTGTGTACAGCTTAAACAGACAGGGAGATAAAGTGCACCCTTGTCAGACACCTGTGCCTATAGGAAACCATCCTGTCCCTCCACACTCTGTCCTGGCAGTGGCTTCCTGTCCGCAACAGGTTATGCATCGGGGCAGCCCAGCTCTGAGGCACGCCCAGCTCTTTCAGGGCAGCCCGTGGCTTTTCACGATCGATGCAGTCAGAGGCTTTCCTGTCGTCTGTACAACACAGACTGACCTTCTTCTGGAATTCTTAGGCGCACCCCAGTGTCCAGCGAGTGCTCACAATCAGATCTCTGGTGCTGCTTCCTTTTCTGAATCTGGCTTGAACATCCATCATTTCTTGCTCCATAGAAGGTAGAGGCCTTTGTTGCATCATTTTGGGAATCAGAAATTAGAGCAATGGTCCTATAGCTATTGCACTCCTTGGCTTCTCTTTTTCTCGTAGGTTGGGATGAATATGGAGTGTTTCCAATCCTTAGGCCATTGTTTTATTTTCCTCATTTGTTGACATATTCTTATTAGGATTTCGACAGGTTTGGTCTCTGTGGCTTAATAATTATACTTTCAATAAATAAAAGTACAATCAAGTGCCTTTTGATAGTCTAGGTTAGAAGGAATGAGGGTGTAAGAAATGGATGAGAAGGAATAGATCTGAACAATATGTGGAAGGACACTAATTGTGGACAAGAGAACAAAAGATAGCAAAAATAATTTTGAGGTTTGAAGCTGCTAACAATGCAGGTTAGAGATGATAAAGAGCCAGTTTTGGTGGAGGCAGTGGGTAAAGAGGAGGGAAAATGATGAATTCGTTGTTGACACCTTGAAGTTGATGTCCAGTGAGAGTTCAAGAGAAGACATCAGGGCTCCAGTTGACGTGTGTAAGCGTCGTCCCAGATACGCCGTGTGTGCACAGCCCAGGGGAGGGTGTGGTCACCTAGAAACATGGAGTGAGACTAGGTGAAGTCTGAGGTGAAGACTTCAAGGCAAACCATATTGAGTTTTGCTATAAGACTATGTAACGCAAATGAAATTACTTTGTATCTTAAATTAGAAAGGTTTTGTTGTAGTTTTTTTTTTTAAATTTAAAAAGAATTACTATGTCCTTTTTAAGATTACCATAATCTCTACCAGAGTTCTAAGTGTCTGGTTTATAGAACCAAGCTTAGAATAATATAGATGCTCAATAAATATTTTTTGCATTAATTAACAGAACATCTATAAAAAGTATTTTAAAAATCAAATCAGGTATAGTATACATATAAATAGCAAGAGGCTTCTAGAACTAGAAGCAGACTTCTACAGAATTAAATAAATAATTATTATTGAGCTCTTGTAATGTCGTGTTAGTGCTTTCTCATTTATACATTTAATATTCATAACCACAAAATAGACGTTTTCAGATTTTCCATAGGTGAGGAAACCGTAGCTTAGAGAAGTCAAATAACTTGTTTAAGATGACATAAGTGGTGGCACAGAGACTCGTGGTACAGTCGACGTGAGTTCAAGGCCCATTTTCTCTACACTGCCCTTCCGCTCCATACTTGTTAATTCTTTTGGAATACATTGCCAATTTATTCATTCAGTAAAAGAGTCATTTGGTGTGTGTGACTAAACTGTGCTGTCTGTCAGTATAGGGCTAATAAGGGCATATGTGGCATAGATTTAGGACAAGCTTCATGACATACTATGGTTGGGAAACACCAGCAGGTCAAAGGCAATTGGTACCAGTTGCACTAATTATAGGGACGCAATCTGGACAGGATGATTAAGAATGTGGGCTATAGAATCAGGTCTAGGTAACCTTGGGTAAGTGACTTTACAAACTTCAGTCTCCTCATCTGTAAACTAGTCCCTTTTTAATAGGGTGTTCTAATGGTTAAATGACATAACATATAAGGCGCTTTGCAATAAGGACTAATACATAAGAACTTTTTTAAAAAAGTATTTATCACCATAATTATTAAAAACATTTTTAAAAGAAGGAATATTATTGTTTTTCAACCAAAACATTTTCTAAGTAAAACCATATCCTAGATCTTAAATTTATAAAGTCATTTATTATTATGTAACCAACACCTGAAATTCATTTTCATATGATTTAACTAGATTTCTCTGTATGTCAAGCATTGTCTACCTCTCCTATTACAAAGAAGTGTAGCTACCTCACCAGCGTTCTCAAATAACACCACTCCCAGCTCTTCCATAGTCATCACGTCGGATGCTGAAGCCATGTCAGCATTTCCACCTCCGTCTTCAGTCTTTTGTCTTTGAAAAGACAAATACTGTATGATTTCATTTATATGAGTCACCTAGGGACATCGCATTTGTAGAGACAGGAGGTAGAATAGAGGGCACCAGGGGAGGGGAGAGGTGGAAATGGAGTCGGCATGTGATGGGGTGTGACGGGCACCGAGTTTCAGTTTGGGAAGATGGGGGAGCCCTGGAGGCGGGTCACGGTGGTGGCCGCACGGTGGACGTCTCTGATGCCGCTGAACTGCGCACCCAAAAAGGTTCCTGTCGTCATTTTCATGTGTTTTACCACGATGAAAAAGTCTAAGAGAGAGCGCAGGACTTGCCTGCATTCTCAATAGCTATTTGTTTGTTTGTGTTTATTGTCTGAGTTCAGCGCATTTGGCGAGTGCCTGACGCTCATTCTGCTTATCTCCTCCACGTGCCCTTCTCCTCCATCTGTATATGGTTCTGTTTCTACCCAGAAACCTTTTGTGATAAAAAGTATTGTGAAAAAAACAAGTCAGGCGCCCCATTGACGTTAAGCTGTTTCTAAATATTAACTGAAATGCTTAATTGTTCCCTACTTTGAATATTTAACTTATTTAAGTCTATTTAACACTCGAAATTGTGTAGATGTATTTCCATATTGTTGAAGTGCAGGAGTACTTAAAAGTACTTTATAATGCTAACTTTAATGGCCAAATCTCCAAATATTTAGGAAACTTTATCGTGAAATGTGTTGCGTCTTAGTGGTTATCATTGCACTTTTCTTCTTCTGTACTTGCATGCTGTTCTAAATTTAAATAAGAACAGCTGTTTAAAAGTTAGAGCATCACAATTAAGATCTATAACATAGTTAAATCTTTAATAATTATCTAGAATTAGAGTAGCTCCTTGAAAGGTTTCATATTTGTTTTCTTCAGAGCAGTTTTATAAATTATATGTAATCAAATGACTACGTATAGTTGCTAATATATGCGGGGAAGCTAAAATGCTCATTTTTAAGTATACAATGATAACTATTCATTTTACTGAAATATTTCTTATTGATCACTTTTTCTTATAAAGGTAAAACTATGCTCTTGGCAAAAATTCAGACTGTAAAGAATTATTTAAGTCTCCCTGCACCCCCAGCACGGTTTCCAGAGTAAAAACTGTTAACAATTTCATATGAGTTTTCTAGAAATTTCCTGAGAATTAATGAATAGATAACTATTGGCCACCTAAAGTTTGGTCTCCACACGTTTTACTTAGTAAAAAAATGAAGCCTTTTTTTCAAGGGGCGAAGGGAGGTTAGAATTTAACTCTGACTGATGCTGAGGTCAAAATTTCTGCTTCCTTCTGTTTGCGTTTGCCCACTGTGCTTTTGCTCATCTTTTGCTTTCAGCTTTTTAAAAAAATTACTTTAGGTGTTTCTCTGAATCGATCTTGAATTGGGTCTTGTTATGTCATATAATCTGAAAGGTTATTTTAATAGATAAGTTTAGCCCATTTATGTTTATTGAAATGCAGCCATATTTGACCTTAGTGGTGCATTTTATGGTTTGCTTTTGATTTTAAAAGCCTATAAAAAAATCCTCTGTTCATTCCCTTCCTCCCTCCCTCCTTCTCTCTCTTTCTCATTCTCTCTCTCTCTCTCTCTCTCTCTCTCTCTCTCTCTCTCTGTGTGTGTTCTGGCTTGTGGTTTCACTCTAGTGGTTATATAACTCTGCCATTAATCATCCATTTCTGTAGATAGCATCTATTCAAATTTTGAACAGTGATGAAATTAATATATTTCCTCTTTCTTCTCTCTCCTTTCCTCTCCTTTAGCCCCTGATTTTAGTCAATTGTATTGTCTTTCTTACTGTTTACCTTTATACTTTTAATATGCTTATGCTGTGATTTGATTCATCGGCTTTAAATTGCACCCTTGACATCCACTCCCCCCCCCATCTCTAGCAATTAAAAAGTGAGGAAACCAGCTTACCTACTCTGCCTTCCACTTTCTTTTCCCCTTCCCCTTCCTGAAGGTTTTATTGTATCGTTTCTACATTGTTAGGGCATGTGACACTTAAACTGTTCTTTTACCCTAGTTCACACTTTTGTTTTTAGTATTAGGCCTGTAATTACTAGAGTCATTGCTCGTTACCTATCCTTTCACTGCCCTTTTCCCTCCTTTTTACTGTCTCTTCTGTGTCCTCTCGTAGAGTCCTCAAAACAGGCTCAGAAGAAGAATATTTCCTGATAAGTTCATGCATGTTCTAGAGTTTGTTGCCTTAAATGCTTCAAGAACAAACAGCTTGACTGGGCACATAATTCTTACATCATGCTTTCTTCCCTTGAGAGTTTTTAAAGTATAGCTCCACAGTCTTCTGGAGTTAAGTGTGTCCATGGAGAGATATGAAGCCAACCTAATTTTTTCAGTGACTTGATCTTGAAAAGAATGTGCGTTTCCCAGTTGTTGAGTACAGGGTTCGCCATGTGTTCATCAGATCAGGCTTCTAAAGTGTGTTGTTCAGGGCTTCCTGGTGAATGGGGAGCTGCTGCTTAGTGGGGACAGATGTTCAGTTTTGAGAGGTCAAAAGAGTTCTGGAAGATTAGTTGGTTGCACAGCCCTGTGGACGTGCTGAACGCTACTGCTACATACACTTAAAATGGTTACAATGGTAAATTTTAAGTTATTTGTATTTTACCACAATTAAAAAAATTTTCCAGGTTTAAAAAAAACTTCCTGGTAAATTATATATTTTGCTGTTGTTTTTTGACTCTCTTTATTCCCGGAAATACTTTTTGCCTAAGAGTCTTATTTTGTCTATGATTAATGTAAGTTTACTAGCTTTCTTATGCTTAGTATTGCTTGGTATATCTTTTTATTTCTGTTTACTTTCAGCTTCCTATGTCTATATATTTATTTTTGTCTGTTTATGTCTCACAGATAGCGTATAGCTCGATTTCGTGTGGGTATACTTTCTTACATTCAGTCTTTTAATTGGTGACTTTAGTCCCATTTATGTTTACTCTTATTATTGATACATTGGGATTTATTTCCATTTACTGTTCTTTTTCTTCTTTTCCTCTTTCCTACCCTCCATTGCACCAATCCTGTTCACTTTATCTTCCTGTTTCCCTTTATTTCCTTTTTCTATCTTCCATTCTGATATCATTTACTCTTTAATTTTTAATGTATTTTCCTGGCTTAAAGTCTAAAGTTAAGCAGCATCTCTCAAACAATACAGGGACCTTAGAATAATTTTATACCCTATTGTTATCCTCTGGTATTTCCATTTTATTCTTCATCTGTGAAAGTGGTTGTCATGGCCATCGTCACTATTATATTTACTGCCTTTTACATCATTTTCTGTTTAGATTTACCCACATATGTGGCAGTTCTCACCATTGCTTCTTGTATTTTAATCTTTCCTTCTGGATTCAGTTCGCTTCCTCCTGAAATTAAATTTCCCTGTTTTATTTTCTTTTAATGGTGCTCTCAGTAAAGAATCATTACTATAAGTAAACCATCTTTTTTCTTCTTCTTAAGTAGTGGCTTGGTCAGAAAAAAAAAATTGTTTTCATTGCTTTCTGATTTCTTTTGTTGTGTTGAAGGGTGTTTTATCAGCTTAATTATTATTTCTTTTTAGGTAATGTCGTCCCTATAATTAGTTTAATATTTTTATCTTTGGTGTTATCCATTGTCACTACCATGATCTAAGTATAGAATTAGTTTTGTTTGCTTTGATGGAGGTTGTGCTTTTTGTCTTCCATTAATTCTGGGAAAATTCTGCATCATATCTTCAAATATTCTTTCCCCTGGTCTTTCTAGCCTGTTCTCTAGCAATTCCTATTAGATGTATGTTAGACATATTTATATTGTTCTCTATTGCTTAATTTCACTTTTATGTTTTCATGTTTTTGTATCTTTGTGATGAATTTGGGATAATTTCTTCAGCTCTATTTTCTAGTTCATTCTTTTATTTCCTGAGCTGTGTCTAATCTTATGTTTATGTCACAACTTAGTTTTTAATTTTAATGATTTTTTGGAGTCTAATTTTACTCTTTTTAAATCGTATTTTCAGTTCCTCCTTTATAACTTGAATTATTTTAAGCATATTTATTTAGTGGGTTTATGTCTAGCATTCAATATTTCTGGAGGCATAGTCCTGTTTTGTATATGTTCTGATTCTCACTCATAATGGCTCGATTGTTTCCTTATGTGTTTATACTTTTGAATTGTGAGCTTATCTTGAGGTTTTGTCTCTTGAATCCTGGCAGCTAGGAAAGAGGGTGTGTCCCTCCAGACTGGTTTTACACTTGTTCTGCCAGGTGTTTTAGGAATATCACAGACACGGAGCTAACTTTAAGTTAATGGCTCAGCTTGGGAGCACTTAGCCCCTGTAGGCAGGGTAAGTTCAAACCCCAGACAGGCCTGAGGATGGGCCCCTGTCCATTTGCCTCTGCAGCCGCACGGCGGCATTTACCCATCAGTTTGGCCATCAGACTCACAGACAAGAAAGAAGGCTTTTAAGTACTGATGTATCTTCATCTCATTGAGAGGCCCAATGTACCCAGTACATGGCCTCTGTTGCCCCTTCTCCCACTTAGGGTGCGTATGACTGTCACCAGTGAGAGCCTAAGTGTCTGTAGGTCACTTTGAGACGTAAAAGCCACAGCTCCTTTTTTCCACCAATCTTTTATATTGTACTTGTCACCTCAAACCAGGTGCAGCCCCGTATGACAGAGGAAACACCGCATTACCCATTTATGTTAACTCTCTGGTTCCCAAGGAAGCTGCTGTGTGAAACCAAGGTCATTCTGAGGCTGGCCTGCTTCAGGCCAGGCCTGGGAGTAACCCTTTCTTTACTCACGGGCTCCAAGGCTGAAAAAACAGTTTGGATTTACTGCGGGGTTCCCAGTTCTAACTCCCCTCTCTGCACAGGCCACACAGGCCAAGGGCCTCGTCATCCGCCCTCCGGACTTCTAATCACTCTGTTAAGCCAGATCAACTACGCTGACCCCTTCACTGCAGCGGCACAGGGTCATTTCTCTTACTTCCTAGAGAGTTGAGGTCTGCTCTGGATTTGTAAGGCTGTTTACCTTATCAAGCGTTCATAGATACTTTTGGCATTTCTGCAAAAGATTTTCAGATTATCTAACTCAAAATATTATATTAGAGGAAAGTTTGAAACTACTCAAGCAGACTGAATTTGAATTCTGATGCCTCTTTCAAGCAGTATAATCTTTGGCAAGGTACTTGGCTTCCCTGAACTTTCTCCAAGCATGATTTGGGGGTATTAACACCCAAAGGGGTTGTTGTGAGATGTAGTTACTGTCAGAGGTAAAGCTCAAACGCCCTAATGTGGTTCACAGAGTTCTGATCGGGCCCCAACCGGAGCCTCCCGCCTCGCCTCGCACGTCCCAGACACATTCCACATGACAGACGACTGTGCATCCTCAGTGGTTCTCCTTCCAGCTTCCAAGCCTTTATACGTGACGTTCCTTCCTTTCTAAACATTCTCCTTTCTAGTCTGCCTTCCCCTTAACTATTCTTACTAATCATTCATACCTCAACTGAGATATCATTTTCTCCAGGAAGTTGTCCCCACTGGTCCCCAAGCCTGGGCGAGGTCCAGTGAGAGTCCCACGTGCTCCCGTACGCCCTGCATTGGCCCATTGCGGCACTCAGCGGCCTGTCTGCTTGCCCGATCGCTATTTGACGGGAAGGCTTTGGGCAGTTTTGTTCGCTGCTGTATCCCTCGCTCCTGACAAAGAGCCTGGCACACAGCTTAATGCATGGTAGCTGTTGTTTTTATCAGCACCTTCATCTGTCATAATTCTCAAATGTCCGATTGTTTTATAAATAACTCTTAAGTATGCCAAGAAGCTTAGAGTTCAGTTACAAGACTGACAAGGGCATGCATTGTGTCAGAGCCACATTTTAGGCCTTTGTTTTTCACTTATTCAGTCATTTACCCTTTTTATACTAGGAGCTAACCCAGGAGTGTGATGAAAAGAAATCCCAGTACGATAGCTGTGCAGCAGGCCTCGAAAGCAATCGGTCCAAATTAGAACAGGTAAGAAGACAGTTTCTATTTTAACAATTTAGTAAAAACTGCCTGTGAATCATATTTTTACTACACCAATGTCGAAAGATTTCTAAATCTTTTCCCTTATCTCCTGAGTCTGTCTCCTAAGTTCCAGAGATCTTTATTTCTTCAAACTTGATGGGCACGCCCTGAATTCTCCACCTGTACCACTACCGCCAAAGCCCAGGCCCCCATAATGTCTGTCCTGGACTCCCAAGCAACCCACCACATGCTTGCCCACTTCCACGCCAGCCTTCCTGTGGCTTATTCTCCAAAAAGCAGCCGAAGAAACCTGTGTGAAACCCAGGCCACCTTCCACTGGCGTCCCGTTGCTCTTAAAACCTAACTTGCCAGCTGTGGTCTCCAAGGCGCCCCCCGCCTCGGGAGCCTCACGTCTGTGTGCCCTGCTCCGTGCCCCCGGGCCTCCGGCCACATTGGTTGCCACCTGTATTCGCAACTGGCCAAGTCTGTTTTCACCTCAGGGCTTTGCGTGTGCTCTTCTCAGTCTGGGACTCTCCGCCCCCAAGTCTTTGCTGTGATCTCTCCTTTTCGTTTTTCAGATCTCAACCTAAATGTCACCTCGTTCTAGAAATTGTCTCTGATCACCCATCTAACGTTGCGCACTTACCCTATCACATTCTACTGCTAAATTTTCTTCCTAGCACTTATCCCCATCTAAAACTACCTTCATCCTGTGTTCCCTCGTTTGCGTCTGTTTCCTCTGCTTGAATGAGGGTAAGGACCTGTCTTGTTCACTGCTGAGTCCCCAGCACCTAACAGAGCTGGGCACGCAGTAGGTCCTTAATAAGTGAGTAGCTGAGCCTATGGTTTTGGAGTGATATGAATAGTCTCTGGATTGCAGCCGAGTCTGTTACAGTAAACGAAGTTACAATCGCAGAGGAAGAAGTGACTCTGACGCCATTTCTTTTGTTGTGCATTTAGTCATCCTCTCTGCATCTGATTCTTCTTTCAAAATGTGTCCCACTTAAAATTATATATTGTACTGAAGAAAAGAAGGAAAAAAAGAAAAACAAATAAATAAAATTATGTATTGTAGGAAGTCAGAGGACTCCGTGAAGAATGTCTTCAAGAAGAAAGTAAATACCATTATACAAATTGTATGATTAAGGTAAGACAAAGAAAGTAGACCCGAAATTTTTCTGAGATTTTTACATTTCAAGGACTTAACCTAAAACTTAGCCTTTCCACTTAGAACCTGGAAGTCCAGCTTCGCCGTGCCACTGATGAGATGAGGGCATATGTCTCTTCTGACCAGCAGGAAAAAAGAAAGGCGATTAGGCAAGTAGTTTTGTCGTTTTTATCGTGCGTTCCTTAATCTTTTCACCTATAGAAGGTATATAAATAAGACGACATTATAAAATTTGGAGTACTTAAATAAGCAGGTACTAAGATATTATTTAGGTATAAATCTTGTTAAACATCTGCTGGGTAGTCTAGCACTAACCAAATGCGAATACATATAATTTTCTTTCTTGCATGCTTGCTTTTTTTAATGTGGCAAAAGATACATAACATAAAAATTGCTATTTTAACCATTTTCAATTGTACAATTCAGTTGCATTGATTATATTCACAGTGTCGTACAGCCATCACTACCATATATTACCAGCGTTTTTCCATCACCCCAAACAGAAACACCCCATTTCCCCATCCCCAGGAATACATATAATTTCATAGTTGCTTTTTTATAAGCATTAAGGTTTGTCTATTTTTAAAGTCCCATGTGGCTCGGACTCTAGTCATCTGCCTGCTCCTTGTGCAGCACGAGCGACTGCATTTCAGCTGGAAGCTATGTGATTGCAATGTGCCAGCCTTCAAAACGAGGAAGGCTGTGGAAACACCACTAGTCCTTAGAGGGCGATTTTTTTTTTTTTGTAATTCCAGCTCTCAGCATACTGAAATAAATCAAATGCTGCCTTAAAAAATACATTTATGATTGAATTGCTAGCTGTGATAAAAGGCAGTAATTGAACGAGATAAGCTTTCTTTGTCCCTTACCACACTTCAAATCTTTTGCTTTTATTATCCAGTAAGAACTCAGTGTATGATTCACATTTATTCCAAACTGCAGTTGAGATTTTTAATGTTGTATACATTGATATTACAAAAAGGAATGTAAGAAATGAAGTGTCTTGCAGAGTCTAATTTTTATATAGATAATGCACTGGAATGAAAGCCAGACTGTATATATCCAATAAATAGAATATTTTTTTCTAATACTCCAACATATCAAACATATTAAATTTATGTATTCAGATTTTTTCATTGAATGTAAATTTAGCTCAAATAAATCTCTATGGTCAGTGCTGATGTTTCACAAATGTGAGAAGTTAATTTGTTTTTGAAAGATAAAAGCTTTTAGAAATAAAATGTCATTTCTTCCAAAGTTATTGATGTAAAATAGTAAAGAAAGAAATATTGCTTCTAAACTACTGGTTTTCTGATGAGTTTTCTAATCAGACATTCCTCTTCATCATTTTAAAAACTACTGGAAACCTTTACCATTCCTTAGTTTTCTTAGAGAAATATTGAGCCTTGACTACAGTAGTACATGGTAGAATAGTATGAATAGAATGAAGTTAATTGTGTTCTAAACTCACTGATACATGTTTAAAATATTGTTAGTATTATAGATACAATATTTTTATTGTTATTTCATTTACTACTTTTGTGGTGCTTTTTGGTAAGGCTATAGGTCTAAAAACTTAGCTTGGTTTTGAAAGGTCATCTGCAAATTTTAATTTTATTTAAAGAAGCAGCCTGTTTTATTTCAAAGTACTAGGGAGGGACTGTAAATTTTGTTTCGAACCTGGTTTTTCCAGTTCCTAGTTTTGTGACCTTGAGCAAATCACCTCCTCATTATAAAATAAGGTGAATAATATATGCCACAGAGGATAAGGTAAATATAATGTACACAGCCGTGTTTTGGAAATTAGATCACATGACTTCCTGGGAACAAGGATGCTGTCTGTCCTGTTTTCTTCTTGAAACCCCAGAGTGTGCTTGGTACATAACAGGTGCTCTGTAATTATTTCTTGAATAAATTAAAATTACGTATTAGTGTTATGGAACAAGAGTATGAGCCTGTTGATTTCTTACTAAAATATAAGTGAAAATTCTAAAACAATTTAGATATTTCTCAGGCCTAGGGTAATAAATGAATTATTTAAAGCTATTTGAACTATGACCCTATATTCTTCTTGAGCCAATATGTTGTTTACCTTCTCCAAGCTGTTTTTCACTGGGGAGCTGGAAAGACAAACAGTTGGCCGTAGCAGCTCATAAATGTTAAGAGCAAAATGCAGGTCCATCAGGATTGAGTTTATCCCCTCCCACCCTCACTCCCGCACACAGCACCTCCCTTCACTTCAGCCCTGTGAGGACTCGGGCACTTCTGATTGACATTCTCTCCGTGCTGATCACGTTTACCTCCCTTTTTGCCTAAATGTGAATATTCCTTCACTTGGCTATGAGGGTTTCTGTTTGTGTGTATGATTTGTTAGAGTCCCAGTTTTGTGCTGTTTAATTTCTTGAGTGCTACAGCATAGCTTTCCATAGGCTTTATCCATCCACACATGAGGTCTGAAATCTCTCACCCTCTTTGTCATCGATTCCTTCATCCTCATCCTTCAGTCTTGTCCGTAGCTCTTTAAATTTCACTTTTTGTCTCCTGTAGTGTTGAAATATAACTGTGCTTTTGTTTATAAATACAATAGCAATGTTATTTGTATTTTTATTTTTACATTAAAAATCTGCAGGTTTTTTTAGATTACAAAAGAAATACTTATAAAAAACAAAAAGTAACCATTATGAAGTGTAGTGCACAAAAATTGAATGTTGTCCACATCGCCATGCCTCAGAAATGCCTCCCATTAACATTTTGGTGTACATTATTCCATATTCCTTTCTCATGCACTTGCCAATGTGTCTGGGGGTGGGTAGCAAACACGTGAGAAATTTGTGTGCGTTTATACAAAAATAAAATTAAACTACATATTATTTCTTTGACTGAATGTACCATAATTTATTTAAACATTCCCCCATCTATCAACTTCAGTTTGTTTACAGATTTTCACTGTTATAAGCAATGGTGAAGTAAATGGTTTTTTGCTTTTATCTTGACTAAGTCGTGAGAGTTTTTCTGTAGGATAACTTCCGAGAAGTAGAATGTGGGGGTAGACACTATCTAGTGTTTAAAAAATGCCTCTTTTCTCCCATCTGCAAACCTCTTCAAAAGCAAAGTGTAATTTAAGCAAATGGGTTGCCATTGTTTAAGGGTAGATTAACCAGAAATAGTACTTAACATTTTAAGTCTCTTAATTTCTTATGCAATGTTTTGCCTTTTTTCCCTTAAATTACTATTTACTGGAAGGACTGACTAAAAATGGGGAACGTATTTGATAATGGGTTTCATTCTGACTCCAGAACTCTATTACTGTATTGTTTAATATGTTTAGATAGATCTGTTGGTTTATAATTTAGTTGTATGATCAAATCAATTGAAGGAAATTGAAACTAAATCATTATGTTGACTCCCTAGGGAACAGTATACCAAAAATATTGCTGAACAGGAAAACCTTGGAAAGGTAAGAATGTATTATTTATTTTTTAAAAAATGTGGCTATCTCAGGCTTTCAGCACATGGTTATGACATTGTCATTCTTTTTAAAAGTTATAGTATAGTTTCCAAGAGGAAATTGGATCCTCCTTCATCGCCTTCAAAGGTGAGGATTCTTCCTTAGGAATTTAGTTTTATAGAAGTGAAGCCATATGGATTTTTGGAGAAAAAAATAGTTTTAAATCACAAAGAGTTCATCAGAAGCTTCTGCCTAACAAACAAAAATGCCATGTGTAATAAACTACCAAGTTTTCAGATTATTCTCAGGTATCTCTGTTTATGAGATAAGTATAAACTTATTCATCCATTTTATTGAATAAACACAAGCTCTTACTGTGAGCCAGGCACTGGCCTAAGCCCTTTGCAAACACTGATTCATTTAATACAAATAATCAAAAAACCTTGAGATATCCAGCTCCCTCCCTGCCCGTCTTCTCTGAGGGCTCCTGGAAATAGGAGTGTGTGATTGAGTCTTGTTGTCTCAGTTCTCTGAGCCACTATGAGGAGAAGAGGTAGGAGATAGTAAGGGCCTTAACCATCAGGACTTAAATGACCAACTAATTGGTTCTTCTATTTGACTTTATAAAGCAACACATTTTGACAGTCATTTTAAAGACACCGGCTCTATTCTCTTTTTTAAAAAAGACCTGAATTTACCAACAATTCAGGACTTGGCTGGCGTTAGTCCTAACTTTGTGCTTCTGAACAAATGCCTCAACCACTCTGGAGTTCATTTTATTGTATTTAAACTAAAATAGGTAGGTTAAGATTTTTTAATTAAATTACCTACCTGTGTTCCAAGATCATCCTCAGTCACTTTAAGTCCGTGTTGCGCAGTGCAGGCTAACTGTGCTTCTCTGTGCGCCGTTTTATCTGTTTCTTATTCAGTTTCACTGTTGAAAATTGAGGTTTCTTACTAGTTTTTCTAACAGTAATGTCAAGTGTGTAGCATCATAGTTAGGGATTGTTTTGCTGCAATTTTTCTTTTAAAATACTGACTATATATGGGTGTCCGATTTCATTGTTTAAATATTCTTATGTCTGCAACCTGGAAATGATTATATATATATAGATACTGAAGCTTGTTCACTCTGAAAGTACAAATGAAAAATACGGTTTCATTTCAGCCTTAATGAATGCGTTGTACGATTTAGCTATCGGTCTGACTCAATAACTTGGTGATGACAAAGTTATTCTTCTCATTTACATATTCTGGTTTGAATCATTATTAAAAACATACATGTGTCTATGCTTTTACATAAAAGCCAAGTTAATTCCCGTAATTCTGTAAGTAATATTCTAAAGGAGAATTTCAGAAAAACAATGGAGTAATTGCTAAATAGACTTTTAAAAAATCTTTTAAAAGTCTTAAAAGGGAAGATTTTTTAAAAGCTTTTTAAAAAGTTTTTTAAATGGAAAATTTCAAGCCTGCAGTAGAGGAAATAATGTGACGAACTCGCGTGTAAACGTCACCCAACTTTAATGATTAAGTTCACGGCCGGTCATGTCTCTGTTGTCCCACCCATTCCCACTCAAGTCACTTTTGGGCAAACCTCAGAGATCTGGTCATATTTTAGTATATGTCATAAAGACTCTTTTTAAATATAACTACTATACCATTATCATGCCAAAAATAATTTAACAATAATTGCATGATACCCAATACCCAGTCAGTGTTCTAGCTTTATTCATTCAAATTAGGATTCAGTAAGAATCCATACATTGCAATTAGCGGATGTATTTAAGTCTCTTTTTCTCAAGGTTACTCCTCTGTCTTTTTTTCTTTACAATTTCTTCATTAGGGAAAGAAAAGAAAAAAAAAAAAAAAAAAACCTGATCATTTGTCCCATTGGGTTTCCAGCACCCTGAACTTGGTCGATGGCATCCCTGGGTTGTCAATTAGCATGTTCTTCCATCCCCAGTATGTCCTGTGAATTGGTAGTTAGACCTAGAGGCTTGATTAAGTGTGATTTGATATCTGGGAAGCATGCTTCATCAGTGGTAGTATGTACTTCTGTCCCGAGGGTTTCTTTTTGTAATGTTGAAGGCCATTGATGATCACTTTCTAGATCCATTTAATTCACTGGAGCTTGCAAAATGGTGACATTCTAATTAAATTGTTCCTTTTTCATTTATTGGATGGAATAATTCTGCAAAGAGCAACTTTTTATCAACTGTTTAGTTTTACCCTAAGGTACGGTTCATATAAGAAAGGTAGAATGACTGCTCGATTTGCTTATTTACTGGTTTTCAAAGTGTTGAATTGGTTATCATCCTTCAAAAGTATCTTTATGACTTGTAGATTTAACATATTTGATGTTTCAGTCTCTTGCAATTATTATTCCTGTCAGTGCTCCAAGTGCCCCATGTTTGACCAGCAGAAGCCTCGAAGTTAGCTCCCGAGTCTTTCTGAAACAATCCCACTAGACTTTCATGGCCCCTTCGTTTTCTGGTATGACAGTACGTTACAGGTTCATCCTGTACGTTTTCTGTCCCAAATCTGGAATCAACCATTTCTCTAAAAAGTGTTCATATGTTCTTTCTGTATGACTTGTGAATAAAATGTCCATCGTATTAATGCAAGTAGGTAAAAAATAAAAGGAAACCTTAAAGCTGATTCCTCCATTTTATCAGAGAAATTTTGGGTTCTCCGTTCCCTGTTTTAGGTATGGGATGACATGCCATACTCAGAAGGAAAAAAAAGAAATAATCTAAATCTTCAAGACAAACACAGAATCCTAGGCTTTCAAAGTGATGACACCATTACAAAGAGACAGTTTTACTTCTTAACATCTTCCTTTCTGATTTAGATGCTTTTTATTTCATTTTCTTGCCTGATTTCTTTGGTAGGACTTCCCATACGATGTTTAATAAAAACAGAGAAAGTGGGCATCCTTATTGTGTTCCTTACATAGTCGAAAAGCTTTCCCCATTGAGTCCGATGTTAGTTGTGGGCTTGCCATGTGTGCTGTTTGTGGTGTTGAGGTATGTTCCCTCTATATCTAGTTTGTTGAGAGTTTTTATCATGAGTGGATATTGAATTTTGTCAGGGGCTTTTTCTGCATTGATTGAGAGAACCGGGTGATTTTTGTCCTTCGTTTTGTTGATGTGGCATATCACGTGGATCGATTTGTAGATGTTGCACCATCGTTGCATCTGTGGAGTGGATCCCATTTGATGACGATGCAGGATCCTTTTGATGTATTGTCGAATTCTGTTGGCTAGTGTTTTGTTGAGAACTTTTGCATCTGTGTTTATCAGGTCACGGGCCTATAATTTTCTTTTCTGGTGGTGTCCTTGTCTGGTTTTGATAGCGGGGTGGTGCTGGCCTTGTAGAATGAGTTTGGAAGTGTTCTCTTCTGTTTTTAGGAAGAATTTGAATGTTTGGTGGAATACCAGGGAGGCCATTTGGTCTTGGACTTTTCTTTGTTGGGAGGTTTTTTTATTACTCTTTCAGTCTTATTCTAGTAATTGGTCTGTTGAGATTTTCTCTCTCTTCTTGATTCAGTCTTGGTAGGTTGTATGTTTCTAGGAGCATCTCTGTTTCCTTTAAGTCATACACCTTTGGGGTGAATGATTGTTCATAGTGGTCTCTTGTGATCCTTTGTATTTGTGTGTGTCTCCTCTTTCATTTCTGATTTTGTTTGGGTGAGTCCTCTCTCTTTTTTCTTCCTGAGTATAGATAAAGGATTGTCTTTTTGTATATCTTTTTTAAAAACATCTCTTGGTTTAATTAATTTTTTCTTTTTAGTCTCTACTTTGTTTATTTGCTCTCTGCTCTTTATTTCCTCTCTTCCACTATGTTTGGGTTTCGTTTTTTCTCATTTATCTAGTTTCTCGGGGTGTAGGGTTGGTTCGTTCATTTGAGTTTTCTTTTTTTCTTGATGTTGGCATCTGTTGCTGTGGGTTTCCCTCTCGGAACTGCTTTTGCTGCATCCCATAAGCTGTGTTATGTTGTGTTTCTATTTTTGTTTGTGTCAAGATATTTTTTTATTTCTCTCTTAATTTCTTTGACCCATTGGTTGTTCAGTATCATGCTGTTTAATTGCTACATATTTGTGGATTTTCCAGTTTTCTTCCTGTGGTTTATTTCCAGTTTCATACAATTGTGGTCATAAAAGATGCTGGATCTGCTTTAAATCTTCTTGGATTTACTGGGACTTGTTTCGTGGCCCAGCGTGTGTTCTGTTGTGGAGGGCGTTTCCTGTGTGCTTGGGGGCAGTGTGTGTTCTGCTGCGTTTGGACGCAATGGTCATTAAATAAATGTCTATTAAGTTCATCTGAAGAAATAAAAAAGTGATGACCACATAAGCTTTCCAAACAATCCTGTGCAGGGCATCCACAGACCTCCCCAGGCAACTGAGTTTCTGATGCTAGGCCAGCCTCTCATGCTGTAGTTCACACTGCCATTCACAAGAATTTGCTTGCCAGGTACTATGGACTATTGTACTGAAAGTTGCAACTCCACCCCCACCCTTCCACCTCCCCCTTAAAGAACAATGGAATCTGTGACAGGTATTTTTTGTACATTGCAACCATCAACAAAGTTAATCTGAATTAAATGACAATAACATTAAAAATAAATTATATACTAAAGTCAGTTGTATTCATAAAGTTAAAGGTTTCAATCACACGTGGTTGTGGAGCAATTTAAATTTAATATTTCCAACACAGACGGTGCCCACATCCTGTCTTTGGTTCTTTAAATAACTTTTATATGTTGTTAGGATTTTTGACAAGAAAATTATTCCAAGAATATAAGAAAAGTTACAGTTTAAATAGCACCTTAATCTTAAAACCATGCTTAGAAGTTTTAAAATTTTCAATCTGTCTCACTCCTTTGGTTTTAGTTTATGAGGATAAAAATATTTCTTGTACTTTATTTGTAACATAGACTTAAATAGATGTATTTGCATGCCGGGTATTGTATCAAAATTTGTCTTGATTCTTTTTCATTTCCCATTGCTGTGTGCTATCACCTTTATTCTCATTAGCCATGGCTGGGGAGGGCAGTGATTAGTAAGTGATTTGAACTTGGTTCTCAGCTCAGTTTAGCCTCTCATTGGGGCAAGTACCGACAATCAGCCTGCTCACCTGTGTTTTTAGATGAACTTCATACTAAAAAAGGGAGGGATGGGGAGGTCTGTGTAATCTGTTTCTGTGTCTTGGTTTGTTTTTCTGTCCTGGAAGATTTCTCACACTCAGCGCCAGTCTATGTTTTTCTGTCACACTATCGCCTTCTCTATTTCCCTCTTATTTCCTTTCTTCTTTCCTCTCATTGTCTCTGACTTTGTGCTACCCCTCCTTTCAGTCACCCCTCCTCATAATATAAACTCAAAGTATATTTTTACAATTGATTGAAAATTTATCTTAGTCTTGTTGATAATGTTGAAGTCAGTGAGTAGAACAGTTTGGGCAGGTGGAACCATATAGATTATTAGTAACGAAAACAATTCTAATAAGGATTAGGGCCTATTTAATAGTGTGTTTAAAAAAAAAACACTTCGCCTTCTCCCTGAGAAATATATACATGTAATTTTATTTATTTGGACATACACAGTACATACACTGAGTCAGGAAAGAATACAATATTTAATAATGCATATAACAACTAATAGTTTTTCTTGTATTTTTACATCAATTATGTCTGTGAAAAAATAATCTTATAAGGCAGATACTTGTATAAGTATCCCCAGTTATTAGTCTTAATTGACAATTTAGAAAACTGAAGTCCAAAGATACTGTGTCTTCCTCAGAGCTTGTGGCAAAGCCAAGGTTGAAACTCAAGTCTTCCGGCTCCCACAATCTGCATTCTTTTTTCTACACCGTGATACTGTTCCATTTTCCTGATTCCCTTTGCTTTTTTCCCCCCTCCCTTACTTTTATATTTTTCTTTATTTTTAACTTCAGGTTGTCCTACCTCTATCATACATTTGTTCGGTTGTATAATCGTAGTTTTCATCCATCATAGAAAACCCAGTTTACTTAACTGTTATTCAGTGATCATACAAAGCATACCATAGTCTTCTGAGTATGGCAATAGAAGTAAATCCCTGTAACTGAATTTAATTATTCTTGATTTCTTTACAATAGAAACTTCGGGAAAAACAAAAGGCTATTCGAGAAAGTCATGGTCCAAATATGAAACAAGCGAAAATGTGGCGCGATTTTGAACAATTGATGGAATGTAAGAAACAGTGCTTTCTGAAACAACAAAGCCAAACGTCCATTGGCCAGGTAATTCAGGAGGGAGGAGAGGACCGGCTGATCCTCTGAACTCGTGTGTCACCATCTGGGGTTTTAGCTGATACAGTTCGTATAAGCATAATCCCACGATGTATTTCTTTTCTTGAAAGTGGTTTGTACAACATTTCGCTTTGAGATTAGCCATTCCCTATTAAGTTTTCTTGGAAAATAATATTAAGGGAGATTTTGGTTTTAACATTTTTTATTATAAAAAAAGACTTATTTTTGCTTAGTTTAGACATCAGTGGTATCTGAATCTTTATGAGACAGGAGACTAAATTTACTTTCTGTAAATGTAAATATATGCCCATTAAGAACATGTAGTTTTTTAAAAAATGTAATAACCCAATGGCCTAATGTTTTTCTTAATCTTTTTTTAAATTTAGAAGAATCTTTTAGGAACTAATTTCTCTTGTTTTGAAGAAACATTTATCTGAAGTTCAGCAATTCCTACAGTTTCACTTCAGTTTCTTTTTCTTCTGTAAAATTTAAAAATATATATATTTTGAATAAATTATTTGTTGTATTTGTATTATTTAAAAGCAAATAAAACTTGGTGCCTATATCATGGCTATTTATTTTAAAATTATACAGTTGTGTCAAAATTTATTTTTTAAGTAAGAATTCATATTATAGTATTATATTAAGTTTAAGGATTATTACTTATTTTTAGCAAAAATCTAATATAGTATTTAGTTTTGGGGGACTGTTATTTTAAATATAAAAACTGTCATAGAATATAGATGTTATTATCATGTGCTAAAAAGTTAGCACAGGATTTTAAGTGAAATTCAAGAGCTCAAAGTGCTTCTAATCTCTTCCAAATTTCCTTTGCTCCCCCCACCCCCACCTGCTTATTTGGATATGGTACTTAATTTTTTTTTTTTCCTTAGAGGAAAAATATTAAATTTATATACTACAATTTACTTCATTGCAGTTTTTGGATATTTTTCAAGATGTTTTTCCTTTAGATTTGAAAACTCATATTTCAGATTGTTAGCATGTCCACCTTGGGTTAGTTCTTTTTAGCTATTTTGGAAAAAAACTTAATGACAAAAATTATTTCTACCCTGTGCAAAATATACAGACTTGATTATGGCTTTGGATCTCTTTGTTCCCAAGTGTGTACTACTCTTAATTTTTGTTTGAAAGCTTCTTTTTTGGTAATCAGAGAAACTTACTAGCATGGAGAGTATTGATTTTCTTAGGAGCTATTACAAGAAGAGATGGAGTCCATCAGAGCAAGGAAGAACTTACCAGGAAAGTGTGGAAGGAAACTTCTTTTAACAATTTTTAAGGAAAAAAAAAAAGCCTTTCGATGTTATTAAGTGGTTTGAATCTGGACTTCATCTTACTTTAGCCACTTATCTGGTCAAGTATCGAGTACCAGCATTTCCCTCTGTGCCTTTAGATCAGCTATCAGATCAGCCATGTTCTAAGAGAGTAAATGTCGTGTTTCAGTGTGTGGAACAAACCCTTCTTAATTTAATAATCAGTTTTTGAATATCAAGGTAGATGTATTTGTTCAGTGTTGGCTGCTGGCTTGTTATTTTTGAGCCCGTAGTAAGTGATGTTCCTTTAACCAGAGTATGAATTCCTTTGCAAATATTTAAAAAAAGACTAGATGCCCTTTACAGAAACAGCATTTTATTCCCCAAAGGAAAGTCAGCTTGTGAGATTATTAAGCCTGGTATTTAATATTTTTAGCCTTCACATCTGTAGTGCTCTCCTCTTAATTTTTAAAACTATTAATGACAGATACTCCAAGGAATGCTTTTCATTCCAATTTGATTATTGCTTGCCATCTTTATTCCACACAGAAAGAGTATGTGGATTAAACACTGAGGCAGCTCCAAAGTGACTTTATTAACCGAAGCAGAACATCACTATTAGTTCAAGAAAAGCAAATTGAAAAAAGACCGAAAGTACAAAGTTATTTATAGTCTTTATGTAACATTGGACACTTAGTAATGCAGCTTAATGGGTTTCGTACAGTGACTTTCCACTCGTTTAGTAATTCGATTGTAACATTAAAAGGCTTTGACTAACTCTAACGGTTCTTGACAGCTGGCACCAACAGAAGAGCTTATTACATTCTTCCTTCAGGATTGGTACTGTAGCTGGCTAGTTGATGAGAGCACTTAATCGTTTTGGAAAATAATCCGTCTTCCACATGATGGCCCAAATAAAGGAGAAAAATGTAGTCTGTGAAATCTGCTTCTGTGTTTGCAGATTTCCTTCTCCTAGGACCCAGCGTTGCCAACTGCTACATGGAACTGACTGTACAAACTGTAAATTTCAAAAGGCCACCGCTGATCTTGCTTTCTGGAGTAGTCCAGGAAATAACTTTAGGGTCGTCCTTTAAGAAGAAGAATCTTACAAAAGCATAAAGGCTTTTCTGTTATAAATCTATTAACAATTAAATCTAAGATCAGGTACTTGCCAGGCCAGGAGGGTGAATCTGAAGGGTCTGGGATCATTGTTCAGAGGTGGATGGAAGTCAAACCAGACCTCAGGAGATGGCAGGACACTTAGCTTTCTTCTCTAGATTAATACTTCCTGCCATTTTGCTTTAATGTGGTGGGCAGCAGTAATAAAAGAAGCCATTTCATTAAGCTATCAAATTCAAATGTATTATTCTGCCTAATTAGTTTATGTAACATACAATTTTTGGAAACTTTTCAGCACTCTGCATTTTCCAAATATGTTTGTTTCTTAAGTTTTTAGGCTCACATGATACAGAGTACTTTTTGGTAATTTGAATAAAATAAGAGATTGAGTATGCGGCTCAGACTTAAAATATGTAAATGTGCAGAATCCTTCTGCATGAAATTTGAAAACATGCACAAATAGGCTTGCCAAAGCTGCCTTCACAAAGGCAAAAGCAAGTTTGTACTGAAAAATGACTTCACATGGGGATGCTGTGTCTCAGAGAAACCCTGTGTCACACCGGCGTTCACACGCTAGTGACTAACGAGTGCCACGCGAAGGCTTGTTTCTGGGTGCTCAGGCCGTTCCTCTTGCTTGGCCCGAGAGAGGCGTTCAGCCCTAGGGAGTGGGTAGGGTCGCGCCCTGGTGATGAACTTCCGCTGAGCTCCATCATATCAACAGCTTCTCCGTGGTCGAAGCGAGAGTGAGAGCTACATTATAAATACAGTGAATGCTTTTTTTTTTAACCATGACAGCCAGGAGAGAGGTAAAGTTGCATTTTTATTAAATATGTAATTGTTCCTCTGTTCGGGTGGAACTGCTGGCTTAGCTCCTCCCCCCACACACTTTTTTTTTTTTTTTTTTTTTTTTTTTTTTGAGGAGAGCGGTTTAATTAGAGCCCTTTGGTGTGTGGCAGGTAGGCATGGCGTGGGGACGCTTTGTCCCGGCAGGTTAAAGAGGGACCATTCAAAGTTACCTGTGTATTTTCATTATTTGACTCTCTTTTCTTAAGACAATCTTAAAAAGAGAAAGTTGGCTCTAACTGTCGTTTTTAGTCCCATCCCATCCTTGCACGAGAGATCAAAAACTAAAACACAGAAAGAACTCGAACAAGTGTTTTTTTGAGAAGACTCGACACATGCACTTGCTGCTCCCGTGCTCCCTCCTTCGGCCCCGGGAAGTACTTTCTCAGCAAACACGTCATTTCGCAATCTCCTTTCTAGAATTGCTTGAGAGAGATCTGAGTCACCAAACGTGGTTTACTGCTATGGAAACTCACTATTCAGAACACAGGAGGAAATTAAAGATTTCTGTTTTTTTCGGTGAAAGTATTAGTTTCCGCCTCCGGCGGAGTGTGACAGCCGGTTGCCGGCTGTGACAGCACGGCCACCGCTCAGCACTGTCCGCGGAGGAGGCCTGATGGACGGTGGCGGAAGGTGACAGCGTGAAAGGCCCCTCGAGCGGTTCGCGGAACCGTTTATAGACTCAGGGCCTCCGGAGGGTCTCTGTCATCCTCCCCGCGGCGCGGAGCCAATCGCTGTCGGGCCTCGGTGGCGTTCGCGGCCTTGTGCGGCTCAGCCTGCACCTAGTTAGTGTAGTCCGCTGAGCTGCTTGGTCCTGACACTCACAGGGGAAGGAACATCTTTTAAAACAGCCGTTAGGCAGAGCAAGAGCGAACAGACACGACCCGCCACACCTCCCTCATAACCGTGATGAAGAGGCGGAGGAGGGTAGCGGCTGGCCCACTGCTGGGCTCTCAGCAGGTGCCAGCCACCGTCCTGGGTGTGAGAACTAATGTAACTCTCACAATAAGTCTGTGAGGTGGGTATCTCACCCGCACTTCGTAAATGCGAAAGCCGAGGCACACAGAGGCTTCTCGCCTGTCACACAGCTAGCAGCCGGGGCAGAGCCGGGGGCTAAGTAAGACCTGTGCTCTTGACCGCTGCAGTGCGATCCGTGTACGTGGTGGCCGTAGACATGCAGACAGGTCGATGTCCATTGATGAGCTATCGTATGTGTTGGAATTATGTTTAATGCTGCTTATAATTCTTTTTTTTTTTCTTTTAATGAGTTCACTTACTATACCTGAAGAACAAACTTTACTAAGGGATTAAACTCAACCAACCAGATGAGGGAATTATACTGAAAATGAATGCCAAGCAAATGCATAAGAGAAATGAATAATAGTTTTGGATGTAGCATAAATGGAAGCTTCATAGGTTGTAATTAGATATTTCTCTGTGAAAGTGTTAAGATCCTGTATGTCTCCTGTTGCTGGACGTTTAGATCGATTCCAGGTTTTTACTTTTATGAACGATGCCACAATGAAACTGGAAGATGAAAATACAATAAAATATTAAGCAAAAACAAAATTAATTTGGTCAAATCCAGAATTCATTGAATAGTTTTCTGGACATTTCTTGCCTTCCCCTATGAAAATACCAAGGGTAAACGAAAGAAGTTACCAAGATATTACTGGATAAATTGGAGAATGAAATTGTAAGTTCATTCCTTTATACACAAATATTATCTTCTGTGTGCCCGACACTGTGCTAAGTGCTAAAATATGAAATCAGCATGACCTGGTTTTTGCTTTCAAAGAGCTTGCTATCTAGCAGACTCTAATATTATGTAGCAAAAAAAAAAAAATTAAGTTCTCTTTATGTATAAAAAGAACAAGAATCTCAGAGGAAGAAGCAATTCACCCTGACATGAGAGACGGAGGAGAGGTGGCAGAGGCAGGACTTGAGCTGCATTTGTAGGGATGAGTGAGGATTTGGATAGGCGTAGGAAAGGTGGAACACACAAAGGCATTTAAGGACATGGCATGTCCAGGAAATGACAAAAAGATGAGTCTGGCACCATAAGTTACCCGGTTGCGTGGGGGAGGGGAAGCAGTGCGTGTCGCGTGCCAAGCTCCAGCGCTCCGTGACGGTGTGCCGGGACACTCAGCCAGACTCTAGGAAAAGGTACGGCGAAAGGAACCGCCCCGGCCCCTGTCACTAACGGGACCACCAATGCATTAAACAACAGCAAATATATCAACACCTAATAGCCCAGTGCTAAATGTCACGGTGCCCTCGACCTTCCTTCCAAGTGGAGATCTGGGGCAGGGGAGTCCGGGAGTTTCCGTCAGAGAGGGTGGGGTGCCCTGGGCCTGGGAAGATGAGTAGGTTTGGATAGGGGGATGGAAGGGCAGGAACGAAGCCAGCAGGGGTTCACCGGCCCCTCCCGCATCCTGCCCACGCACCTCAAGCAGGAAAAGGCGGGGCTCCTCCTCTCAGGTAGCTTCAGGTCTCCTTAACGAAGGTGACAAACACAGCAGCAGTTGAAGCACTTTACCGCGCTGGGTTATGCAGTAGGCAATCAGATGCAGGCCGAGTTTCCTGAAAGTATTTGCTATTTTAGAAATCAGAGTTTTCATTAGAAAAAAATCTGCATTCTGTTAGACTTCCTGACATTCTTTCTGGGGTTAGGGTCTAACCCCAGAAGGGGTTTTTAGAAGGGGATCAAGAGTTAATAGTCCTAACCTAAGGCAGAGGAAAACAGCGCTGTGGGCTGGAGCTATCTGGGCAGGCTGGAGGAGAATACAGGTCCCAACCCTTCTGGAAGGATGGGTAGAATTTGGCTCAGGGAGGCAGCCAGGGCTCTGTGAAGAGGAAGCCCCAAGAAGGGACAAAGGCAGGCAAGGCTGGAGGGGACACGGGAGCTGAAGCTGGAAATGGCTCCAAGTTTTGAGTTGGTGCGATGGTGAATCGTGGTCTACTTGGTGTACAATAATCGCAGTTCTTTATATTCCTGCTTCCTTGTGAACCCTTGATGAAATGAGAGTTTCACTACATTGTAGATAGAGGAGGACAAATGATCATCTCCACAGGGGACTGCTGTCATGGACTAAGTTTGGTTGTGTTTTTGTTTTTGTTTTTGTTTTATGACAAAGAGCATTATAGGCAATAAGCCAATTATTTGTTTCATTGTATTTCTGGGGATTTTTTTTTTTTTACACTAACTGAAAAGAGTCAGCATTTTATTTTTTGATTCGATTTACAACGCGGTATCACCTAGGCTGTCACTTTTTTGTCCCATATAACATTTTCAGATATGTGAAAAGACTTGCTAATTCCAAGAAGTTTAGCTGGGAAACAGAATATTTAAAAGTTGCATTTTTATCAGGAGACATTTTTATAAGTTTATACGATTTCCTATATATCAAAAAATGTGAGGGGGAAAAAAAAATCAGAGCTGGTGTTTAACTGTGCTTGATCTCTTTTCTCGAGAGTAGGAAAAACAACCTCTTTTTGTTGTAATCATTGCCAAGTCTCCAAGGAGAGCCACAGCCCTTGACGAGACCCACTTGCTAGTGACTTGGCCGTGTCAAACAAATGTTCAGCTTTTATTCTGACACTTCTTGGAGAATTTGATTGAAACTATATATGTCCAGATAACACTCAACAAAGTGCCCTTCTTGCATTTGTTTCAAGATATATTTGGTAACAAGAGAGATGACCTTGGATTCAGCTGCTTTCCCAATTTAGGACTTCTCTCTGGGTCTACTGAATACTATTCCCCAGCACTGAGACTTCAACACACAGAGAAACATTCTAGTTACTATATGCCATACATCCTATGGTAGAGGGCCCCCCAACCCCCAGCAATATGTTCTGCCTCTAAAGAATGATATATTTAGACCACAAACTCTATATTAGCTTTCTAACCATCTACTTCAAAATACATTTAGGAACACATTTGCTTTTCATCAGAGTGCCTTTTTGTAATCTCAATTGAGCTGCCCTTGCTTCTTAAAAAACATTGCAGCATCTGAGAAATAAAAAAAATAACAAACAGTTAACCCTTCACCTTGGCTTTCTGGCATTCAAAATTTGTTTCGAAGCCAGGGTTCATTGTAGCTTGATGTAAGATCTAAAAGAAGACTCTGGAGGCTAACATCTCCGTCTAAGGTCATTGCCACCTGTCCAGATGACAGTAGAAGTCCTACCAGTCTAACCTAAGTCTGAAAGCCAAGGTTAGTTTCCAATGGTATCTACATTTAGCCCCTGGAGGTGGATGGTTTTAACTATCATTAAAGCGACATTCTTTAAGTTACCATTTTGCATATTTTGGATATTTAAGCAGTTTTTACTTTGTTGTCACAGTCACAGGACAAGACTTAGGTTATCTTTAGACAAAGCAATTTTACTTTTAAGCGAATAATTAAGAATTATTGTCTGATCGTTGTCTCTCATGGCATATCACTAAGGATAGTAACGTTTTCTATTTTTATATGGTTTCCTAAGGTGCTATAGTCAATCAGCATTTACAGAGATAATTATGTTGCTAGCAACAGCCTCCAGCATGCACAACACTTTAATTCCCAGTAAAATGCTGTGTTACTTATACACACACACATACGAGCATATGTAAAAATAGAAAAATACACCACATTATAATACTTCAATGGATAGCTCGTTTTTAAGGATTCCATGTTGCTTGATTTAGAATCAGGTATGTCAACTGTTAACCACAGGGTGACTAATTTTGAGCAGATAGTTAACAGATTTTAAAACTATTATTAACTTGATACTTTTAAAGATGATCTGTCCCATCAGATAATACTGACCTTAAATCTTTGTTATGAATTATTGCACCAGCATTACTTTACAGTTTCCTAATTAAAAAGCTGGTGACTTTTATTTTTAATCTGACATTTACTCCTTTATAAAAACAGGTTTTGCATGGGCGTGGCTACCCTGTGTACATTTCCATTATTTTATTAGTGTTGAACTAGAGCAATTGCTACAGTCACCGCACTGCCCTAATTAAGTAAATAAGAACTCGTAGGACCCAAGCTAACTAATTTTATAGGATAAGCAGCGAAGTTTGCTTTTCCTGGTGCCGGAGACTCCTCCAACTACACAACTTTTGAACTGTGCTTTTTAAAGATACGGAAAAGGAAAATAAAGTGATAGTCTACAAAACATCCCTAAGATCTGTAGTCCTCAAGGAAGACTTTAATGAGGGAAAAGTCTCAGAGTAAAGATAATTTTACTTTAAGTAACAAAGAGATTAAACGTGAGTCTTGCTGAATGTTTTCATAAAACATTATCTTTCAAATGTATATTTGCTAATCTTCTTTCTAAAAACCTATACCAAACTTTGAGCCAAAAAGTCAGAATAGTCCTGCATTGTTTGTGCTTAAGCTTGTCTGTATATTTCAAGAGCCTTTTACTCTCTCTCTCCAGCTCGCCTTATATTCTCAGTTACTCTTAACCAAATCAGAGCATTATTGATGTTCAGTAAGTATCTTTGCTTGAAAATTAGTGTCCCTCTGTCAACCTCC
>CM053510.1:103584992-103835930 GCA_028627145.1 Eidolon dupreanum | reverse complement strand
GGGGGGCAAAAGCACACACAAGCCCGTGAGCCCCACGCCTGCTATGTCTTGACAAGACTCCGATCGCCCTTCGACGGCCCGAAGAGGTCTCTGCTTGCCGCCCATAGGGTCAGGCCCTCTCAGGCCCCTGAGAACATTCTGATTAGCCAGGAGCCCCAGGCGGACGTGGAGAGAGGGAGGAGAGCAGCGTTGGCACAGCCTGCCCCTCGCCAAGAGCAAACAGGGACAAAGGTCAGGGTATGGAAGGCTGCCTCTCCCGGCCAGCCCGCCTGCCCGCCTGCCTGCCTGCCAGGCGAAATGCCGCAGGTTGTCCCCGTGTTGCTACATGATGCCGGCATCTGTCATCTCCGTGCCGGCTGGGTCACCCATTACCCCACCTCCAAGTCCCGGGCCGAGAAGGTTAGGACACCTGGGCAGAAGCGCAGGCTCTGGCGTTCGAAAGCTTTAAAACAGAAAAGCCGTCGTGTCTTTACCTGTCCCCGTGGGAGCCAGACACGTTTGTTACCCGGTGCTATGATGCTATCACGGAAGTATGTGTGAGAGGAAAGGCTGTGTAAGCTAGCTCCCCCGCCTGTCCGCAGAATGGGGTTCCCCGGGTGAAGCACAGCTCTTCGGACACTCTTAGAGTCTGAGCAAATCTGCTTCGCGATGTTTTCTTACACCACGGGCCACCCCAGGGTGCTTGACTGTGTCTCTGTTCCGGTCGGTCTGAGTATCCATAGGGATCCTCTGTGAGAACGTAAATAAGTCGGAGGCCACAGAGGTTGCCAAGGACAACCACATCTGGCACAGAGCGGGCGCGAGGCCTGGCCGGAGGAGGAGGAAGCTTTGTGCCCTGTGAAACCACCCCGGCTCCGGCCCACAGCCCTCCTTGTTTGGGATTAGAATGAGAAGTGGCATACTGGGTTTTCATTCATTTTCCGTCGCGCCTGGGAATGGCCGTCAGCCTGGGGCGTAGCAGCCAGCCTTCGTCAGGGTACCGTACCTGGTTCGTCTCATTTAACTTCCACCTCAAACGCATGAGGTGGACGTGACATCCGCAGGCGAGGGCCCGGGCTCAGAGAAGTGGAGTCACGTTCTGAAGTCGGTCGACAATGATGACTCCCTAGGCCCCGTTCCTGAGCACGAGGACAAGTCCTTCTGGGGGCTGCAGGTGTGAACAGGTGTCTCAGGAGTGCTGGGCTTCCCAATTTATGTCCCACGGGGCCATCTGAGGAAGTCATTGAGCCCCTGAGGTGGCGGATGAAGGCCGGGTCACTTCTGTCTGCGGCACGTGGGTGGAAGGGTCAGTCAGGACCGCCCCCGGTCCTCGTCAGGGACTCCACAGACCGACTTCGGTGGCTGTGTTTTACATCATTATTTTTAAAGCACCAGCAAAGCTGCGCTAAGCTCTCTTCCTTGAGCCACCCTCCACGTGGAGAGAGGCCAGCGGGAGATGTTCCCCAACCATTTCCCCTCCGTGCAGCTGACACCAGCTTGCAACCTAAGACGCCTGAACACCGCGGCCCTGCCCTGCCCAAGCCCGGCTAAGCCATGTTTCTTTAGACCCAGCGGGAAGCCATTCTCGTGGTCTCTACAAAGAACCATCTCAGGGCCCAGGGTTGGGGGCGACTCTGCTTCCTGGGTTTGACCCCAAGGGGGCAGCCGGCTGATGCAGCTGATCCGCAGCGATTATGTAGATCGGGGCTCTCAGCAGCAGCTTAGGGAAGAGAGGGAAGAGGATGCCCAGGATTTGTGCACTTAATTCAGGGCCTCTTCTTGAAAGGCAGGCCCCGGAACAGGAGGATGGCAGAAGGGTTCCCAGGGCACGGAAAGAGCTCCCTCCCCCTGTCACTCTGAGAGGGGAGTGTCAACGCGCCACCACCGTGTCCCACCCCAACGGGGATCCCCCCAGCGGCCTTCAGAGCTGTTCGTTGAGCTCCGTCCTGGCCGATGGAACCCTTCCGTGGGCAGACGGTGTTGGCAGTGAGCCCCGAGCTCTCCTGGCCGCCCCCACAGGTCACAGGACCCTCCGATCTGACAGGGACCATCCTGCCAGGCTACCTCCATCACACAGACTGCACACATCGGCTTTGCCTCACTCTGCCTTTCCGAATGACACTCCCTGGCAACCAGCACCGGCATCCTGGTATCCCCTGGTCAACAAGCAGCTCACACAAAAACAACCAAGAACTGTTGCAAGAGGGAGAGGAAGGCCGAGGCCGTGGGACTGCGGGCCAGGAGGCCTGGACTCGGCCCAGGAGTTCCGTGGCTTTGCTGTTCTCTGCCCTTTGCCAGCCTTCCTCAGGGAGTACGAGGGAAGAAAGGCAGGAGCACTTCGTCTAAAGCTGTAGGGGACCCTGAGGCGACGAGTATTTATCAATCAATGAGAGACTCTCGCTGGAGCCTGGAGCCCGGCCTCCCTGCCTGGAGGATATTCGTTCTCTCTGGAAAAGACCAAATCTCTGCCCTTTGATTCTTTCAAACCTATTTTCGGAAGACGCTCAGGCCTCTGTTAATTAAGCCCTCATCTCCCCACTTCTCCCCTTGTCCTGTCTTTCCGAGCTGCCCAGTTGGCACTTTTCCTGCCCGTCCCCCGTCCCCCACCCATCTCTCCGGGGTTTGGAGACGTCCTTGAGATGTCCGCGTGGAAGGGACCAGGGGGAGCGTGTGCCAGACCGCACCTCCCCCTTCATTGTCACTTTGGTCTGAATCCAACCCCACGAGAGGAGCTGGAGCCCTCTCCCCGCTCTCTGCCCGTCATCAAGGTCCTGGTCACCTTTAAAGCCTCCTGTGGGGATCCCCATTGCCAAGGGACCTTTTCTGAAGCCCAGTACCGTGACATTTTAGACTTGGAAATCCCTAGACAAATGTGTCTCACTTAATCCTCACCGAGCTGGCCCCCAACAGAGACGCCCGCTGGGACAGATTTATCGGGTAGCATTAGCTCCTTCGGCAGACGTTCCTGTCACTGTTCTGGGCGCTGTGTTTGGTTCTGGGATTGCAGGATAAACAAGGAAAGGGGCAACCGGACACACAGCAAGCGCGCCCTCTCATTCAGAATGTCTCACGTCCAACGTCCCTTGCCTTCCCCAGGCCCTCCAAGGCCCTGTTCTCTTCCTCCACAGCTTCAGCCCAATTGCTTATCCTAAATCTCAGGTTGCCCACCTGTCAAATGGGGTCATCGATAGTATGTACCTCAAAGACATGGCGAGGATTAAACGGAACCACCTATCTGCGAGGCACCCAGGGCTAACCACATGCCGGCTGTTACGATGTTCCTCCCAAGGATGACGTCTGCCAGGGACAGTGGAGGAAAAAGTCAGAGCTGGGTGGGAACCTCAGTTTCCCCACCCACTAACAACTGTATGCGTACAGGCAAAATAAGTCTCCCAGCATCAGCTCCCCGTGGGTGATAATCTCCTTAATGAGAGTGAATTCGTTGGCGGATGTGAAAGTACCTAAAACATAGCGGGAGTTCAACACAATCGCCTCTTGGAACTTCTTAAGGATCCGAAGACCCTAAGCCGGGAGAGACTCGGGAAGATGCCAGCGCCTCCTTTAGGCAATGTCTCCCATCCTCCTGGTTAATCCTTAGAGCCTGACCCTCCCCGATTTGGTTCTCATTCTCTCAGAGGGGCATACGCCGCTCCGCCGTGATCAACTCTGTCCCCTCTCTCTGTCCTCTGAGCTTCTGTACTAAGTACCTGGAGGCCCTTGTCCTGTCCACACTCAGGCATCACTCGGCCCGAGATAGCCATTCAGCTCCTCTAATCTTTCCCCATAACTCAATCTCCCCCTCTCCTCACCCCCCACTTCATCCCTTGTTCCCCCTAGCTCCTTAATCAAATTAAGGGAAAGAAGAGGATTCAGATAGGGTTACTAAATATATTTCTGCTCAGGGGAGGGAGAAAAAGAAAAGAGCTCGGAGGAGGAGGCAGAGTGTGAAATTCCTTAATGGACTGTGCTCTGCCAGCCTCCTTTCTCTAGAATAAGCCCAGTGTCACCTATCTGGACAGAGTTTTCTCTTTGGCAAAGTGCTTTCATGGACATTATCTCCTGACGATACCGGCCCGGGTGGCAGAATGCCCACTCCCCAGAAAGGTCTGCCGAGGCCACCCTGCCGCATGAGCCGGGCTGACCCTGGTCTATATATTTCACAGGACACCTTGGCCCCACAGGGGTGACGCGGCTTTCTGTAGAGCGTGACACCAACAGAGGGGCCACTCGCAGCCGGAGGTCATAGTTTCCCTTTCTGTGTCCTCCCCACAGTAGAGTCGGAATCCTTTGAAAACTTTTGCTTTTTAAAAACGATAAAGTGCTTATTATAGAAACTTTTGAAAATATACTAACGTATAAAGGAGAAGACAAAAGTCACCCATAATCCACAATTTAACTACTGGTAATATTTTGAGGTAGCTCCTTTCAGTGTTTTTGGAATGCATGCATTATTTGTGTATATGTGTGTGCGTTTTCAAAAGTTGGATTATATGCATATGCATTGTTTGTATTCTGCTTTTAAATTTAGTACTTTGGGTTCCATTTCACCGAAAAAGTCTTCTGAAATATCTTAAAATAGCACGAATTAGGATTTTTTTCCTTATTAAAAAATTATACATATTCATCATAAAATAATCACTGCTCATTTTATATCTTATAATAATCCAGGAACCCTGCTAAGAGTTAAATTATCACACTTAATTCTCATAGCAACTCTCCCAGGTACATACTGATAAACTCATTTTCTAGATAAGGAGAATGAGTCCTCACAGAGGTGAACGAACTTGTCCTAGCTAATAAAGACATAAAATGTCCACAGGATTTCACAGATTTTTAAATCAAATTGCCTATACCAATGACTACACTCAATGACTACATACCATTCTCCAGTATGGATTTAGTCAGGGTTAACGATTCTCTTTGGGATATTTAAATTGTTTATTTTATTTTTTTGCTATTCTAATGAAGTAATGATCGTCTTTGCATAAAACCATCTGTGTTCACATCTCCTGTGATTCCTTCAGAATCATTTCCTAGAAGTGAAATCACTGAGTCATCACTGAAAAAGTCTTATTACTTATTACCAAGTGACTTTCCAGAAAGCCAGCATGCACTCCCACCAGCGTGTGTAAAACAAGGCCCTCTTTAGGAAAGGTCCAGTTTGGTCAGTAAAAATTGTATCTCTTTGATTTACACTTCCTTGATTGCTGGTGAGGTCAAACTTTTCTTCCACACGTTTATGAGCTGCAGATCAGTGAGCGATTGCGACAGACTGCAGCTCATCATTCCTCCGGGCACTTCTCTCTTGCTCTCACTCACTCTCTCTGTTGATTTGGACTTTCAGTGTGGACCCAGATAATTTAGGGGTACATCCATGAGAAAAAAAAAAAGTGTTTCATGTTTAACATATCCGGTAAAACTTTGGTCTTAATGAGGACTCGTGTCCCCATTTTGCCTGGTCTCTCCCTCCGTGGTGTAGCTCCCTCAGAATTGCTCTACCTCAGAGGAAAGGCCAAAGTTCAAGGTTTCCCTTCAGACAAACTGAAGCGCAATCTGCAATCTCAGACCATCCTGGAGACAGTATAATTTTATTCAGGAAGTAGCTGAGCTGGAGTCAGGAAGCCCATGAACTCTGCTTTCTCTTCCCAAGAAATTTCCATTCCTTTTGTTCTTGGGGAGGCAAGAAAGGAATGGGGGCCAGAAGAAGAATTGTGCTTCCTCATGAGCCCTCTGGTTGAGCTTTCGACCAGGGACCCCTGTCTTTGAAGTGCCCTGTGATCTTTTGAGCTAGGTAGGAATGCGCCATCATCTCCACAGGTTATGTCATCCCCTTCTGCCTGGGGCCTTAGGTGTTGCAGCCGGGTGCAGAGGGTAGGGAGGTGCCAGATGGTTGGTCACCTGCACCCTCAGCGTCCAGAAGGAATCTGCACGGACTGCCTGGCCTCAGGCTCAGGCTGACATGCCTCTCCAGACAGAGCGTGTTCACTTTGGGTGGTCTCCTTGTTGTCATTGGAGACCTCCAGAATCTGCCTTCCGTGGACCCTATCCTCTGGCAAATTCCAGTTTTTGGCCTTCGTTTACCCCCTCCTCACCTCCACCTTGGATTTTGAGCTCCGCTTTTTGGGCACTCAGTTCTGCTGGGTTTCACCTGCACGGAGCCGGGGGGGACTTCAAAACCCCTCAGGTCATGGAAATGGAGAGAGTGGACATTTGGCCCCAGGACTGGGCAGTGAGACCTTTCCCCAGCCTCTCAGCGTGACTGCTGTGTCTTTACGTGGAAATCGTGTCTTTGGCTTAAGTTTCAAAAGGCCCCCTTCTGTTCCTCTGGCAGATTGGAGCACTGAAAGTTGGATCGGGTGGGCCACACCACAAAACGTTGGCACTCGTGAGGGGACAGAATGATGGAATGCATCAGCGAGCCGAAGCCGGCACTCTGCTTACGCTGGTGGAGCGTCAGGAGCATCCTCTTTGGGTAGAGTAGCAGTTAGGTTTGGGGACATGACGAGACCAAGTTGGTCTGCAGGGCAAACAAGTTGTCACCCACCACCACACCGTGCGGATCCAGAGGACGGAGTAAGATCCCTTGCAAGCAACTGGCTGATGCAATTGTGGGGGCGGCCAGGAAAATCTGAAACCCATAGGGCAGGCCGTCAGGAAGGGCGGGTTGAAAGGGAACTCTGGCAGAGGCCGAAGCTTCTGTCCAGAGATAGAATTTCTTGTTCTTCAAGGAAATCTCTGCTCTCACGTTGTTCAACTGACTGGTTGAGGCCCACCAGGTTATCCAGAACTGGTTTGGTTTTTTTTGGCCTTATCGGAATATGATCAACAAATCGAATTGACTTGATTATGTGTACATTGCGAAAGAATTTATTTTCACCTAGTTAATTAACACATCTATCACCTCACTTTTTTTATATCTATGAGAACCTTTAATAAGTTCTACTCTCTTTGTAAATTTCAGTGATACAATAGTGTTATCAACTACAGTCACCATGTTACACATGAGATCCTCAGACTTTATTCATCTTATAGCTGAACATTGGTACCCTTTTACCAACCTCTCCCTATTTCCCATGCTCTACCCCCACACCCTGCCCTTGGCAACCACTTTTGTACTCCATATTTGATTTTGACTTTTATTTTTAGATTTACATGTAAGTGAGACTACACAGTATTTGTCTTTGTCTGGCTTATTTCATATAGCATAATGCCCTTAAGTTTCATCCATGTTGTCTCAAATTAAAGGATGTCCTTCTTTCTCATGGTTGAATAATATTCCGTTATATATATATATCATATTCTTTATCCAGTCGCAGACACTTAGGTTGTTTCTATGTCTCCACTATTGTGACTAATGCTGCAACAAACACAAGAGTGCAGATGTCTCTTGAATACCTTGCTTTCATTTCCTTTGGATATATACCCAGAAGTGGGATTGCTGAATCACATGGTAATTCTATTATGTTTTTTTTTTTTTGAGGAACTTCTATACCATTTTTCATCACGGCTGTACCAACTTAAATTCTCACCAACAGTGCACAAGGGTTCCCTTTTCTCCACATTGTTATCTCCTATTGTTTTGATGACAGCCATTCTAACAGGTATGAAATGATATCACGTTATGGTTTTGATTTGCATTTCCCTGATAATTAGTGATTTTGAGTACCTTTTCATATACCTGTTGGCAATTTGTATGTCTTCTTTGGAAAAATGTCTCTTCAGTTTCTCTGCCCATTTTAAAATCAGGTGGCTTTGTTTTGTGCTATTAGGTTGTGTGAGTTCCTATATATTTTGGATATTCACCCTTGTTCAGATACATGATTTGCAAATATTTTCTCCTACTCTGTACATTGCCTTTTCATTTTGCCTATGGTTTACCTTGCTGAACAGAAGCTTTTTAGTTTGATGTAGTCTCTGTCATCTATTTTTGCTTCTGTTGCCTTTGCTTTTGGTGTCATATCCAAAAAAATCATTACCAAAACTGACATCAAGGATCCTACCCATGTTTTCTTTTAGGAGTTTTACAGTTTCAGATATTAAATTAAAGTCATTAATCCATTTTGAGCTGATTTTTGTATGTGATATAAGGCAAGGGTCCAATTTCTTTCTTTCTTCTTTTTTTTTTTTTTTTTTTTTGCATATAGCTGTCCAGTTTCCCCAGCACAATTTGTTAAGGAAACTATCCTTTCTCTATTACATATTCTTGGCTCCTTAGTTGTACAATTGACCACATATGCATGAGTTTATGTCTGGGCTCCATTCTGTTCCATCGATCTGTTTTTATGCCAATACCATACTGTTTTGATCAATGTAGTTTTGTAATATAATTTGAAATCAGGAAGTGTGATGCTTTCAGTAAAGTCAACTGATTATGAATGTTGGTCACATCTATTAAACTCCTTCACAGCAACAACTAGGCTACTGTTTGATTGAAGAACTGGGGACTGTCTAGCCAAGTCGACACATAAAAATGAATGTCACAGGTACCAATCAGAAGTGAGAATGCAAAACGAGAATGGGGTCAACACAATTTTTCAAAATATGACATTCACTCAGAGTCCTATTATCTTTTCCCGTTCGCAAATTCTCCAACTGGATGTCTCTTTAGTAGAACCTTAGGATCCCGAGAGGAAAATTAGGTTCATTATGAACCCCCTTTAGAAATGAAACCTCATTTTTCCAAAGCTACATCAAGATAGGTCAGTTAACTGGTACGGTTTCCAGCCTACCCATATTTTTAGCAGACATAGTATCAATATGTACTTGGCCTAAGAATTTGTGGGCTGAGAGGAAGAAGGATTTTGAACCTTTTCTCTCTCCTCTCTCTTCAACTCTACCCATTATTGAAACTAGAGATAAGGTTTTAGAGGGCAAGAATGATGTTTGAAGGTCTTTGTGTGTCCCCTACCATACCTGCCACCCTGCCCCACAGGTCTAAGGTGGACCTCTGAACACCAGCAGATCAAGTCTCCAGCTGAAACTGAATGAATCAGGCGCAGGTGGGGAGTCGCTGATCGCAGACTGACCCTGCTGAGAAGACGATTCTGGATTCCCAGCTCAAGACTGGCAGGGAGTCCATCGCTCATCGGTGGGCGGTTGGACAGACAGAGAAACAGCCCATAACTTTGCGGTCAGATATGGAGCTGAAGGGAAACATCTGATCAAGGACTCCATCCCTCTGTCACGTGAATTGAATCATGCGTGACTCTGGGCCCTTCCCCGTGCGAGCGCGGAGCCACGGGTGACCCTGAGGAGCCAGAGGAGTGAGAAGATTCTACGAAGGGTTTTAGATTCTGTGCACCTGGGCTTCTGAGAGCCAGTTTGATCCACTTCAGTGGCTTCGAGAGCAGAAAAACAACAGAATGAGGCCAAGAAACTCCTTCGGACAGTTAAATCTCCCTCCCCAGAAGAAAAAGGAAAATAAGAAACGAGTGGCAACGCTTCCCAGAATTAGGAAGTCAAAAATAACCGATACGGAATCTGAGATGGTTTGGTCGGTGGGTGGGAACGCGGGTCCTGGGCCTGAGCCCTCGGGGGCCTAACCACAGGGGCGAGACAGACAGGAGGTGCCGGAGCCCGGAGTTGCTAGAGCAGCCAGGGCTGAACTGGCAGGACAGAGAGGTGGGCTCGCCAAACTGGTGGGCAAAGCAGGACAGTGTAGCAAGGATCAAAATGAGACAGGCACCACTGTTGAAGGGGGTGGACAATGGAGCAGCCTCCGTGGGAAATAGGAGGGAGGTTCCTCCAACAACTAAATATGGGACTGCCATGTGGCCCAGCCATCCCATCTATCCAAAAGAATCGAAAATGGGATCTTGATGCGATATTGACACATCCACGTTCACTGCGGCATTATTCACAACTGCCCAGAGGTGGAAGCAACGGATGTGGTATATGGCTACATTGGAATATTATTCAGCCTTAAAAAGAAAATGAGCCAGTCCCGCCGCATGCTACTACGCGGACGAAACTTATGGAGGACGTTCTGAGAAATGAAATAAGCCAATCACAGAAAAACAAATACAGAGGAATCGAATGTGGGCACACTCTTGGAAAGTGGGATGGCAGTCGCCAGGGGCTCAGGGGATCGGGGAAAGGGGAGTTGTTGTTCAGTGGGTAGAGTTTCAGTTTCGCAAGATGAAGAAGTTCTAGAGGTCTGTTGCACAGCAATATGCATGTCGTTAAACTACTGTACTGTGCGTTCAAAAATGGTTAGGATGGGAAGTCTGTTCTTTTATTTTACCACAATAAAAGTAGGTGGGGCACTATAAAATCCAACTTTGCCTGTGCCGAAGGTCCCAGGGGTGGAAGCCTGACTGCAGTGTGGGTGCACCCCGCCCATGGGCATGGCATGCACCCCTGTCAAACCTCCTCAGGCCACCTGGTCCACCCCAGAACACATTATCTGGAACACCCAAAGCATTACTTTCATACTCATTGGCCATTTTCCATGATACCCCAACCAATTTTGTTCTTTCAAAATTTTTGTAAATCAGTTATTTACTTCGCCTCTCCAGTAACAGTAAAATAGTAATAACTAGCATGTATTGAAAAGTTACACCAATGGAATGACATTATGTATGATGAGCAAGGTGAAAATTTACTATTGTCGATAGTCCTTTTTTGCTGGCAAAGTACACTGTATATGATTTAGTGTAAACAACCCTCCCATACAGTAATTCTCAGGCAAACTAAAGTGTTAGCATTATTAAGGTATCTCAGAGGAAGAACTGAAGGAAAGTTTATATAGAGAAGTCCATGCATTCACACCATTCTGCCTTTAAGATAACTACGAAATCTTACTAATGGAGAGTGGGGATGTGAGTGACCTGCAGGTTTTACTCGATTCTCTATTTCTGTGAGAGCTCTATCAAAAGGCTGACAATTGAGAAATTGCCATCAGCCAATACCTCTGCTGTGCCAGCTTCCATGGCGATGCCAGCTTCATCTTTCTTCAAGGTAGGAGCAGCCTTCAAGGTCTGAAAGAGAGGGTAAGACCTGACTATCGCACCAAAGATGAATTCTCTACAGGGCAAACCAGTCTACTTACAGGCACCTGCAGTGTGAAATTTGACAGCTGTAAATGAAGTCTCATCAATTTTGGAGGCAGGGGAAAAAACAAACAGAACTAAGGTTTTGGGGAAGAGAGAGAAAGTGAAATCCTTATCTTTGATTTTACCTGAGAAACCTAACATTGTAAACTACCTGTAATATGGACTACAGAGGAAAGGCAACAATGAGGATTTCAGCTTTTTCTTTGTTGTTTTACTTGTTTCTTTAAAAAATATATGTAACTACATAGCAACAGAAATGAAATAACTAGAGTTATATTTGTGGGCAAACCTAAAAAAAAAAAACAACACCCACAATGGTGAGCAAAAAAAAAAAGAAAAGATGTAAGACATGCACAGAATTGGTGAAGTTTATGCACAATTGGAAAAATGCAAAACAGTAGTTTGCAGAATTGTTCATGGATCTATAGATCTGTAGTAAATATATAAAAATATGCATGAGAATGACAAAGTCCAGATTCAGGACAGAGATTAACACCGGGAAAGCAAGGAGGAGAATGAGTTCGAGGAGCTCACAAGTCAACTCCCATTGCACCGGTCACATATTTCTGAAACTGGAAGGTGGCTATATTATTATTGCACTTTTTATGTCTGGCATGACATAAAGAAAATATGAAAACCATGAAACCTCTATATCCTCAGTAATGTTAATGGATGTGTTTGATGTGAGATTGAACCAGATAGTTTGTTTTAAGAGGGCTGGATCTTAAGATGAGCCTAAGATAGTCTCTTACCCGCTCTCCCAGGCGCTTGTCACATACCTTCTCTCATTCAACCCTCATGAAAGCCACAGGAGGAAGATTCCATTATGTACATTTGACCAAGGAGGAACTGGGTTAAGCAGTTTGCCTGAGATCATTCGTTTGTTACCGGATGGTTGTCATTCTCTGAATTTGTTTCCTTGTGGTTTCCAAAAGGTGATACACTTCCAAGACCTGTGATAACATGGAATCATGTAGCTGGAAGAACAAAGCAAATTACAAGTGAAAATATACCTAGAGTCTGACATGTACAAAGTATCCTCGGAGAGTATCATTAGCCTGAGGTCTGGGTCGAATGCACTGAGCCCTTTCATTTCCCAGCCCACCAAGGTCCTCTTAATTGACATTTATTTAGTCGCCTGCGGTCAGATCTCTTTCAATCCCAGTGCCTCCGGCCCTCTGGTCTTGTGGGACTGAGAGAGCTGAATCTGTCTTTTCTTAGATTTCCACTGACTTCTCAAGTTATCATTGATGTTTGTCCTGGGCACATCTCGCTTTATTTCCCTTTTTTGTGTGTGTCCCTATGGCTTTAACTGGGCAGTCATAATGCCTTTCTCCCGTTAACCTTGGTGGGGAAGTGAGTAATGAAACTCTCGATTTTAAAACTTCGGTAAGATAAGGTCAACAAAATGCATGTGGCATTGAGATGGCTCCCCACGAGGAAAAATGACCCCGGTGGCTCTCATTGTTTTGGGGCTTGTTTGCGTTGCTGTGCAGTTGTAATGGAAAACGAATAAAAATAAAAATCCTGGGGCCCATTTTGGCCAGCGCTTGGAAAGTTAATCCCATTGTCCTGGCAGAATTCCAGCCCAGGTCACTGCATGCTGCTGGCGGAAGCCTCCCGGAGCAGTTTTTAGTGGATGTAACTTTCTCAGCTCCGTGTGCAGTGAATTAAACAGCACATCCCTTCCCCACCCTGGGGAGGCTACAGTTCTGTGGGACTCAGAATGATCTCCTCTCCTTAACTACACTGGGTGCAGGGACCAATCTGGGACCCGGAAATTTAACCTGGTCCAAGGATCAGCCCCAGAGATGTTTGTTGTCATAGTCAAGGTCTCAATGCATATGTTTTTCTCTAAGGGCTTTCACAATGTCAGGGAATCACTGACTCCTTGCATTTGTGGTTTATCAGGTGTCAGCTAGTTTGTTTTCAAAACTCTGTGCATCTGTTCCCTACATTTGTTCTGTAACATATTGTTATGCAAATTAAAAATGTTTCTTGATCTAAAACGTTTCTTTATCTGAAGTATTTGGAAATTTATCTCCTTTCCACATACATATGTTTTTGTTGCTGTTTTTGTTTTACAGATTTTTTCCCCTAATCTTAAGCTCTTTCCCATATGAAATTCATTGCATTTCTTTATGTGAAGAATGGATCCAATCTAATTCTTCTCCATATATGTAATCTATTCTCAACAGTTTATCGAACAGTGATTTCTAATTGTGTGACTTCGGCAAATGCTTAACCTTTCTGAGAACCAGCTTTCAGTTTCTGGAAAAATAGGGATGATAATGATACCTACCAGACAGGCTTGTCCTGGGGACAGAGTGAGACAACACATGAGAAGTTCCTAGCACATTGCAGGCATGGCAAATACATGTTTAATAGATGATGTCTCCTTTCCTTCCTTTTTATCTGTATCAGCCTTTTTTTTTCTCTCTCTCTCTTCTAGAATCCTTTTATGTACTGAAATTGAGCCTAGCTGAAATGATCCAAAGGTTGTCTATCCAAGGTTTCCTATTAGTAAGGAAGCTACTGAGTGGGGAGTGGGGCAGTAAAGGTACTTTTCTTGAAAAGACCCATCCTAACAACACATGTGCTGTCTTTGCTTGTGAATGACCTCATCTCCCCAGGTCAGAGAATGCTCTCAAAGACTGTCCTTGTGAAGCCTCAAAGTGCTCTCCTCCCCAGGTAGCCATGTCAGATCTTTGGGGGGAAATGTGGTGTTCAGAAGACAAGCTCTATGTGTGGATTGTTTTATTTGGGGGGTAGGGTGGGGATAGGAGTTGGCCATGGGTTTACTGCATTCCAGGAAGAGGGAGGACTCTGCTCTCCTCCTGATGAGTCATGGAAGAGAAACGTCTAATGTTTGCAAACATCTCCAGCCAAGCCTCTGCTTTCTCGTACTCCACCCATCCCCCACCTATGCAGATTGACCCACCTGAGAAGATTCACATGGTAAGCTCGAAGGCTGAAGCAGAATCCTGGCCTGGGTTTGAGATGGAAAGCAGCTGAGGGAAAGGGAGGCTGTTGTCCTGTCCCTCGGGACTCCAGCATGTGAGGTGCAGGACAAGGCCTTACAGTGGGTGTATCTGCCTCCCCATCGGGATGCGGTGCAGGAGGACTGAGTGAATGAACAGGGTTGTCCCTGCGTGAGAGAATTTCCAGTCCACCTCACCTCTGCGGAGGGATGGAGAAAAGAGAAACGGAGACTGCAGAACAGAAGGCAAGGACTAGGAAGAGAAGGTGGTCTTGCAGCTGGGAGAAGCTGGGAGCTGCTTCTTTCAGGGGAAGACAAAAGGGGAGCGGGCTGAGAAGGGAGGGGAGCAGCCGGGGGTGTGCTGGGGGAGGGCCAGCGAACTACTGGAGCCAGATGGGGCTCATGAGGCCTTCTCCCAGATGAAACGGATCAGGCTTGTCAGACATGTTTCTATTAGGATAGGAGTGTCCCCCTTCCTCCCTCTCTCCAAAATCAGGAGAGAATCACAAGGTGACTTGAGAGGGCAGCCAACCTCCCCGGACCTCGTGTGAACTATCAGGTAACTACAGCGGGAGACCTAAACATACCTCCACCCCCCACGCCCTCCCCCTTTCTTTTTGCTATTGTTGGGACATCAAGGGAGCAAGCTGGTCAGCTTGGGAACAAAGATCCTATTCTAGGAATTTGTCCACTGCAACCCTATCCACTGCATTCGCAGTCCTTGGGTTTTTGCCCGACAGAAACTCTACCTGCTCACCGTGGTGCCACCTCCTGCTGGAGCAGCACCCTGGCACCCAGTGGGGAAGCGAGGGTCCGAGCAGCTCATCATTTAAAATTAAAATCACGTTTAATCACTGTTCATTTTTCTACCAAGCTCAGGAGGCCCTGTCGTCTTTGCATTTTAAGCATTTCGCTGTTTAAGGTCTAAGCGCCTTGGGGGATAAGGAAGGAGGGCAGTGGAGGAGAACTTTTGATATCTTTCCACAAAAGTCAAAGAACAAACCAACTAGAGGGAAAAATAGCTGCTATATTTAAACTACATTATCCCATCAGGGAGCTATGGTTTTGAAAACCATTCCACAGTACTTTGTTTGGCGGTGCTGTATGGGTTCCTTTAGTTTTTCTTTCTTCTTCTTCTTTTTTTTTTAATGGCAACATTTATTTTTTCAGAGCGGTAGTTACAAAGGAAGTAAAGAACAGCAATAATTTATTTGGTAGATGCGTACTGAGCACCTACCCCTCCATGTGCTAGAAACTGGGGACACAAAGTAAGTAAGGGACTCAAAATCCTCAGAGCAAATAATTATCACACATTCATTCATTACGGGGCACCTACGTGCATATATGATCCCTGTTCTCCTGGAGTTTGTAATCTGGTGGAAGAAGACAGACAATAAACAAATGACTTAAGTGATAAGTGTTATGAAAGAAAACGTACTATTCATGTTTGCCCATTTGCTTTTCCTTCTCCAAATGCTGTTCTTTTCAGCTCTAAATATGCAAATGGCTATAAGTCACTTCTCAGATCATCCTCCTGCCCTGCCTCCCACCTGTCACTCTTACTTGTGAGTCCATGTCCCAGTCAAGTGGCAAGGTTAGGTAGACAGCTGCGCACAGGAGTCCGGATTTACAAACGTGTCTGTCATTAATATTAAAAAAATGGACCAAAGGGAAGATCGTAGATAGGGAAGAAGGCCAAGTCCTGAGTCCTGGATCACTGCACATTTCGAGTGGAATAGGAGATGGGAGGGGTATCAAAAGAAGGCTGAAAAGGACCAGCTAGAGAAGCAGGAGGCAGACCTGAGTTACAGTGTTACAGTTGAGCGATATACAAAAAAAGAAGTAGTAACTGATTTCTGGGGTGGTGAGGACGGAAGTGATGGAGGAGGCCTTTATCAGGGAAGGCCTCCCACATGGGGCGAGATTGGAGCCTTCATCGTGAAGGATGGTTAGGGGCTCACCAGGCAGATCCGAGCAGCAGGAACAGACTGAGCAAAGGCACAGAGGAACGGATGATGGTTTCTTGTGGCAGGAACTTAGAATTGGAGGGGAGGTTGTAGTAGCAGATAAAACTGACAACTGCAATGGAAGAATTTAGAACCTCTCCAGTCAAGGTTTCCAGTGTTCCGTGGTAATTATTTCGCTTCCTCCAAACCAGTTAGGTCTTTGACTTTCCTCAGTGAGATGGCCGTCTTTTGTTTGGCCAGTCCAACCTTTATTCGCCTCCCTTTGGTACCAGCACCATGATTTCCCTTTGGGGCATTGTTTTTCAAGGTGTGGGTCCTGAATTAGCAGATTAACATGGCCTGGGGACTTATCAGAAATGCAAGTTCTCAGGCTCCATCCCAGACCTACTGAAAGAGAATTCCAGAGGCAGGGCCCAGCAGTCTTCATAAGCCGTGTTTTCATAAGCCGTCCAGGTGACGCTGGTGCATGCCGAAGTTTGATGACCGCGTCTCTAGGGAACCACTCCTTTCACTCTCAGTCCATGTAATTCAGGTGGGGCTGACTACAGCTCCCACTTCAGTGAGGGCCACATGACCCTGAGAAAATAGTAGGCCTTTCCTTCCATGAAAATCGCTAAACTTGGTAGACTCTAAATTGGTGAGCTGAGGGCCATGTCTGCTAACACCTGGAGAGAGCCCACCTGATGGCAAAAAGCTAAGGTAAAAGCAGCAGAGCCCTGAGATAGAGATTCTTAGTGACTTTATCTGAGCACCTGGATCAAGCCGTTCAGAATTTGGAGTCTAGTTCCCAATAAGTCCCTTTTTCGTAAGCTTACTCTGGTCAGTTGGCTTTTTGACACTGAGCCACCAAAGGAATGCTTATTAATGGAGGTGGGGGGATGAATTCTGGAGAGGACGTTCTGTTAAGTTTGGCAAATTCTCAGATGTTATAGTTTGTAGGCATGCAGAGAAAGTGATGCTTACTAGGCACTGCCATGTGCTCAGTAACATAAGCCAGGCCAGACACATTTCTGTGAAAGGATCGCTGAATGGATCAGGAGACTGCTGTAGACACTGTACCTGGATCTTAGCAACACGTTGGGGCGTCCTTGAAAGCTCTTACGGACAAGTAGAGAAAAGCGGGCTAGCTGATAGTGCAGTGGACTAACATCCCACGGTCACTTTAAGAGGCTAATTTACATAACAAAGAATTTAAATAGTGCAGGCAATTCTGCCCATCATTCCACTCAACAGGCATGTGTTCCAGAGTAAGCGATGGCAGACGTTACTAAGTTGGATGGCCTTAGCTCCCACCTGCCTATCGCTGTAAACACCTTACTGTGCCAGTGCTGAGTCTAATACGTAAATGTGTTTTTCACATAACATGATCCTTAAGCCGACTACATCAGATGTTCAACAAAAAGAATAGTCTATTCCAATTCCGTGTGATAAAATGTTATGGGAGATAAGGAGGCAGGAGAGTGCCTTATGACATTTTCACTCTTTTGACTTTAGAACCTGTAGTTAATTTATAGCAGTTGATCAACTAAATCCAGTTGGTTGGTTATTTTTTAATCTGGCATGAGTGTCTAGGAGTCCTACTAGATAAAAGACTAAGAGTCATAAGTCATGCTTCTCAAATTTGTGTGTAACCCAAGCTGGAACACAGAGCTACAAAACTGCTTGAAGATGAAGACTCCAAAATATCACAACAGACTGCAAAGATGGTCCAAAATGAATATGAGAACATTCTATTACAGAATTCAGTGCCTGGGTTAAAAAAAAAAAAAAAAAACAAAGTCCAAGGACACGATGGTAAGATTTAACATGACTGCAGTTTATATATGCAGAACTCAGTATTGAGTTGATTGACAATTCCACTGCAAGACTGCCTAGAATTTTGTGTTCAGTGTTGGGTGTCTCCAGGATTGGACAGTGAGGTTGCTGAGGGGTTGCAGACTCCTGCTACAGAGGAACAGCTCAGGGACCATGCTGTTCTTTTTAGCTGAGGAAAGAGACTTTTGTAAAGCACAGTACATATCTCGAAATACTCAAAGGGATCTCACACAGAGGAGGAATTAAACTTATTCAGAGTTGTTCCAGAGGACTAAACAAGCACCAATGTATAGGAGAAGCTAGTGGGAGGTGGATTCAGCCCAGAATGAGACTGCTTTAATGATTAGAGCTGTCCAAATATGGAACACTTTGCCTTTTTGCAATCTTCACTGCTTTAAGGCAGGGCTATAGAGGGGTGGGAAGTTGGCTCTGTCCTCTTTCACAAAGTCACTCTCTGCTGGGCCTTTTTTTTTTTCTGTCTGCCTGGCTTTTTAAACTAACCTGCCTGTTACTTGCTAATGTCCTCCTTTATCAATTCCTTTGAGGTTTTCAGATCAAATCATCTATCTTTCTGAATTAAGTTTCTCTTCTTTTTCCTCTCCCTGTCCTCGATGACGTACCTGCAATCCTTGATGAAAAAATAGAGTATTTCTAAAACCCGTTCTTTAACCTTGTTAATGAGAAGTACATGTCATTCATAAAACAAATTGAGCATAAGTTTATTTCTACCATGGGGAGGCTGGGTTTATGCAAAATTTTGGCAACCTATAAACAAGCGTCGGACACCAACAGGTTGAGGAACCAAATGCATAATTCATGTGTGATATAGAAGGGGCCAACCCCTGGATAAAAATCACACTGCTTCAGGTTAACGGAGTATTCCAACCCCCAATATATAGAAGACTTGCAAAGAATAGTCCAGGAGAGTGATGACGATGTGAATATAGTACCAATGTGGACCTACACGTTACTCACCTCTGAGAAACCTACACTACTGCCTAGTTTTTGTTCGAAATCTGACTAACTTTCACAGTCGTTCCCATGTAGTTCAGAGGCCCTTGTGTTGATTTCACAAATTGGAAATCAATGAACTTGAGTTCAAGAGAAATTTGCCGAGGCCCTCCGATGGCAAAGCCCTTTGCTAGTCCCTGGTAGATCGGGGATGTTGGGACTCTTTCATTCGCTCAAACAGTAGGATTCGATAAATGATGAGTACATGCCAGGGAACTATACTGCGTCCTGAGGACGGACAAGCTAGACGAGCCCCTGTTCTCATGAAGCTTGTGACCTCGTAGACAGGCAGTAAACAGCTAAGTAAAAACACAGTATCAGAGATAAGTGCTGCGAAGAAAAAACATTGCGATAGGGTGACTAGGGAGGGTAGACACTTTAGTCAGCCAAGGCATCTTTGAGGTGACACACAAGTTGAGATCTGAATGATGAGATGGAACTAGGCACTCAAAGATCTGGGGAAGAGCGTTCAGTATAAAAGCCGAGGTTGGGAACCCCTCAAGAAGCTCATAATCACACCAGAGGTGTTTACAAACCCAAGCAGAGATGGAGCCGTGGAATAGAGACCCAAAGTCAAATGCTCCACATAATTTCCAGGCTGAGAGAGGTTAACAATTCTCCTGTTTGTAGTTCTCCCGCTGTCGCTGAGATGAGAGGAGGCAGAATTGGTAAAGCAATAATGCAGAACTGGTCTCAGAGGGAAAAGAACCATCAGCCCTCCATTACCACACCCCCAGCACGCAATCACTGTCCCTCTGGGAGGAGGTTCCAATCCTGTGACCTAACCAGTTTCCACCTTGCTTCTCTTAATGCATTGCCATACACTAGACTTTTTTTTTTGTTTCGTGTAGGGTTTTGTTGGTCCTTTTCCAAGTATCAATCACAACTGCATGCCAGCCTCCACTCCTTGAAAATAATTAAATGAAGTGACGTGCCTGATTTTTTCAAGTGGGTAATGTACTGTGATTTGCATCTCTTGAAGGAATTTATCTTAAGTCCTGAGGCTGAGCCATTTGGGACAACTGAGCTGGTTTTTGCTTTGCTTTGGCTCATGTGGATGGTACGTTATCGGCAAACACAAATGTGGACTAAACGCTTCACTACGAGACTGACTCCGTTAAGCAAGCTGTTCTCTGTGATGCGAATATGTCCTAACTTCTTTACATTAGCAAAATTCCCTTTATCTAGGTTCTGTACAGACTTCGGGGGACATATTATTTGTGGTTTAAGAACAGGCTTTGGACTAAGTCCCTTTTCCCCCTATTGGGGAAAGTGGGAGTCTGGAAAATAGCCTTGATCTTAATTAAGGCCCAAGCGAAACACGTTCTAGCACAAATACTGCTGGTACAGCAGCATAACCTGTATCTTCTAAGCAGACATGGACCAAAGATGGTGAGGGCTATTAAAAACAAATAAAACCTCCTTCCTTTCCCCAGAGTGGGGGTTCCTCAGGCAGGGCACAGAATCCGCTGGGGAGGGGCTATTTGCGTGCGGTGGAGCCCTCGGCTGGGGGTGTTGGATGCGGTGTTCCCCAGGCGACAGATGAGGGATCTGGGCCGTGTGGGAAGTGAACTGCGGAATTCTCCCCTCGGTTCCTGCGGCGGGGCTCCGAAGGAGACAGATGAGGATGCAGAGTGCAGCCCTGGAGACACAGGGCCGGGGGCGGGCAAGGATGCCACCCCGAGCGCGCGCACCGAGTTCCCAGGGCCCTCGGCCTCGCCTTCGCAGCCACCCACGCCGGCCCGAGGCCAACCCGAAGGGCGGTCGGTCCCCTCTGGGCAGCGAGTTCAAGGAGCCCGCCGCCAGCCCTCCGCCGCCCCCGCCCCTCGATTCTAGTTCTTCGGACGAGTGGGGATCTACAGCCGCTCGAACCCAGGGAGGACCCGGGGAGGGGCGCGAGGGTCGCTCTCCCCGGACCCGCCGGCCGCAGCGCGCACATTGCAGGCGCGGCGCGGCGCGGCGCGAGGCGGCCTCGATCCGGGTTCCTGGGGGCGGCGCGCCGGAGGGGCGGGGCCTGCGTGGCGGCGTGGGCGCAAGCCGCGCGGGGGGGGCGGGAGCCGGGGGGAGGGGGCGGGGCCGCGCCGCCCGCGCCGCGCTGGGCGCTCTCGGCCAATGAGCGGCGTCCACATGCCGCGGCGGCGGCGAGAGGGGAGGCAGCGGCCGATAAATGCTATTAGAGCAGCCGCCGCGGAGCCGTCCCCGACGCCACCTCCTTCTCCTCCGCCGCAGTTTCCTCCGCCGCTGTCGGGGGTGCGGAGCTGAGGGAACAGGGCGAGCGCGCCACGGACCACCCCGCCGGCTCGCCGCCCTCGCTCCGTTCCGCCCTCAGGGGTCGGCCGGGCGCCCCCTCCTCCCGTCCGGGCGGGGCAGCGAATCACCTCAGGAGAGCGGGGAGGGGGCTCGGGGGGCCGCGGCCTGCGCTGCGAGCCGGCGGTTGAGGGCGAGGGAGGCCCTCCCTTCTGACGAGGAGAGGAAGGGTCGCGAGCCCCCACCGCCCCGCTGAGCCCGGGGCGGGCGCCGCGAGGGCCGGGCAGCGAGAGGAGCGGTTGTCTGCGGGAGGGGGCGCGGGGGTGATTCAGCGCCCCGCGAGGCGGAAGCGGCCGGAGGAGGAGGAGGGGGAGAAGCCAGTCGGCGCCTAGGCACCCGGGGTGGCACGAGCGCGCGGTCCGAGTGCGAGGCGGAGGCGAGGAGGCCGCGGGGACGGGAGGCGAGGCCGGCCGGGCCCCCGCAGCCATGGAGAACGCGCACACAAAGACCGTGGAGGAGGTGCTGGGCCACTTCGGGGTCAACGAGAGCACGGGGCTGAGCCTGGAGCAAGTCAAGAAGCTCAAGGAGAGATGGGGCTCCAACGGTAGGTCCTCGGCGCTCGGGCTGCAGGGGCCCCGCGCGGCGCGGCGCGGGCCCGAGAGCCAGGGAAGATGGCTGACCGGGCCCCACCTCGTGGGTCTCGGCTCCGAGCCCGCCGAGGGCTGCAGGCGACGGGCCGAGCCCGCGCGCCGGCCCCGCGGGGAAAGGGACTGCAGGCGCGGGGCGCCAGGGTCGGGTCAGCGCCTCCTCTCGATGCCCTCGCGGACGGAGCCCTTGACCTTTCCCGCACGCAGCCAGCTCCGCGACTGTCACCAGCAGCAGCCAGCAGCTCGACCCCGGTGGAGGAACGAGTTTCTTGCAGCTGGGTTGAGCCTTGCGAGACATTTTCTCGTCCCCAGCGGGTTTGTCAGGCGTCGTTGTAGTTGAAAATGCTTCTGACCGTTCTTCTACTACCCAAAGTTACATCTGGCAGAAGTGATGACATAGCTGAAATGACTCCTTGTTTCAGGATCCCTGTCTAGGTGACGATGAGATTTTCCGCTTCGGGGTAGACCTAAGACCATTGGTTACAAGTGTTGCATTTTTTGTTAGGGTACCATTTTAGTATGGTTTCCATTAAAAATGGTTGAATGTACATATATCTAGGTACGTCTTTCAAGACTGACAATTTTTAGCGATTCTTTTTAGACAGAATGCTAAAATGTTTTTTTTTTTTTTCTCCTCTCGACACGTTGCCTGGCGAATTTCTACATTCTACAGAGTTACCGGCTGAAGAAGGTAAGTAATCCTAAAATGTTATTTTTCTCCCTCCCCCCTCCCAGTCTTTCAGTGCCGATGTTAAGATGACATTTAACGACAAATATGCTTTTTTTCTAACAGGAAAAACTTTGCTGGAACTTGTGATTGAGCAGTTTGAAGACTTACTAGTTAGAATTTTATTGCTGGCAGCATGTATATCTTTTGTGAGTATAAAGCAATTGTTTTCTCTCCAAAAAGTTGAGAGTGTTCTATAGATGAGAAACCAGGAAATAAATGATGCTTTTTGGGTTAGAATATTATATGTGGAGGTTTAAGCTGTGTTTCCATGATTCTTTTTAAAACCCAGGTATTTTTAAATTACAAAACACTTGAAGTCATTCATGAACAGAAAATAAATGGATGCCTGACATTTAAGTGCAATTAGAAATTATTGCCGAACGTGACAGGGTCTTATTCTTTAAGATAAGCTTTTAAGATCAAAAAGTTTTTTATTGGAAGGCCATTTCGGTGTTGGCTTCTATTGTGTAAGATCATACTAAGATGATGTTGGGCTCTTTGTAGTCTGTAAATAGAACTTACAAAAGGAATATTCCAGTTGCTCTCTTGTCCTGGTAATGGCAAGGTGACAGTTGTTTCTGACAGTGACAGGAATGATGACGGCAGTGATGGCACCACTGTTGACCAAATTTGGTCACTGACCTTTAGGGTGGTATATTTATCTAAATTGGACCCCTGTCTTGAGTGACTCCTAGGTTAATAGAACAAGGTACAGTTGGTTCTAGATCTTAAAAAAAAAAACCATAGTGTTTTCTCCTGTTCTGTATGTGCTTACCCACTTGAGTCCTGTATGGTTGCTAAGAAACTGGTGAAATGCACAGAACTACAGCAGAAGAAAGGTGATGGGGGTTGGTGAAGATATTTCTAGGTTATTAACATTTTTTCTGTTCAGTATTTTTTATTGCATTTTTTCTTGGGCAGTGGACTTATTGGTAGTTTTCCTAAAAATGGTCATGAATAGGACACAGATGTTCCTAATCTTAACAGCATGAGATGCCTTTTGTTCTTAAATTACAGTATTTTGTTCTTATAAAAACCATGATGGGAAGTGAAATTCTCCCAGTGTAATACTTTTTTTTCAGGCTTCACAAAATTGACACAGCTTCAAGGTTTCATTTTTATACATTTGTATGTATGCAGGCCCCAGAGATCTACCTCAGTCTTTTTCACAACCATACTGTAGAGGGCTATTTTGAGAACTAAATAAAGGAAGCAGTGGACATTTCTTTAGATGAAAGGGAAAAAATTGGAAAGAGGTGAACTTTTTGGGGGGTAATTCTGAACACAAATTCTGCCATGAGACTTAATATGTCATGCTGTGTTAGCCAAATGATGTGTAGCCATTAATCAGTTCTCACAAATCTTCTCGATGGTTTTCACTGAATAAAATTAAGAGTGACATATCAAACCAATCAACATCTTGAATTAATCATTCCACACCCCTTACATGTCTGTTCTTAATGAATTTACCCCCCACACACACCAATAAATGGCTGCTGTTTTCACTAGTTCAAGGAATAATCGATGAATTATAATGGCTATGTACAGAACCAGATGGGTGCTAGAGTAACGAGGGGGATCACTTCATAAACTACATAAATATCTAACCAATGTATTGTATACCTGAAACTAATACAAAATTAAAAAATTTAAAAACATAAAGGAGTAGATCTATTTGATTAACTAGTTTCAGTATACTGTCATGGGGCAAAACAAGTTATATTTGGGCTAGAATAATATATTTAAGCTGGCAACATAATTCTGAAATAGTCTTAGCTTTGGCAGTTAAAATACTGGGGTTCAATAAGATTATCAGTAATGCACCATTAATTAGCTGGTGTATACAATGCAGAGATAAAATGTTGAGTTATTTTGTGTGTGTAACTTAAGGCACTATTATAACATCAGTGACATTATTTCCAATAAACAAGCTATCGACTATTTGGCTTGTATGGGATCTTTAGTGACCAGTTTGAGTGTTAATGATGTGTGTAATTTTTACATTGAAGTAATTTATAGTTTCTAGGCGTTTTCAAATGAGTTTTAAAATAAATGCTTTAATTGTGTTGTAAGGTAGGATGTCGGGGTTTTGTAGCTTTAAAGAGCCATATTGGAGTTTGAGTTACCTTTTGATGACTACTTGGAGTTATTGCTCAAGGAATGAACTATGTTATGTTTTTATTTGATGGGTTACTAAACAAAAATAACATGGTTTAGGAATTACTGTTACTTAATTTGCTTTGATTTGTTTGATTAAGAAATGGCAGATATAAAACCTGATTTGTTGATTTTCTTCGTGGGGGTGTTGGCACTACTACTACATTGTACTTGACCTTTTCATTCTTCATTTCTCGATCTTTCAAAGGTGCACTGAGTCTTTTGGGGTAGTTTATTCCTAGTAGTTTAATAGGAAAAACCTGGTGGAATATTCATGTTCTTTTAGAGAAGTGAATAGGTAGTTCTATATATATGATAATCATCAGGTTCTGTTTAAGTTAAAAAGAAACATTAGACTTTAGCGTTTTATCAAACTAAGTAGTAAACTGTTAACCATAGTTAATATTTTGCTGTGGCAGAAAGAGGAAACTGCATGAAAGTTTTACACGTGACCTGTAGGGATAAAGTTTAATTCTAATGTTCGTCGAAATAGTTTATTTTAAAGGTCACTTGGATTGGAAGAAGTCATCTTTGTATCTACCATTGCGTATGAAGTAACATTAGAAATTTCTTCATTTTAACATTCAGGACTTTCTATCCTTTTACTTTGTCTTTCCATCCTTTTTGGTCACCAACTTTGCCATTTATATAACATCATATGGTTGTTTGCCTGGAACGCATCTCCCTTCCTCTTTTTCACTGTTTGGTTAGGTCTGTTTTTTCAACACCTGGTACGTGGCACAGACACTGGGGATACAGCATCAGACAAAACAGACAAAGCCTCTTACCTGGAGCTGACATTCTAATAGAGACATATAATAAGTAAAATATGTAATAATCCGTTGGACGGTGATAGTGCTGTGGAGTAGAGTGGAGGGGGAGGTGGTAGAATAAGGGAGTATAATTTTCAAAACGGGTGGTCGGGAAAGGCCTCTAAGAAGCTGACATTTGAGAAAAGACCTGAAGGTGAGTGTGAAGGCTGTATGTGTTTCATTTATCTGAATCATAAAGTCTTCTGTGGTAATAAAATTTGTGTAAGTTTCTCTATCTTCCACCTCCATTTCCCCAGCTTAGCTACTTAGAGCAACCCTAAAATAGTAATAGAACTTTCTTAGTCTCAACTTACACTTACATTCGAATAATTATCTTTTTTTCCTACTGGATCCTTTAAAGGGATTCTTAATTCTTTTTTAGAGCCTACGTTATTGCTTTTGATATAACAAATATTTGGGTGAGTTTGTATTAGTAGCATTTTCAAAATACGTGAGACTCGTTTTTCACAGAACAATATATTCAAGAAGTATTCGATATGTGATTTGTAAATTTTTCTTGTTTCCTTTTAATTTCTCATTTTAAAAAAGATAAAATGGACAGTTTACTGATTTGTTTAACAAATTTCTTTAGATCCTTTTAAATATATGGTTTGAAAGGTGAATGTATATGGGGTTTTTTTCTTTTTCTTTTTTTTTTTTTTTTAAGAAGAGTATATTCTCAAATCTGAAAACATTGAGGGATGTTTTCACATAAGCTTTGTGTTGGCATCAGAAGAGAATGTTGTCTTAATTCATAGTATTTTTTAAAGGCTGAGAGAATTTTTGTTTCCCACCCCAGAAAATTGCTATAACATTTATTGGTGATGTTTTTCATTCTTGTAAAATGTTTGATTTCCACTTCCTTTTTTAAAAGATTTTTTTGATGTAAATTTCTTCATTTATTGAACAAGTTTCTGAGGATGTGAGGGGGAATGCATACTGGTGCCATCTTCTGAAGAACGTGCTTGTGATCTCTCTCATGTTCTTTTTATGGTCTCGTTAAAAGCTCAGCACATTATCCAATATATAAGTAACTGAGTCACAGTACTGTGACTGTCTCCCAGTTTACACTGGAACATGCCTTTTTACTTTGAATTAAAATTTGCTTTATTCATTAAAACTGCTCTCCAGCATCTTTTGGCTCTCCTGTCAGAAGTTATTGTGCTATACAAATATCAGTCTTACAGATACCTTACCCCTTCCCTGTTTAAGCATTTTAAATTGTAGTTGAGCATTCATTAGCATGTGGTTACTTTGAATAGGATTGAGGAGTTTGAAACTTTGAACTTGTGGATAATGTAAGCCCCAGAAGGCACTGTTTAAAGCAAAGGGAAGAAGAAACTTTATGCCTAAAATTATCCTGCAGTAGTCTTTTCTTCCACTTTCCAGTTGTTACTATTGATGAAGTTGGTTATCTTTTTGGCCTCTTAATGTTTAAGTTCATATGTTGCGGCTTAGGATCTTATACCTTAGAGGTTTTATGAGGTTTTGTTTCATTCATTCATGTATCCGTTCAGTAAATATATAGTGAGCATCAGCTGTGTATAAGAGACTCTTCTAGGCCCTTGAGGATACACAGTGAACAAAAGGCAATGCAAACAGATGATCTTTTATGTTCAACCTGTTCTCAGTAAACATTTTTCAAAATATTTCGCCCATCCTGTATAAATGTTTTGTATAATTTCTTGTAAACCGTAATTATGAATTGCCTGTACTATTAGGCTAATAAGGTATTTTGCATTTTGATGATAATGTGTCACCCATCCTATTTCTCCTTTTCTTCTACCCTCTTCCCTAGGTCATGGAGTCTTTTTGTTAGCATCATCTTCCCACTTACACAAGAGGTTTTCTTTATAATAGAACAAAACCATGAAGGATTGCACAATATGATTTGAATATAATTGGTTGGATCAGTTCTTACCGATTAATGAAATATGGTGGACCTTTATTTTGGGATGTAGCATTTAATTCTTTGGGTTATTTGTGATTTCAAAATAGACATTTTAAAAAATATTCAGGAGATCGTTGATTGTCAGTTTTAAGCAGATTTAGCACCATCCTTATACCATAAGGGATTTAACTACTGGTTTCTTATCAAGCAGTAATTAGTGTATCTGTAAAACTTTCAAATAACTGAATGCCTGTGTTTCTTACACATAAACATTTGAAGTCATATAGTAGAAGGAAAGTCTACTGCATTGTACAGATTAGGATTATTACATTACTGATGAACACTGCTTGTGCAAAGGAACGACACATTTCTTGGAAAGTAGAGGTTTGCTCTGATAGTCCTGTCACTGCCTTAGTCTTCTTTTCTCCAGCTGTTATGGGATATTGCTTTAAGTTTGTTCCTCGGGCCTAGCTGCCAAGAGGGAAATTCATATCCGCTTTAACAAGGTGTGAAGCTTATCTTAACAGTTGCTAATGCCTCACTGACCTTTTGGAAAGGTCCTAGTTACTCTTCAAGTTGAGCAATTTTTCTCCCCTAAGAGCTAATTAAATTTCTTATTTCTGATATGCTCTCCCTGGCAAATGTTTGGAAGGCTAGTATCAAAGCAGCTGTGATCTTGCATCTATCAAAATTTATAACTTCCTAGAGAAGTTTTCATTTTGGCATTAGGCCTGGCTTTAACACCAGGAATGCCCTGTTGAAAGCCTGCAGCAACATTTATATTTATTCTGGTTTTCTGCCTGCCCTGGTTCACTAGCTGTCAGTGGTGATTGTCATCTACCAGGTCTAGGTCCTTATGTTACCTGGGTTTTTTCCTACTTAAATTGATTTTTTTTGTTCATCATTACCCTCTTTTACTTAGCAAAATTCATGTTGGGCCTTGCCTTAGTCTTTCTCGTTGTTTGTTATTTGTTTAAAAGCTCACTTAATAGTATTCCACTAAGTACAAATAGTTAGATCCTTCATTATTGCCATAAATGATAAATGACTATTAAAAAATATCAAAAACAGTGCTTTTATTGTTTACCAAATAGATCTTTTAAAGAAAAGGTTTTGTGAAATATGCGAACACTTGAAGCAATGTTAAAAAAAAAAAATCTAATCTGTCAGGTTGAAACATTAGAAATATTTAACATCCTTTCTAGATTGGCAATTTTCCACAAAAATTGGTGGTTAAATTTTTAATCATATTTAAGATTCATTGTGTTGGATTTTCTCTTTATCACCTTAGAGTTATTTAATTATGAAGTACACTGGCTCTTGTAGCTTTTAAATCTTAAAGTTATGGTTGTGTGAGCTAGAAGTTAATTCTCTGCTCATTTTTCTTGGCAGTGTTCTGTGTCCAATTATAACATTTTTGGACTTGTGTCATTTCTGAAATGCAATGCTGCTATACTAGATGTCATATGGAGGATAACCTTCAAAATACATTCCTGATTACGGAACAATCTTGTGGTAATTCTGAGATCAGTAATACCACTGAAAATAAGTGGGGCATTAGCAGTTTATGTACTTTAAAATTTTGAGTCAGTGATCATTATATTTACAATGAATTTGTGCCACGGGATTTTATTTGATATAAATATATTACCCAAGTCAACAAAGTTGATGATTGCTTTTTTACTTTAACAAAATCAAGAAATTTTTATTTCTTCTGAGTATACACATATAAAATGAATGGGATTTATTTTCTAAAAAGTATTTTATTTAGATTTTAAAACAATTATTACATGAAAAAATAAATTCAAGGGTATTGTTAAGTCGTACAGTGTTGATTCTCTAGAACTATTTTGAACAAGATATAAGCTAGTTATTTATGTTATTATATTTTGCCATTTTGTTTCTAAGGAGGATAAGAAAAGAGATTTTATATGTCGTGATTCCTTTAGTGCCAGCCACTTTTGTTGTAAAGTGGCACTAAGCCCAAAAATACATTACAGTTTTAACATATGCCATTTCTCTTTTAGGTGTTGGCTTGGTTTGAAGAAGGTGAAGAAACAATTACAGCCTTTGTAGAACCTTTTGTAATTTTACTTATATTAGTAGCCAATGCAATTGTGGGTGTATGGCAGGTAAGCAAAAATTACTGCGCTGCTAAAGTTTAATAATTTATGTAACTTAAATTGTGTTAATCTTTGTTATCTGTTTTTCCTGATGTGTTTGTTGACTAAAAATACCTCTGTGGAATGTCTGTATTTGTTTTTTCTTTTGTCTTTTTATTTAATGGCAAAATTTTGGACCTCATGTGCAATACTTTGCTCATACATATATGAATTATTCAGTCTTCATGGTAGCCTGGAGTTAGAACAGTGGCTGAGAGAAGCTACTTAAAATTTGAGAACTGGTATCGGTCTTTATATTCCCTAGCTGCTTTCTGTGAAAAACTTAATGACACAATGTCATTTTTATTCTCTTTAGATTTTGTGTATGTGTGTTGGGGGGGGTGGGAGTTAGCTATAAAAATTATCTAAATCCTAGATTGTTTTCTTTTCAGAGCTTACTCTTGGCTGTTTTCCTTCAGTTGCCCAGGCCTTTTTTACTCACAGAATAGAAGCTAATTTTACTTCAGAAACAAAATGAGATTTCTTTCCCCTACTCTTCCACCCCCAGCTCACATAATTGTCCTTATGCACATACCTAGTTTCAGGACTAACTTTTCTAGGACTGTTGATCTGTTTGAATTTTTTAAAAATTAATTCTAAGACTAGTACTTCAAATACTTTAGGTTTTTATGGATATAATCATCCCTTTGAGGATTAAAATATAGTGTAGCTGTCATTCTTAAAGTGTAAACTTCTGATCTTTTTAATAAACATGAAGATCTTTATGTGGTGGGATTATATAGAAAGATGGCCTGCTTAAAAAATTTTTTTACCCCCAGGACCCCCTCCTTTTTTCCCCCATCCCTAGAAAATTTTAATTGTGATATATTTGTTTTTTTTTTTTCCTTTTTTAATCGTTTAAGTACAAATGATCCTTGTACTAGATACTTCATGTACATTGCCACTTCATCCTTACAGTGTCATCTTGTAAGGCAGATGATATTCCCATTTGACAGATATGACATAGATGTTCACAGTGATTAAGTGACTGATCATAGGCCATACAGGTAGTAAGTACATAGAGTATCTGGGATTTGAATCCAGACCCAGGCTGATATGAATTCCAAAGTAAAATTTTATAGCAATTTTCATAAAACTTATTTATTGTCTTAGTTTACAAAAAGAATAATATTCTTAGGGCTTAATCCTATTTACATAGTATACAGAATGGTTTGGGCAATACTGGAGGGTTCTTGCCTTCTGGAAGAAAAATAATTATAGTGTAGGGTAGTATTGGGTGGTGGGGGTGGGTACAGATTTCTGACCAGTGACATCAAGGAAGACTTCTTACATGCGGTGGCAGGCAACTGAGAGCTATTGAGAAACAGTTTTATGGGCGGAGGCTGGGGAGAATATTCCAGAGAGGGAGTGGCATGAGCAAAAAGATACAAACTATTTAAGGAACGACACTTGGACCAATTTGTGTTTGAGTTAAAAAGGGAGTTATCCTTCTGTTTGTAGTACGTTAGGTATATTTGTATTTCCCCAAATTGACTTGTTTCTCATGTAACCTAGTTATGAAGATTAGCTTCCCTTTCCCACCCCCACACTCTAAATATTCCTTTTGATGGTTTGAGTTGGAGGGAAAGTGTTTTAAGTGATTTTAATTGGCATCTTTGTCCTTGGTATCTGAGATCAATTATCTTTTAAGTTTATGCTTCTATTTTACATGTACCTTTGCTAGTTTTTAGTGGGAGCAAAATACAGTCTCCTTAACCTTGGGTGATCCAGTTAAATTCTACCTGATGTGACCTTGATGAGAAAGTAAAGGAAATAAAACTGCCACAGTTCATAAATTTAAAGGAGAAAAAGTAATTTCAAATTTGACTAATAAAATTCTGAGCATTGCTGCTATTAATTCTACAACATCAGTTACATTTGAACTTAATCCGAAGGATCTTAGAGCAGTGACAATAGTTAGGGTTAAATATTCTAATGTTTCTGTTAATTATAAGGTGATGCAGATCTACTCATTCTTTAAGCAGAGCTGATATGAGATTGAAATTATTTTTATCATGAAGTTCCAAAATTTAAGGTTTCCTATAATTTTTTACAATTATATACTTAACAAGTGAGATGCATGTTGTTAGCTTTCAGTTTGTGTCATCTAAATTCTCAGGTTTAAGGATTTTTTCCCAACAGACCATAATTCTTAGAGCAAGGTAAAAAATGAGATCACATAACATTGAGCATAAATTCTGTCCAAGTAAAGGTTAAATCGAAGAGCTTTAGATCGGAGGGCCAAAATGCGAGAGAAATGAAAATCCTTTTCTTTGTCTGTTGAGTAACCTTACCTGGGCATGTACTCTGTAGACTCGCTCCTTAACTTCTAATTGCTTATTCTCTAAAAGAGAACCAAATTTGCCACAGAAGCTTTTCTTTTTTTTTTTCTTAAAGGAACTTTCCTATAGCTTTTTTTTCCCCCCAACACGACTCATTTTGATTCTATATCTTTCATTTTGAAATTAGGAAAGAAAAACCGTGACTGAAGTCTGATATGTTCATGTATAATATGGTAACTGTGGTATGTGACTGGCAGTGCTATGATGAGGTTTCAGCTATTTAGTGTCCTTTACCACTGGAGAGATTTCTTAGCGTTTGTGAGACATAACATGATTTTCTTAATTCATCACTCATGGCATTTACCATGTGCCAGAACACAGTGTAAGCATTTTATGGACAGCATGTAAATTCTCACAGCCCTTGAGGTAGGTGCTGTAAATGCCCTGGTTTTGTAAGCAGTACACCTGCGTGTTGTGTAATTTATCCACAGTCACATAGCTGTTAAGGTGGAAAAGTCTGGATTGGACCTAGGCAGTCAAGCCCCAATCAGTGATGATTCGTGTGAAACAGGATCAGTTTAAAAAGTGTAGGTGTGTGTGGCCGGATGTGAGGGAGGTGTTTCAGTGTGCTTGGGGACAGTGGACTCTAACCGCTTTTCCACATTATGATTTTATCCCCTTACCCTTCTTAGGCTTATTTTTTCGTTTTTGCACAAAACGTAAGGACCTACTGTTCTTTACCTTAAAATGTGAATTGTTTATTACAAATGTACTTCTCGTATCTTTGTAAAGTTTAGATTAGAACACTAAAATATGATTGCTTGGGCTAGAAATACTTGCATTGGTAGGCATGTGTCCACGACTTTTATCATGTTTTTTTTCCTTCTCCTTTTTTAATAGGAAAGAAATGCTGAAAATGCAATTGAAGCCCTTAAGGAGTATGAGCCTGAAATGGGCAAAGTATACCGACAGGACAGAAAGAGTGTACAACGGATTAAAGCTAAAGACATCGTTCCTGGTGATATTGTGGAAATTGCTGGTGAGTTGAGTTCGTCATTTTTGTTTTAATCTAGATTGTACATCTGAATGGACTCTTTATGAAGGCTCATAATTGTTTTAAAAATTATGCTCATACATACCAATTTTGGTGCCATCCAAACAAACCAGGTTTTCAACGTTTTTTGGTGCTTCATGTTGTGATGCTTTGAATTATTGTGTTTATTATGGTAAAACACTAGCGCTAGTGAGCTACTCATTTGACAATGAGTTATAATGTAGTCTGTTAGAATACTAGTTAATGGCTATATATTTTTTTCTCTTTTAGTTCTTAGCACAAATGTTAAGTCGTACTCGTAACTATCAAACTAAGTCGATAGCTAAGGGTAATTTCATGACACTAAAAGCTCTCCTTAAAAAATACTTTGACATTACGCTCAGCCAGTGGTCTTAGCCTGGGCTTTATAGGTGGGCTTAAGAGTTTGTGAATCCACTGCAAAGCCAGAACTCTGCCGATCTCAAAGAGGTCTGTATCCTCAGTGCTCTAGATCAGTGCTATGTTTTCAGGCAGCCCAGAATGCTCCCGGAACAGCCCAGTCTTTTTGCTAGAGAGTAATTACATTGGATTATTGGGATCATCATGATTTTTCACACCCTTCTGAGCTCAGAATGCTTGTTACGTGTGTGTGTGTGTGTGTGTGTGTGTAAGAGCGTGAGAGAGAATTATCTCACAGTAATCTTTTATACTTGTTGGGAAGGTGTGCTTTGTCTTTTTTGTCTAACTCATTTTAATAAAGAATTTAAAAAGCTGCGCCTCTTGGCCTGTGCTGTACAGTTTTGACCTCTAAAAGGAAATTGCCTTGTTATAGATATTCTCTCCAAAATTTTTGTCATTCTTATTCCAGAAAAAGAATAGTGTTACCTGTATACCATGTCAGTTACATAGGACTACAAAGTGTGTGTAAATGACCTAACAGTTTACTTAATAGTGTTAACAGAAGAAAACTTCAGAATGAAGTGTTTTGGCCATGGGTTTTTTAAAATTTATTTTGACATAATTGCAGACTTAAAAGTTGTAAGAATAGTAGGAGAGTTCCCATGTAGCCTTTGCCTAGATTCTCTAAATGTTAACATCTTATCACATGTGCTTTATTCTTTCAGTCTCATACATTTTTGTCTAGACTATTTGAAAATAAGTTGCAGACACAATGCCCCTTTACTCCTAAATACTCAAGTGTTTATTTTATAAAATTGAGGGCGTTCTCTTAATATGACTCCAGTATAATTATCAAAATCAGGAAATTGATATAATACTATTATCTAATCCACAGACTTTATTCAGATTTTACTGTTTGTCACAATGGATTTTATAGCAAAAATATGAGTTGGGGAATTCTGACAATGATGTAAAAAATGGATCAGAATGGGGAAGGCTGCAGATAGGCTATTTTGATAGTCTAGACAAGAGGTAATGAGGATAAGAGATAATGAGGGCAGTAGCATTAAGAACAATTAGGGGAAGAGTTTAAGTTTATGATTAGTGATTCTTATGCAGGGGTGCACATAAGAATTACCTGGGGACACTCTAAAAATTTTTTTACCAGACTCAACCCAAAATATTAACTCTCAGTCTCCCTTGCATGGAATTATGATCAAGTATAGTTCAGATGCAGATGCAAAGCAGCAGTTTTGATAAGTGGAATAGATATGGGAGTAGAATGTAGAATCAGTGATACCAGCAGGATTTCTAGTTTAGGTAACTGGGTAGTGCTGGTGCTAGTAACTGAGGAAGGAAACGTTGGAGGGAGATTTTTATATATACACACACACTTGCCATATGTAAAGTTGCAGATAACATCGCCTAAATAGGTGTACAGGATTCTTTTCGATTTTTGAATGTTTTCCATTTCTCCAGTTTAACTGGTAATATACTCTTCAGCCTTTCAAATTAAGAATATTTTAAGAATTTTTATTTTAGATGGTTTCAGTGTATTGAGTTTATTTGAAAACTTAGAGAATCACCCCCAAAGTGTTTATCTCTCATCTGCATGAGTAGATGGCAGTGGTAAACAGCATCAGAGGAAACTGTAACCTTGATCCTCAAGGCACTGTCCCTTCTGAAGAAATAAACAAGGCCAGCTTCTTTCTATTTCGCAGTGGTGTTTTGATTTTTCTTTTCTTCATCATCTTGGTTCTCTCCATCTTTCCCATCACAGTAAGTCACTCTACTCTGACCACTTTTCTCTCTCTCATTCTCTTTCTAAGACCACTTGATTCTGTCTCCAAAACACACCCAAATTTGTGAACTTCTGTTTCCTCAGGCCCACTCTCGCCTCACACTGTCACTGTGTCATCGTGTCCTAACTTGGCTCTGGCTTCCTTTGTTGTTTTCTTTTCAGTAGGTTCTCTGCACAGCAGCCAGAGAGGTTTCCTAAAGATCGTGTTGTTTATTCACCTGCTAAAACCTTTCATTGGCTTCCCTGTTGCACCTAAAATATAAAATTCTTCTTCCTAAAAGACCTCGCATTGTATATATAGCTCCTGCTTGCTTCTGTGATTTCATTTCATGCCACTCTCTGTGCTCCAGGCCTCTACTCAGTTTTTAGTACCACCACAGTTGCCTGATCTGTTTGGGGAGGTTAGTCGAATTTTATATAATGTACTAATGCCCAATGCACAGATCTCACAGTGGCAAAACTTGATTGTAACTGTGATCTACCTGACTTTTCGTGCCCACTGTGAAATTGCATTCGCTGTGTGTCATGTTTTTTACATTGCATTTGATAGTTTAAGGACAAAAAATGATTGATCTGTACCACTTGTGACCTAAGAAATCCAGTCCTCTGAGTATGCCTTGCTTTGTTTACATTGTGATAAAATGAAAATAATAAAAAGTTTGCCATTTTAATCATTTTTAAGTGTATGGTTCTGTGGCATTAAATACATTCACATTGTTGTGCAACCATCACCACCGTCCATCTTCAGAACTCTTTCATCTTCCCAAACTGCAACTCTGTCCCCATTAAGCAGTACTTTCCTGTCATTCCCTTCCTTCAGCTTGTGGCAGCCACTCCCCTGTCTTTTAATATTCAAGAAAGCAGTGAGTTTAACATTGAAAGATGAGTTTATATCTCTCATCTGAGGAGAATATACTTATTACTGGTAGTTATTCTAAGCAGTACACATTCTGTTTCCATCTGTCTGAATCCTTCTATGGAGTGTGCTAACAGGCCCTGATAGTTAATACCTTTTTTTCGTTCAGCTCTGTATGCTCATTGCTAAAAGTAGATGCAGTGGTTGGACATTGGGCTCTTGTATACTACTACGCTTGGATTTTAATCGTTCTGAGGGATACAGAACAAAAGTGATACCGAGTTTTAGGTATGAACATTCTGTTAAACATGACTGTCATACCATAAGGCAGTGAACTCCTTAAAGGCAGAACTGTCACACTAGCCATTGTAATCTCGCTAAGCATGTAATAGCTCTGTGAATAACAAATGAAACTTCAAATCACAAGTATGGCGTAGGTTCAGGCAATGTGAAGATGCTTATTCTGCAACTAATGTGCAGAACAGATAATCTGAAGTGTATATGTATGCATTCACTAAAAGCTAAACTTGGTGTACAGATATTGTAATAAACTTGCAATTGCTTGGTTTTAACCATCAACCTGTCTGTAGATATGTATTATTTGTTATTCACATTTTACGGTTGAAGAAATAGGCTTTGTGGTTTATTGCTTCTGTCTTCAATTACAGTTAATTTGTTACAGCATATCTAGTATACTTAATAAATGTACACATGGCATGTGTCTCAGTCATATTTCAATTTATTAGAAACCCAAGTTACAGTTTTTTTTAAATAGATATAATTCACATGCTGTAGCATTCATTCATTTTGAAGTGTACAAGTAAGTGGTTTTAGTAAACTCAGTTGTGCTGTCATCATCATCATCATCTAATTTCAGAACATTATCATCCCCTGAAAAGGAAAGCCCGTGCCCATTAGCAGTCACTTCCCTGCCCTCCTTCCCCTGGTAACTACAGTTTACTTTGTTTTTATGGATTTGTTTATTCCAGACATTGTGTACAAATGGAATCATACAGTATATGCCCTTTAAGTCTGGCTTCTTTGACTTAGCATCCATTTTGTAGCATGTAGCTTTCTTCTTCATGGCTGAGTAATATTCTGTTGTTTTGTTGTAGCACTTTTTCTTTATCCATTCATTAGCTTATGGACATTTGGGTTGTTTCCTCTTTTTGGCTATTATAAAAAGTGGTACTGTGAACATTCATGTACAACTTCATGTGTGTACATATGCTTTCACTGTCTTAGATATATACCCAGGTATGGAATTGCTGGGTCATATGGTGACTATATTTAACATTTTGAGCAACTTCCAAACTGGTTTACAAAGTGGTTGCAGCAGTTTACATTCCCACCAGCGATGTATGCAGGTTCCATTTTTTCAACATCTTTGTCGATATTTGATTTTTTTTAATTTAGCCATGAAGCAGTATCTCATGATTTTAATTTGTGCTTTCTTAATTTCCTAATGGATGTTTTTTAGGGGTTCCTAAATATTTTATATAAGTTCACGTCATCTGCAAACATGTTTCTATACCTGTCCAATCTGGGTGCCTTTTCTTTATCTTGTCTAATTGCCCTGGCTAGAACCTCCAGAAGAATGTTGAATAGAAGTAACAAGAATAGTCATCCTTGTCTCATTCCTTACCATAGGTGAAAAGCATCCAGTCTTCTCCCACAGAGGATGGTGTTAGCTGTGGGTTTCATAGATGGCTTTTTATGTTGAAGAAGCTAGGTCACAACTTTAATTTGTAGGTTGTTGATATACTCATATTTAGACTGTTTTGGTGACTTTTTGTGATGATTGTATATTTATATCCAGATTAGAAATGATCGTTTTACTGGATTACTAAAACTGGTAGCTCATTGAGTTGGGTAAAATGTAATTCTAAGGCATGTACAATGAATTACATGGAACATTTTGGAAAAACATATTTTGAGTGCTTAACCTGGGCCAAATAGGTATTTATTAAGACTTTTAAGATTATACATGTTGAGGCTTTTTAATTTCTGCATTTATTAGAATTAGTAATATAATTGACCTTGCAATTCAGCATTTAGTTCATTATTTATTTCTGTGAAACTATAGAAATGAACGTGAATTCTAAATGTAGATCAAAATTATTTGTTCAAGTTTTTTACTCTCTAGTAGCCTGAAGGGATAAATGGCACAAATTGTGCTTTTGGACATGGTAATTTTTATACCTTTATTTAAATTATTAATTTGAGTACATTGTGTTCTTTCTGATGAATTAAAAAACTGGAGAATATTGTAAACTATTTTGAAGGTGAAAGCAAGTATGAAGCTCCTATTTTGATACTTGCAGAAAGAGACTTTTTTGTAGCAACTTTGGGTGTAAGGATCATGTAATTTCAGGTGATAAAACTTTTTGCTAGCCTTTGGAAGACATCTGATAAGATGGTCCTGACCTTTTGAAGGGTAAGACTGAATGAGGTGGTTTTTTGAGGGGGAGTTGTAGGGAGCTAATTAATTTTAGATGTCGCTATACCATCTTAATAACCCTTCCAGGGAGACATTGTATAAACATACACAGCAAATGCTTAGGTAAACCTCAGAAATATGTAGAATACAGGAGCCAAATAAAATGGATTTGGCAAGTAAAATTATGGAGAAAGTTACCCGCGTATTCATCTTCTGAAGCCAGCGGTAATTTTGCATTATCTTAATGCTAGGATAATATTCTTCCGGATGGATGGAAACTAGTAGTAGTAAAATCAGGTATAATTTTATGAGAAATGAACATCAGTATTTTTAAGCTTTCTGTATTACCTGCTAATATCAAAATGAATCAAGCTTATGATAGCCATAAAAGTCTTAAAGTTAAAATTTTGGAGGTTTCAGTATATGCCCTGGGTGGAGAGGATTGTTTATTGACTTCTTAAGGCCACTGTTTTCAGGATTGTTTAAAACAGACTTCATGTATCTTGGTAACCCAAGTTGACGAATAACACAAATATATAAATATCCTCAGATGACTTCTGTCCTGTAGTATACTCTGGAGCGAATCTTACTTTAAGATTATGTAAGTGGTAGAAATGGCACAGTTTTAATATAAAGTCACATTTGCTTTAGCTTCTAAAGAAATTGGTTTTATATTTCCTAAGATGAAGAGTAAATGTTCAGCAATATTGCCAGCAATTTCACAATTTATCCAATTAAAAAAAAAATGCCTGTTTCTTAAACTTGGTAACTATTTAAGGGAAGAAAAGTTTCATTTTTGATAGTCAACCTTCAGTAGTGACATTTAGTAACATATATATAGTGGCATTTCGAAAGGAAAAGGAAAGACAAAGTTGTAAAACAGAAAGCTAACCAATTGATGTAAGACCCTGGATTATTCTAAGTCTGCATGACACTGAACAAAGTAAATTAACCTCTACAGAATCAATTGGAGTAGACTCTTTTAAGGAACTTTCTAGCTCTAAAAGATGTTTGATTCACATAATGTCGCCATCATTTATTTACCTGGGCCATGGGTCCAGGCGGATTTCTTTTGCTTTCAGGGAAAAATGGATTGGAGCAGCCTGCCTGAAGTCAGTGGACGTTTAATCCATACCTGCTGAGCTCTCTCACACAAGTGTCAGAGAAGTTAGCTCTGTGCTGTAAAGCAAAGGTGTTGGTGAACTTATTTTTGGATACAGAGCCACCTAGTAAATGTTTTAGGCCCCAAACAGTCTCTGTAGAAATTTTCTTTTTTCTTTTTCTTTTTTTTTTTTTTTTAAGCAAGCCTTTAAAAATATAAAAATCATTCTTGGCTCAAGGGCTTTTTTTTAAAACAAACAAAAACAGGCCTTCAGATTTGGCCAGCTACTTAGAGCAGTGTTACTCTTAACTTCAGGTGTGTGGGGATTTTGTTAAAGTGCAGATTTTTATTTGATTCTCTGGGTCTGGAGTGGGGCCTCATTATTCTGCATTTCTCTCAAGCTCCCAGGTGGACCATATTTTGAGAAGCAAAAGTCTAGAGCAGTAGTTCTTAATCGTTTCTAGGTCATACTCTCTGTGAGAATTAGTGAAATCTATATACTCTGTCTCCAAAGAGACACATTCAAAATCTTGTATGTAATTTCAAGGGTTTCATTTGTCTTTCTCCCCAGAAATCTACCCCAAAATTCTAACTCTTTGGTTTTTAAAAATGAAGTATACCGTATGATCCAGCAATTCCACTTCTGGGTATATATCTGAAGGAAACAAAATTACTACCCTGAAGAGATACATTCATTGCAGCATTATTTATGGTAGGCAAGACATGGTAACAATCTAAGTGTTGATTAATGAACGGATAAAGAAAATATGGGATACATACACACAATGGAATATCGTTCAGCCATAAAAAGGAAAGCATGCCATTTGTGACAGTGTGGATGGACCTTGAGGGAATCATGCTAAGTGAAGCCAAGTCACACAGAAAGACAAGTACTATGTGATCTTGTTTATATGTAGAATCTTTAAAAAAACAAACTTATAGAAACAGAAGATTGCTGGTTGCCAGGGCCAGCGGGTAAGGGAATTTGGGTAAAGGTAGTCAGAAGGTACAAAATTCCAGTTATAAGACAAGTATGTCCTGGGAATATAATGCACAGCATGACTAGTTGACAGTGCTGTATTGTATGTCTGATAGTTACTGAGGGTAGATCTTGAAAGTTCTTATCACAGAAAGAAATTATAACCATTTGAAGTGATGGATATTAAGTAATTGTTGTACAGTAAGTCCTCAATGTTGTCGGACTTTAACTGCCACTTTAAAGCAAAATGATATAACAAAACCAGTTTTACTCTAGGCTGATTGATACAAATAAGAGTTAAGTCCACCCCCCCCCCCCAAAAAAAAAAAAAGTTCCTGCAGGGTATTTCTGATTACAAAAAGATCACCAAATTTCTAAATACCCAAAACACTTCTGATATGAAACATTGAAATAAATGTGAGCTATACTTAGATTAATAACAAGTGCGTTCCAACCTTCTTATTCCATTTCATGGTTGCGGGGTGTCTGAAGCCTGTCCTGGCAGCTCAGAGTACAAGATGAGAACCAGCCTTAGACAGGAAGCCCTTCAGTCACAGGGCACACCACACACACCCCCATACCCATTCAGACTGGGCAGTTTAGATGGGCCAGTTCACCTAGTGTGCACATCTTTGGGATGTGGGAGGAAACCGGAGTACCTAGAGAAAGCCCACGCAGACGAGGGGAGAATGAGAACTCCACAGAGAGATCCTCAGCCAGAATCGATTTTTGTTTATCGTTACAATGAAATGATATTGAAAGAAACGATGTTATTTGAGGTCCTGCTGTAATCATTTTGTAATATATAGCTATATCAAATCATTATGTTGTATACTTTAAATTTATACAATATAATATGTTGGTTTATATCAGTAAAACTGGCAGGGGGGAATGAAGTACAGTTAAAATAATGTAATTAAGTAAAATATTGTGTGGTTAAGCAATTTTTACATAGTGTTGCTGGAACATTGTCAGAGTAAACAGTTTTCAACCATTCCTAAAATGGTAAACATGGATTACAGATAAGGCCAAATAAGGTGGTGAGAGGGTCTGTTCTTTTTTGCTTTTTCCCCAACATGGAGTTGTTTCACAATGAGAAGGATGGGAGGAAGGGGCTTGTTAGAGATGTAGATCTGAGCCATCTGTATCCAGAAAACAAATCATTGTTTTGGTTCTTGTAAGTTATATCTGTTTTACAAACAGATGTAAGTTCTTAACCTTACGAACCTGTATATAAGCAGAAGAGCCAGTAGTCTAAAACAAATTAATGTGGATGTATTAGAAGCAGAATTTTGAGACTTAGGGCCCTTCATTCACCATGGTCAGGGTAGTTAGGACGTTAAGAACCACAAGAAACGGAGAACTCAGGAACGTCTCCCCGACCTGTCAAATCGTGATGGACCAGTTGATCTTGAGGCCTCCCCTGAATTTCATGCAGCTGCCATTTCCTAGTTTCCTGTAATCCCCACCTTTCCACTCCCTGTGACTCAGTGGTTGTCATAGTACCGGTTAAGTAAGCCTTTCCATCCTTGCCACTGCAATTAAGGTTTTGGAAAAATCAGAAGAAACCACATGGTATGTATAGAGGACACATTTCCTAAGTGTTATACAAACCACCAAAATCAAATTTAACTATGTAGAAATGTAAAACGATTTTTATTTTGAAGATAGTAAAAGAATTTTGAAAAATAAAGTGCTTGGTGTTACCAATACTCAAAAATAAAAGACAGAATTTGGTGGAAGTATTATTTGTAGGAAAATTCTCATATAAATCTATTCTTTAGAAGTAATCTAAGCACACAAATATGTTTACCATATAACATTATAATAGGAAAAGTAAGAAACACATAGATGGCCATGAAAATGGTAACTGATTTAGTCCATAGTACGGCTATAAAACACTGACCTTGAGAACTTAGTTTTCTGTGCCTCATTTTCCTCTTGTGTAAACTGGAATGAAGATAATCACACCTAAGAATTATGAAGATTAAAGTAACCCATAAAGCCCTTGCAGCAGTGCTTGGTATAGAATAAGCATTCTCCAAATTTTAGTGGGTATTAAAAAAGAATGAGACGGGTAAATATATATGAATGTAAAAGGTTTGTGATTTTAATGAAGTTTTAGAAAGCGTTATCCATAGAGGAATGTCTAGAAGGGAAATAGTGTTAACAGTTGGATGTATACTTGTTGGATTAGGGGAGTGAGTGATGGGTTGTCACCTTTCAATAGCATGCTTTACTTTTATAATGAGAAATTGTATTGGTGGGTATGCCAGATATTGTGTATTCAGACCTTGCTTAGTGATAAGCTGCCTCTACAGCATCTAATGTGACATTCTTCAACTTGATCATTATCATAAGTCTGCCGCTTGTTTGTTAAAGGAAATATGTGTAGCTGTGTACTTTGTTGACAAATATTTTATTTGGCACCCAGTATGTGCCAGCACAGTGCTAGGGACTAGGAAATGAGTGGTGACTGAGTGACTCTGCCTTCAGGGAGCTTTAGGTCTAGTGGGGAAGACACCTAAAATATGTAGTGTGGTGAGTGTTAAGAAAGGAAAGGACAACTCCGGGCATGTCGTCAGGGAGACCAGCCTAACCTCCGAGTTCGTGGAAAGCCCTGCCGTTGGGGGAGGAAGAAAGGATATGTGAAGAATCCTATTCTCCCCAAAGACTCAGAAAGCACTTCAGGGAACTGAAGACCGTTGATTGTGTTTGAAGCTTGGAAGGGAGGGAAATGTGGTAAGAAGTGAGCAGCAGCAGTTGGGTCACAGAGGGTGTTAGAAACCATGGTTAAGATACTAAGCTTTACCTCAAGTCTAGTAGGAAGAAGCTATTGAAAGATTTTAAACAAGAGAATGGTATTACATTTGCATTTTTAGAAGACTAGTCTCATCATAGATAATACTCCTCCCACTGCACCCCATTCCCTCTCTCCCCCCCAAAAAAAAGATTGGGAGCAAACATGATATACTATGGCAATTTGTAATGTTTCTTCTCTGCTCACCCTGAGGTCTGGAAATAGTCTTAAGTAGGCAAGTAGGGCACCTCAAGTGAAGACTTTCATTCACTCTGCCTGTCTACAAAATTTATGACTTAAATCAAAAACAAATTGAAAATGTTTGAGTCACAGTTAAATGTTTAAGTAATTTAGGTTAATTGATTCTATTATGGCTTGCTTTTCCTAAGAGCCATTTAAATTAAGAAACAATGGCATTTAGAAGGTTATTTCTGATCTTACATATAGTTTTCTTTTAGAAGAGATTTGAATAACTTGTGGAATTTGCCACAATAAATTAGAATTTTTTTTCTTATGTATAGCCAATTCATAAAAAGGCTTTTCTACTGGTTTTAACCACCAGTATTTATTTTCGACAAAATTATAAAATTGTTGAAGTATCATGGCTTATGAACACTCTTTCTTATATTTTAAGATAAAGCTTGTGTTTAGTTCTAAAATGTGGCAAAGTAATAATTTCCTTTTTAACATTTACTTACATTCTTGATAACCTAGTATAATGTATACATTGAGGATTTTTTCCATAGTGGAAATCTATGTTGTAATAGCAGGTTAAAGATCTAAAGATATCATTAAGGAACCAAGAACTGAATTTGAAAAGTGTCAAATGTTAAACAAATGGAAGGTAGTTTATAAAAGAATTTATTCTTTTATTATACTGTTGAACCCAAGAGACAGAGGGAAAAAGTTTCAGAGGAAAAAAATTGCAGAACATCCCCTTGGCAGGAGTAAGAATTTTCCACTACCACTCGCCCTAAGGGCATTGACATGCCCCATCAGGAGAATAGAACTGGGTGTAATCATCAGAACAGCTCTGCCTACTCCTCACGCACAAAACCCTGTCTGAAATTCACAGAAGTCTTCAGACAAAGGAAAATTATGTCTTAGTTTGAAAAGTATTCATTGAATCTTTACTTTCATGGATCTTTTAACCTGCTTAGAAAACCTACTTCCTAAGAAACCCTAAATTGACTCATAAAGGTCACAAAGCAGAGTCACACAGCAAGTTGAAGGAAGTTTTTTTATTTATTCAGGTTCCTTAGGCAAGACAGCTTTACTTAACCTTAGTTTCCTGTCTAAAATGAGAACATGGGTTGGTCAAGATGGTGTGAGGGTCTGTCTCGTTAAGAGAATGTTAGAATATGGCAGGTTTTTAAAACCAGTTGGGATTTATGCTTCTTTAGTACCTTTCCACAGAGAGATCAGTTTCTAGTGGAATGAGGAATGTAAATGTACAGCTTGTAAGGTAGCACATTTCCCAAGTGTTGAGGGACTACTGCCTAGAACTGGCAGACTTGGCATGTGAGAAACAGCACCTGTAAAGACTGTTGAAAACAAACCCTTCAGGGGTCTGTGGCTGCAATTATTATGGTTCATTTTTTTTTTTTAGTGTGTTTGGAGAACTTCTTAAAATATGGATTTCTAGACCCCACCCCAAATGCATTGAATCTGACATGAAGAGCAGGTCCTGAGATTCTGTAGTTTATAAAAGGCCCCCAGATCCGTCTTTTTTAATTCCTAAGTATTTGTCTCCCAGTTAGAATGGCTGTTGTAGAATGGAAGAAAAGTTGAGAATTTGAGGTCAGTTTTTAAGGGCTTCCCTGGTTATTTGTTTCACTAGCATTTGACATTAAAGTCATTTTGGACTATTTGGCCAACAAGTAAATGTATATCAGTACAATTTCTGTACAGCAAGGAGGCAGCCTTCATAAAATTAAGATAGATTTTTAGGGGAAAAGTGACTGGTTTCTTTTAATGCTGCATATATTTGTGTGTGTGTGTGTGTGTGTGTGTGTGTGTGTGTACACACCTTAAACTGATTCAGCGTTAAACTAATAGTTAATATGTTGACTATGTTATCCAAAAAAGAATTTTAACTTTGGTATTTATTGCCTTAAAAATACATTTTCCATCCATTTCAAGTTCTCTGAGCTTCCACTGAAACAGCAAAATAAATGCCAAGGTACTACTACTAGTTTATCGTCAATTTAAATATTAGATTTGCTGGCCTTAAATGATAGAATGAGCTAGGAAGGGCTTGTATATGAAATTGTTTAACTAGAAAAAGGAATTAAACTTTCAGTGTAAAAGAAATGCCCTGCTTTTCGTTGCCAGTGTGTTAGCTGCCCCAGTGCGGAAGTGTGGTAGTGCGTATAGGCTGTCGTGAGCTCTGCCACACTAGGAGCTTTCTGCTCCTGTAGGATCATGGTATAAAGTGCCACAGACATCAAAGGAACATTTTCAAGTAAATTTTCCATTTAGGTTTATAGGCTCATTATTGAACTTGTATTCTTTTCATGTTCAGGGTCATGCGGGATAAAATAAATTACGACAATCAGAAAATAATACAGTAAAAACATTTAAGTTGGTTTTAAATTTTTTCTTAATGGGCATTATAGCTGGTGGAGGCTACTGAAATTTAGAATGCGGTTACTTTACAATAGTATGAACAGAATTACATTAAAATGAAAGGTCTGGCTCCTTCAGTCTAAATATTGCTGTTTGTTGCATAAGCATTTCCAGCAGCAGTTTTACATTAACAGTGTGTCCCTGCAGTCAGACACGAGGGTGATCTTTGCCTCTTGAGATTATGTATTGGCAGTCTCTGTGCCACTGCATGACCACATTTTCTACTTAGCCTATGGGGTCGTTTCATGAACTGGATGGAGTTCAGAAAGCAAACCATACTCTTCCTGAATTTAAAGCTCTGAAATGCAGAAAAATCAGAACTAAAATTGAAGGTTTAACAGAGAAATCTACTTCTCAGACAGACTGGTTTTTTAGCCAGTTTGCATGTAACCAGTTAGGTTACAATTCAGTAGGTAGGGTAAGTCTGGAAAATGAAGATTTGATATAAAAATACCATATGCAATTCTGGGGGGAGTCTGTACTTATTCTAATTTTTAACTGTCCTCATGTAAGACTTCCAAAAACTACCTTAATTATCTCGTAGAAAGTCAGGGAAAGCTGTTCATTTATTTTTACTGTTCATTTGTGTTGGTTCTGATGTGTGCTCATTCAGTGTTCTGAACACGATGCTGGGCACTTTTCATTCTCTTCCTTCCTGTGTAATCTAGATCTTATGTGTGTCCAGCAGAAGAGTTTTTATTACCCTGTGGATACGTCGGTTATCTTGCCCACTACTTTCACAGATTTTTATATGTTTGTGTTGTGTACAGGCTGTTTTCTTTAAAAATTGTGTTTTATTTAGAGATAAATTCATCTCTATGTAACATGATTGCAGAAGTTCTTACTTTAGCTGCTTTTATCCTCCCCAATTAGTTGGTGACAAAGTTCCTGCCGATATAAGGTTAACTTCCATCAAATCTACTACTCTGAGAGTGGACCAGTCAATTCTCACAGGTAAGTATTGGAAGGTCATTGGATTTCTGAAGCCTCTCTCAGATCCCATGCTAATTGAGTCACCTCTTGTCCCACTGTCCCTTTATGGTATCTCATCTTAAACCTCTCCAAGATATTTATTTCTTAATGCCTTATCAGTTTGACTTTGCCAGTATATGGGGTTTAAAGGTATGATTTAATACTAATGGCTTTCATCTCATAAAGCCTGTATCTTTTAATTTTATCAAAAATTGGTTTTAACTAAATACCATTATGTTTTTACTTTTTAAAAAACATTTCAAATGCCTTCGTTAGCAGAGATAATATGGTCAAAGTGTTGTCTGTTTTGTGGAAAGTGAATTACTTATTTAGCCTTATTTTTCTAGGCAGGAAAAAAAGGCTCCAGAGCTGTGATTTTTTGTTGTTGTTGGATGAAAGCTAATCTCAAATTTAACATACTTTGCAATAATCAACTATACAATTAACAAAAGTTAGCACCCCCAAAATGTGAACGTTTTACAACCTAAAGTTTGCACACTTAGATTTGATATTGTTTGGAACATTTTCCCATTTTTGTTTAATAAGAGCACAGACTAGGGTGGAGGGTTCATATTAACAGGAAGTAAGGTGGTCAGAAGATTAACTTAAACACAATGCTAATCTGAATTAAATAGAGAGTAAATACAAAATACAAAGATTATCAGGATTTATCTGATTATCAGTTTTAAAAAGCAACTGATGTCATAGAGGTGGTGATGTAAGGAACCTGGGTTCTGTATTTTTTTGTTTCTTTATGAAAAGCTTTTCTACTAAAACTCTTTAGCAGCAACAAGCTGGAAGCTGATTAAGCCATAAGATGATGGGGGATTAATCAGGTTATATGTATGAAATTCTTATGTGTCTACAGAAATAATTACCATTTTAAAACTTTCCATAGAAGTTCTTGAATATCAGTTTTTTTTGTTAAATAATTATATTGTAGTTTTAGGCTAGATTGAAGAACCAGATTGTTTTTGTCAAATGTCAGTAGTGAAGTTTGCTTTAACAATTAGTTAGATTAGTTAAATTAGTTACAAGTAGTGACATTTGAATTAACAATTCGGAGACATTTTCACATCACTCAGACTGACGCTGACTATTTCATAAAGTCGAAATCAAATTCAACAAGACATTGTAAAAGTTCTAAGAAGTAGTCCTTTGTACCATGTGCTCATTTTAGTGCTACTGCTGATTGCTGTTTTTCAGTTTTGTTTCATTGAAACAGAATGGTCTAGTTGGTGCATGCAAATATTTCTAAAATGTTTTCATTTCTCTTCTTTGACATTGTTAAAAACAGGCTTCCCAAGTGTATGATTCTCATTATTCATACAGTGTATCTAGAGTTCAGTCCACCAAAACTAAATATACTTTACCTCTTTTAAAGTTTTGGAGTATGTTAATATATGGGTATATGACAAACACACACACACACACACACACACACACACACACACACACACACAGAACCCATATATAGATGTGTATATATATATAGATGTATATTCACAGTGTTAGAGTATAAAACAGTAAGCTGAAAATTAACTAAATTTGAATAGTTACTCCAGAAAATAAAGGTAATTGGCTGGGATTTTACTTCAAAATTAAGTTCTTTTATTTTGAAATTGTATTGATTTTAATCCTGACATTGCTCTGAAATTAGTTTCCATTATTAAATTTTACTAGTTTACCTCCTTTAATGAATTGGGCCTTTTATTCCTTTTCCTTAGAGTGACAGTGGCATGAGTGGATGAGGGTTCCCAGGTTCTAGATGTGGATTGCAGAGGTCTAATGATCCCTCTGTCTCACACCCTGCTTAGGTGAATCTGTCTCTGTCATCAAGCACACTGACCCTGTGCCTGACCCACGGGCTGTCAACCAAGACAAGAAGAACATGCTCTTTTCTGTAAGTACTTTATCAGATGTGTTTTTATTTGGAGACATTCTCAGTTTCAGGTCTGCAAATAGTTTTTTTTTTTTTTTTCCACTGCCTACCTTCAGTGGTGAGACTGTAGAAAGTGTTAGCTATTACTCCGAAGGACAGTCACACTGTTTGTAGTCAGTCTCAGCTGTCAGAAATCATCAGGAACATATAATGGTGGAATATGTGACCTAGGTGCCTTTTGTTTTACTTGACAAGTTTTCAAGGATTAAAATGAAAAGATTGGCTCAAACATCTTTGAACTCTTTATCTGTAAACATAGTAGACAGGTAGATTTATTTGGAAAAGGCTTAGCCTATAAAGGATGTTTTCAAAATGATGTGGGTGATACCTGTGTGGGTTCACAATAAGGTATGTGTTTAGAGATAAATCAGATGTGGCAAACCATTAATGTAATTGGTGAGTCTGGGTGAAATTCAAATGGATGTTCATTATACTACTACAATTTTTCTGTTAATTTTTTTTTAAATAAAAAGTTGGAAAGCTTATAGACTTTGCTTGTTCAGTATATGTGCTACTCAAGTGAGCACGCCTTCGCTTGTTCAAAATTTAAAATGATACTTCAAGTGGTGGGCTTTCGTGGGTTGGTGTGGGAGCCTATCCACCCATAGTAAGCAAAGTACTATAGAGTTACAATGAAAATAACAAAGCCATATCATTCCAACACTAGAAATTAATGTGGGATGGGGAGAGAACTCTCACACCTGAATTCATTGGTTTCAGAATGCCAGTGCTTGAGTAGAGGTCCTCAAGGTAGCCCATGGTGCTGCTGGTTGCCCTTATTATAGTTGATGAAAGTAGGGGAGGTTGGGTTAGAGCCAGGGGTGGAGAATGCTTAGGGTTAAAGTCTGTATGGAGTTTGAAGAAATTGAGAACGCAGCAGGATTAGAGCACTACTCCAACCCAAAGCTAGTCTGCAAGCCAGGCTCAGTGTTACAAATGGAGATTCCAGGTGGGTCAGTGTAGCGTTGCTCTGAGGAGAGTCAGTACCACGTGGAATGAGAATCGAGGTACCACACTACCCGCATGAGTTATTACTCATTATCAGAGTTGGGTGACTGGCTCTCTAGTGCAAATCCACATGAGTCTGAGTTTACTAGTCAGTATTTGAGTTGGGTATGGTATTAATTTTGTATTAATTTGGTATTAATTATGGTATTAATTTGGGTATGGTATTAAGTTCTCTGTTTCTGTCCTAGGGTACAAACATTGCTGCTGGGAAAGCCATGGGAGTGGTGGTGGCAACTGGAGTTAACACTGAAATTGGCAAGATCCGGGATGAAATGGTGGCAACGGAACAGGAGAGAACCCCTCTCCAGCAGAAACTGGATGAGTTTGGGGAACAGCTTTCCAAAGTCATCTCCCTTATTTGCATTGCAGTCTGGATCATAAACATTGGGCACTTCAATGACCCAGTTCATGGAGGCTCCTGGATCAGGGGTGCTATTTACTACTTTAAAATTGCAGTGGCCCTGGCTGTAGCAGCCATTCCTGAAGGTCTGCCTGCTGTCATCACCACCTGCCTGGCTCTTGGAACTCGCAGAATGGCAAAGAAAAATGCCATTGTACGAAGCCTCCCTTCTGTGGAAACCCTTGGTTGTACTTCTGTTATCTGCTCAGACAAGACGGGTACACTTACAACAAACCAGATGTCAGTCTGCAGGGTAAGTGGGAGTGATTTAAGAATCTTTCCTGTTGATCGTTTATTCATTCTAAGAATATGTTCCCATGCCATCAGAAGCTTAGATTTATAATTTGATACCTTTTTATGTGCCTTGAACAGATTGGGTTGCATATTTAGCCTGAGCCCAAGATAATTTCTGAAACTTCAGAGGAATTAATCATTTAATTCCTAAAACTATTTCATGGAATAAAGGGATATCTATATCACCGATAAACTTGTACTGGGGCAGTAACTGTGGGCTGTGTATAAACGTTAGGTGACTATTCCTCTTTAGTTCCTGCTCCTCTTGTCTTCTAAGTTTCTATATGTTAACAGACAAGCTTCAAAAGAGGAGAGTTCTGTAAAGCAGCTAGTTACATACCTACCTACCCAAAATTCTGATTGATGTTTCCATAACACATTGATACAGGCTTTCTTCTTGAAAAGTAAATAATTGCCTTTAACTTTGTTATATGTATTCATCTTTTCCTTTCTTAGATTGTTTTGACATTCACTTGGTAAAATAAACTGTTCAAACCTGCCCTTAGGAAAATAAGAACTAAAGAAATATAATAATGAGTTAAGTTTTTTTATATAATTCAATTCCCCTAAGTTTTATTTGAACAATTTTCAAGAAGTCAAAGTATAATTTTCCAAAAAGGTACACAATTCATACAAATATTTAGTTGACACATGTCAACGATCTATTTGGCTCATTAATTAATGAGGGCATCATTAATATGGTCAAACTGATTACAAGAGCATTTGAGGAAATGCTCAAGATTAGAATAGAACTGCTGTATGTTATAAAAACTGGTTAATATCCTATAGGGCAGTAAAACTCCTAGGTTATCTTTCCTGTAGGCCACAGGCCCACAACTTTACATAACATGAGCCCTTAATAATAAGTGTAATAGTTTTTTCTAGAACACTAAATCTTTGGGTCTGTTACTGCTTCTGAAAGACACTGAAAGGACATGTGGTCATCCTCTTGGTCTTATCTCTGGTTTTGAATAATGTTTTTCAGCATTGGAAATTTGTTTTGTCGTAATACAATTAAACCCTCTGAATCTTTATCCTGCCAAATTTAAATTCTTGATGACTTTTATATATACACATGCACCCAAATCTTTTTGTAGTCCAAACCCAGACTTAGAATGCATGGACAGGTGTTTAAAACAGGTTGAGGTGTTCTGTCTCTCAAGTCGGTAAGCTTCCGGTTTGTCTCGGGTTTCTTTAGTAGATTCAGAATTTGACTGAGCTACCTACATTCTCATTGTTTGAAACCAGTAAAGGTTGTACGAATGTGCTAAAAAGCTAGGTGTAGGCTAAAAGCTAATTATTTGGGGGAGAGAAAGATAATTTTATGTTACTTGTTCAGTTTTCCCCAGGAAATTGTTTAAACTTAGCCCAAAAGCTTTCATTCCTTGGAATACATCTTTATATCCATGAAAGTAAGCAGTGTGTGAAACTGTAACCTTTAAAAATTCTTTTAATTTCAGAGTCTTAGCAGCAAATCAGATTTCAAACTCAATAAAATAGAGTCCATAATAAAATGTTTTGTTGTTCTTATATTTTTCCCTTAAATGGTTTTATTTAAAATGTTTTCTTCTATTAAAGAAACCAACTTGTCTCTGTTCTGTTCTTGGTGACAGAAAGCTGATGCTAATCAGTATTCCATAGGCGGTTTCTTGCAGTGGATTGCATAACTGCCCTTGACTTAAGGATGCTTTCATCATGCAGTTCCTAAATGGTTTACTGGCTCCCAATCCCAAATGCCAAAGTGCATTCAGATTTAGTTAAAGTGGATTAAACTTCTGAATGTCTTAGAATATTTTGGACTCTGGTATAGACCCAGAGAGTTTCACTTTTTATAAACAATATCATTAAAGAAAAGGCATGGTGTGTAGTAATAATACTGGCAACTTGCTTTGATACTGCTTGGTGCAGTTAAATTTTCACATGTGACTTTATTTGAATCATATGGATAATCCTGCTTAATAGGTTAGAAAGCTAAGGCTCTGAGCTGTGACATGTCTGAAGGTCACACAACTTTTAATACAGAGATAAATTTGGATTTTCTTATAGGAAAGTTTAATAGTTAAACCTTGGTCCTCTCTCTTCCACTCAGTAGTTGTGTGACCTTCAGCATATCCTTTAACTTCTCTGGTCCTTCGTTTCCTCTTCTGTAAAATGTTAAAGCATCTCTGGAAAGAGCTTTTTGACAAGCTTCTTTTTTTAGGTGATGTATCTGTTAGAAAAAAATTGTTGTAATCAGTGATCTTGCTGCATGTGACCTTGGACTTGAATCTTTTCCTAATTTGACACACCAGTGTTTTAAATCCCTTTATGTATTTTGATTTTTTTAAGAAAAACCATTTTGTAGTTACTCATACTCTTAGTTCACTTCCACAGTTGATCTGAGTTCTGAGTATACTTTTGAAATGAAGCTTTTGGAATTTAGAAGTGTATGCTATTAAACAAGCAAATCTTGTGAGGCAAAATAAGTTATTTTAAAATAAAGATAGCTGATTTTCTTATTGAATATGAGTTGGGATGCTCTGAAAAGATGTTTTAAATATTAACACGGTTCTCTTTTGAGTTTAACATTTAAAAATTCCTTATTGAAGAACAGTTTGATCATATTCTTAATTGCTCATATTTCATAGAGATTTTGGCATGATATAAAGTATAGTTTGAAGTAGCACCGTGTGTGTGTGTGTGTGTGTGTGTGTGTGTGTGTGTGTAAGAGAAGGTCTTGACAGTTTCAGTTTGCAATGAAAACCCAAATCTAAATCTTAGTCTTCTAAACTGGGCTTCTAAATTATAATTGGAAAGCAAACCAAGAAAACCTCATCTTTAAGAAACTAGCTCACATCACCTTATTGTATAAAATTAAGAATTCTTTCTTAAGCTTGCTCCATCTGTATTGTCTTGGTAATATCACATTCAGCTCTGCAGGCTCCTTAACTGTACACATGTAGTTGTGCTGCTTCATAGAAGATGAGCTATTGCCACAATAAAAATAAGTGGGAAGGAGCAGAGAAGCAATTTATCTTTACTCAGGGAATGTTGATGCAACTCGAAATGTGAGTTTATTCTTCACAGACTCTTGGCTCCAAGGCAGGACTGCCTAATAACCACCTTCTCAGCCAGCCATTTGAAATTTGGAATTTGGAGCATTCGAGAGTACTGCTGACCATAGTCCACGTACTCGGGTTTCATGCGGGATGTCGTCTGTCTTTGGTGCCACTGTTGCTTACTGTTTGTTCAGCACCTCAGTGGTGTCGGTCCTCAGATTGTTAGATGGATGGGGGAGGCAGTCTTGAATACCCTCTCGTTGGAATAAAGGATAATACTTCTGATGCTGACCTTCAATTAATAAGTTTCATTAAAATTGTTTTCTTAAATAAGGAAGACTTTTTGTCTTAGAGGTTGTTTTTCTAGTATATTTTTATACCTTTTAAACACTTTTACTTTTCTTTCCCCATAGATGTTCATTCTGGACAGAGTCGAAGGTGACACTTGTTCCCTTAATGAATTTACTATAACTGGATCAACATATGCACCTCTTGGAGAAGTGTGAGTGAACCCTTTCTATCATTTAAAGGATCATTGTGGCAGTTTGGTACTTTCAGTGTGCCTGAAAAGGTTAAAACAGCTTTCTGAATGTGGCTCATGGCATCAGTTACTACAGTAGCAGCTTCCCATTTGAAGCCCAAAGTTTTAAGTGGGGTTTAAGTTTAAGTTAAACTTTTAAGTGGGGTTTCTGTTTGTTCTCTGTTGATAGCAGTGGTGGAGGAATTTTATGAACTAACAATTTCTGGTCTTTACCGATTGATTCCTGATGTCAGAGACACATCCAGCAGCAGATTTCTAAGATCCATCGCTCAAATTCTTTTGCCAGTCTGTTGTTCACAAAATTCTATTTATACTATTAAATAAATAAAAAATTAGTAGAGATGACCGTGCTGTGCTCTTAAGAGTGTTTTTTCTTTTGACAGGCATAAAGATGATAAACCAGTGAAATGTCATCAGTATGATGGTCTCGTAGAATTGGCAACGATTTGTGCTCTTTGTAATGACTCTGCTTTGGATTACAATGAGGTAAGTCTCCTATTAATGAGAAACTGGACCTGACTGTTCCTAGTTCAGGGGTGGGGTGGGTGAATGAAAATCCAGCCTTCCTTCCTCCTTTTTGAAAGTAAGGGTTCCTGATTTTATTTCCCCTTTCCATTCAAGAGCCTATCTCTGAGTCAGCAGGACCTAGCCAAAGAATGCTGGGAGCCTTTCATATATCCTCTGTGACTGAGTATTGTCTTTACTTAACTAGGAGTTGGGGTTTACTTGATGTTCTCATCTGTTTACAGTTTGGTTACTATAAGGGAATAAAACCTGGGTAGAAATTGTTCTTCTGAAAGTAGAGGGTCTCGATCTTGCTTTTTAGTGTTACATCCTTGAGAACAAGCTCAGGTTTAGAGGGTTGTTTTGATGATGCTGAAAATAAAATGATATAAAATTTAATGAACAAAACATTTTTCCTCCCTTTTAAATTATAAATAGTAAGGTAAATCCTTTGGGTTCTATCTAAAAGGCATGCCAGCCCCCATAAGTAACAATGTAAACTCTGTAGATAAATAATGACATGGAATTCTAAGTACTATTTGAAAGCTATATATGAATTAATACTATGATTAGTGGCTTTGAATAATTAAGGGAAATGAAAAACCAAATTTTAAAAATAAGATAAAATGCACACCTATGCTTTGAGTAGATTTTTAATTATCTGGATCATGTGCCCCAGAGTAGAACAGAAATGGTCCATAGAATAATGATGCAGTGGAAGACAAATTGTTCTTCTATGGAAAAGTCTTTATTAAAGAAAAATTTATTTATTTACTGCTTTCTCCTTTTTGCACTTCTGTGTTTTAACCAATACAGGCAAAGGGTGTGTATGAAAAAGTTGGAGAAGCTACAGAGACTGCTCTCACTTGCCTGGTAGAGAAGATGAATGTGTTTGATACCGAATTGAAGGGTCTTTCTAAAATAGAACGAGCAAATGCCTGCAACTCGGTCAGTATTTGAACTTGGTGTATTGTTCATGCTGCTCATCACTCATATCACATATTTACTCCCTTACTATCTTAGACAATTAATATATACCTTATTTCCTCAAACTTGTGATACCTCCTTCCCCATATTCACTCTCAGGTAAAATGATCTAGCTAGCTATCTGAAGAAAATAAAAGTAATCAATAGATAATTCCCACATGCACCCATCTGTGACCATAAGTTCTGCCTTCTCCTGTGGTGCTGTGAATGGACTGTCCTTGCTCCCAGCAGAAGCCAGCTGCTCACACAGTGAGCCCCAACATCTCTCCTGCATTATCCACTTTTCACCCCCTGCATCTTCCTCACCATCGAAGGAGAAATAATAGTATTATTTTCATCTTAAAGTTTTCTTTTGACTTTATTTTCTCCTTCAGCACCCTAATTATAATGGCACATTTAAAGTATGTGAAGCAAAAACTGACAAAAATAAAAGGAAAAATAGATCCACAATTAGAGTTGGCAATTTTAACATACCTCTCTCAATAATAGATAAACAGATGAAAAAATCAGTAAGGATATGGAAGATTTAAACAGCAGTGTAATATACTTGACCTAATCCTTATTTCTTTTATGCTACTTGTAATGTGTACTTCTAAGGCATAAAGAACATTCACCAGAATAGACCGTATTGCTGGTCCGTGAGACAAGACTCAAAATTACAAAGGAATGAAATCGTGAAGATAGTTGCTGACCATAATACAATTAAATTAGAAATCAGTAACAAAAAGATATTGAGCAAATTCCTCAAATATTTTGAAGTTAAACAACATTATTTTAAAATAATCCGTAGGTGAACAAGGAAATCATAGTGGAAATTAGAAAATATTTTTAACTAAACTATGTTGAAAACACACCATATGAAAATTGGAAGATGCAACAGAAGGACAAATAACACAACTTTATAAAGTGACACAAGAAAAATGGAATAATCTTGTATCTGTTAAATTAATTGAATCTGTAATTCAAAATCTAACCCCACAAAAATTCTTCAGGCCCAGTTTTGCCAAACACTTAAGAAAGAAATACTGGTTTTACCGAGACTGTGAGAAAAAGGGAGATGAAACCCTTCTCATTTGATGAGGCCAGAGATACCAAAACTTGACATGGATGTGACAAGAAAAGGAAGCTACAAACTAATATTCTTTACAATATAGATGGTAAAGATTCTCAATACAACATTGACAGATCAAATCTAATAACATATAGAACTATAATGTATTGTGTAGAACTATAACGTATTGTGTTCAAACAGAATTACCACAGCTCAGATTAGCTTAACATCCAGAGGTGAATGAGTGTGGTGGCAGTGGTGGAGGGTGCAAAGCCACATTGACACATCTGTTGTTAGTTGGTGTGACTGAATCCCTCAGAGGCACATTGAAGCCTCAGCTTCACAGAGACTGAGGTTTAGAATTGTTGGATTCTAACCTATAACTATTCAATGAAGAGAAACAAGGAGCATTATGGAGCTTAAAAGTGGTGCATTAACTGTATTAAACCATCACAAATAAAGGCAGGATTGTTTATCGTTTGTTATTGTATCCCCAATGCCTATCACATATTAGGTGCTTAGTGAATATTTGCTGAACAGGTGAAAAATGTATAGAAACTCATCCAATAGTATTCTGTCTCTGTTCTCTTCGTAGGTCATTAAACAGTTGATGAAAAAAGAATTTACTCTAGAGTTTTCACGTGATCGAAAATCAATGTCGGTTTATTGTACACCGAACAAGCCAAGCCGGACATCAATGAGCAAAATGTTTGTGAAGGCAAGTGCAGTGAATTGCAATTGATGTTCTTAACAGGATTAGGATCTGGAATGAGCCAGTAAATAAAATTGATCTAAATCTGTAACATTTCCAGGGTGCTCCTGAAGGTGTTATTGACAGGTGTACCCACATTCGAGTTGGAAGTACGAAAGTCCCTATGACCCCTGGAGTCAAACAGAAGATCATGTCTGTCATTCGGGAATGGGGTAGCGGCAGCGACACACTGCGATGCCTGGCTCTGGCCACTCATGACAGCCCACTGAGAAGAGAAGACATGAACCTCGAGGACTCTGCCAACTTCATTAAATACGAGGTTAGCTAGTGAAAAGTTTCTTCACCCACACCCTGCACAGCCATTGTGTTTAAACAGCAGTCCTTTGATAAAAGGTCAAATTAGTCTTGTTTTTGCCAAGAAAGAGGTGTGTGTTCATTTTTCTGCAGGCCAAATGCATCATTATAATTTAGGTTGTTGCTTTAAACATACGTAGTTAACAATTTAACACAAATCTGTTACTTTCAGAGTAGAGCTATCAAGACTTGAGCTAAGTAAACTTGTAAAACCTATTTTGCAACTCATGTAAATTAAGATATTTTAAGAATTGAGACTTTTAAAACATTTATTAGTTATCGAAGGTCAAAACATCCAACTTGAGAGATTCTACTTTTCTGCTCATAGAATTCTCTTATCAGGTGTGTGACTTCCTGAAGCATCAAATGAAAGGAATAAGGAACAAGTTTTGGTCCTGTGGACCACAAAAATGTGGCCAGTATAAAAATGCTTTTATTCCTCAGAATGTTTTCTCATTTCAAAATAGTATCATTATGAAAGTTAATGATTTGGCAATAAGAATATAATGATATTTTTACATTTGATTTTAGCCAAAAGGCCGAGAAGTGATGTAGTGATATTTTTAATCATTTCAAATTAATTAGAATTAATATTGTTCTTAGTTGGATTTATATTTGTCGTGTGAATATTAATCTTAGATAAGAGTCAGAGTTACAGATTTTGGCATAAGAAAATGCAGAAACCTTTGCTTTTAATGTACATAATTAGCCCATGTTTTACACAAGGGGAATTTAGAACTTGTTTTAAGATAAGGTGATTCTTTTGCTGTAGACCAATCTGACTTTTGTTGGCTGCGTGGGCATGCTGGACCCTCCAAGAATTGAAGTGGCCTCTTCTGTGAAGCTGTGCCGGCAAGCAGGCATCCGGGTCATCATGATCACGGGGGACAACAAGGGCACCGCTGTGGCCATCTGTCGCCGCATTGGCATTTTCGGGCAGGATGAGGATGTGGCATCAAAGGCTTTTACAGGTCGAGAGTTTGACGAGCTCACCCCTTCAGCCCAGAGAGATGCCTGCTTGAATGCCCGCTGTTTCGCTCGAGTTGAACCTTCTCACAAATCGAAAATTGTAGAATTTCTTCAGTCCTTTGATGAGATTACCGCTATGGTGAGTGTGGACATGTGCAGGTGACTCACTACACAAACATAGACGATTCTAATTGTGACCATTACATTTATAGTAATAGCTCTGAGATTTGGAATTTCTTGGGTTTTGTCATGATCTGGGCTGTTCACCAGCAGTTTGGCATGCTGTGTGTTGCATGCAGGGAAGACGCTAGAGTAGTTTAAGATCTAGACGTTCCTTCTGAATCAGTGACAGGGAAAATACTTGGTGATATGTAGATAAACACTGACTCGAATGTAAGTAATCTGTGTTCTGTCATAGTCTTTGGATAACCCTACCTGAGATCAGGCACACCGGCGAGGCAGTCTTTAAGAGCTGCCTGTGGAAGCGTTTCCTGTGTTCTCCCCCTCATGTGATTTTTCACCCAGACATGTTAACGTTGGGCTGTATTTGCTTTCTGTTGCTTGCCCAGAAAACTTTTAAGAAATTTTGTTGTTTTAACAGGTGTACTCCCCAGTTCCCCTTGCCTCTCTCTTCCCTCCTCCAGGGGAAACCACCATTCCAAATTCAATATCGGGTGTTTAGTAAAGTATAAAAAAAACAACATGGAAATGATAGTGTTGTATCTGTAGACAACACTCTTCATGTTTCTGGATACTTTCGACCTGTGTAAACGGCATGTTATATTATAGTTTGTGTTTTTGCAGTCTGCACCTCTTCTACTTGAGGTTTATCTGCAGATACAGGTACTTCATCTTGACTGCCATATAGGTTGTTTTTTGTTGGTTTGTTAAAAAATAGCATAGATGTATTTGAGGTCCTCTTCGTTCCATTGCTTCTGAAGTTTCTTCAGTAAGCTTATCTGGCACTTTCACATTTCCCAGGTGTAAAGTGCATTTTGTGGCATCAGCTTAACGAAAATTCTCTTCCCTTTGTCCAAGGCCCACAGCGCCATTCATTTCCCCTTGTTTCAGGATGGCTGAACCTTTGTCAGGGATGTGCATGTAAGGTGACAGGTGTCTTTGGGTTCCCTTCCAGACTGGGGATGGTGTGAACGATGCTCCTGCTCTGAAGAAAGCTGAGATCGGCATTGCCATGGGCTCTGGCACTGCAGTGGCTAAAACCGCCTCTGAGATGGTCCTGGCTGACGACAACTTCTCCACCATAGTGGCTGCTGTGGAAGAGGGGCGGGCCATCTACAACAACATGAAGCAGTTCATCCGCTACCTCATCTCGTCGAATGTGGGGGAAGTTGTCTGGTGGGTCCCTGTGACAAATCACTTGTATTCCTTTATCTAAAATCAGGGCTCGTCATGATCAGTTTTCCACATTTGTTCTTCCGATGACAGCAGCTTTGGTCCCTGTGCACGAGGTGGGCAGGAGGGCAAGGCCAAGCGAAGAGTGCCCTTGCAGGCAGAGGGACCTCGGGCCTCGGGAGGGCTGCCTTTAACAGAAATGAGTTTAACTATATAAAGTAACATAAAATTCTTGACCTTCTTAAAGTTAGCGTTAATTTGAAATTGAGTTTAATGTTTTATGATTGCCAAAAAAAAAAAAAAAAAACATTATTTCAAGCATCCATTGTTGCTGTCCATTGTTTTTATGGAGGAGGACAAGTTATACTACTTGAATAGTGACCAAAAATAATTTGGGGTCTTTCTCTTCCATTTCTTGGGTGGAAACAGTATTTTCCTGACAGCAGCCCTTGGATTTCCTGAGGCTTTAATTCCTGTCCAGCTGCTCTGGGTCAATCTGGTGACAGATGGCCTGCCTGCCACTGCGCTGGGCTTCAACCCTCCGGATCTGGACATCATGAGTAAACCGCCCCGGAACCCAAAGGAGCCACTCATCAGCGGGTGGCTCTTCTTCCGCTACCTGGCTATTGGCTGTGAGTAGTTTTTATACTGTTGATTTTTAAAGAAAGTGTTCGTGAGCCAAACTTATGAATTCATCCCTTTAAAAGGACATCTTTCTTCTATTCCCATACTACAGTAGCAAAAATGGAGGCTGCCTCTTGCAGTTTAATGAGCTGTATATACCCAGTTTATAGTAAAGTTGGTCTCTTCTTTCAGCATCCTCATCCTTCCTTGGGCCTTTGTGAGTGACATTTTCAGATTTAACCTGTGGGCAAAGGAACACAGGAACAATTGAGGCCTCATGTCGCTGAGGTAGAAGGGACCTGTGTGTGCGTCAGCAGTGGTTGGTAGATGCGTGGGGCCTGGCTGCGGCTCAGACTCTTCTGTGTGCCACCTGTGAAGAACTCATCCTCCTGCCCTGGGGTGCTGGTTCCCTCCCCATTTTATAGGTTAGGAAAGTGAGGCCCAGATAGGTTAAATTACTTCCTTAAGATCCCATAGACAGGCGTTTTGTTTTGTTTTAATATATTCACATGACTTAAAATTGAAAAAATATAGTGCTTGGACGGGAGATCACCTAGGAAGACCAGGTGCTATAGGCATAAAAAAATAAGGGATTGTAAGCTGAGAAGGTCCTTGAAATCTATGAGGTCAATCAAGGGTTGCCTCTCCTTAAAAAAAAAATGTAAAAACATGGGAAGTTCTTGACCAGCCGTTTCTTCCAGTGTTAAGTTTCTTGTGCTCTTCCAGAGAAACGCTAACAGACAGATCTCATGTGTGGGTTTCCGCAGGTGACGGCATGCTGTATGACCCTGCGTCTTTCTGTATTTCTCCCTGCTTGGTGGGTAATTTCCACGTTGCACACGCATAGCTGCTTGTCGCTGGGCACGAGCTGCCTGCAGCTCCACTGTGACAGCTGGGTTACAGGTTGTGTGCACTTGCATCTCTTGGTGGACGCTACCACGTTGGGACATTCCGTTATTCTCAAGTCCCTGTGTTCTCCCCTACTCCTTGTTGCTTCTTTGTAATAAACTTGCTGAATTCAAAAGTCATCGGTGAGGTGCTGGTCCCAGACTCAGCTTCCGGCACGGCCGTTGCTGTGATCTGCACTGACTGTGCGGACAGCCTCTCCGCGTAGATATTCTGCCAGCGTCGGGGGGCAGATGGGTTAGTAGACAGCGTCGGCGGCATCAGTCTGCCGATAAGTCATGGGTGGCCTGACCAGGTCCTTCAGCGTGGCACAGCCACATGTGGAGGAGCCACACCCGCAGCCTTGATGCGTGCTGAGGCTGCTGCTTAGACAGGGGCAGAGCTGGTGGGAAGGTCCTGCCAATACAGTAGGTGCTTTTCCTCACAAATTCTGGAGGAGGAAAAATGGCCTGGTTCTTTTGTACCACAGACCCTCTCCTTGCAGAACCCTCGGTCTAGCTGCTTTTGTACAGGTGGTTCCAGGGACCGTCGACATGCCATGTCCTTTGTCTCTGTCCTGGGGAGGGCCCACGAGACAGCAGCTGCAGTGCGTCAGCATCATGATGTGTGTTCCCAGGTTACGTTGGCGCTGCTACCGTGGGTGCTGCTGCGTGGTGGTTCATTGCTGCCGACGGCGGTCCAAGAGTGTCTTTCTACCAGCTGGTATGTAGCCACTTTTCTCTCTGTACCTTGGATGCAGAGCATTGTAAACCCTCACAAACAAGGTTGCCTTTGAGCGTTCTGGGTTTGGGAGCCTATCAGATCATCTTCAGTCTCAAGCAATCAGCAGTTGCATCTGAGATTATTTTGAAGGACTCGGCTTCTCTGGGAAATGGGCTGAGGTCTGGTGCTGCTCTGCGTTCCAGGCCTAGTGTGGAGTTGGGGCAGGGACTGAGGAAACGCACTTGGCTGATGAGTGTGATTGGGCTTTTGTTGCAGAGCCATTTCCTACAGTGTAAAGAGGACAACCCGGACTTTGAAGGAGTGGATTGTGCGATCTTTGAATCTCCGTATCCGATGACAATGGCACTTTCTGTTCTAGTAACCATAGAGATGTGCAACGCCCTCAACAGGTCAGTGAGTCCTCTGGGCAAGCTGGGGCGCAAGCTCCGCCAGCCTGCAGTCGCACGTGTCACGGTCGGTTGAGGATCACAGGACCGCTCTTCCTCCCCCAAAGAAAGGAGAACAAGCAGCACCGGTTTTTAAGGCTTAAGCGTCATCGTCTCCAGGAAATAGTGGGAGGGCTTAGCCACGTGTTCCTTAAGAGACAGTGGAGGACAGAAATAGGGACTTGACTGGCCCATCTGCCAGTGCCCACGGGGAAGGCACTCTTTCCCTTTAGCACTGACACAAGTGGTGTCATCCAATTAAGCCAGTGACAAAAATGGAAATTTCGCAATAGCCTAAATGTCAAGGGCAGTTGAGCAGTTTTGAACCCAGTGAAATGGAATTTGCTGTGCTGAAGCCTAGATTTAAAATTGGAAGTTTGTCCTACATCTGAACATTCTTCCTTAACTTTGCCACAGTAGAAACTTTAATTGGTAGAATAAGTCATTGGGCAGTGCCAAGTTAGCTGCTGCCCTATTGAAACATGGTTCAAAAGTCTGTCATTTGTGATACCTGCCTTTTTGCCTTTTTGGTGGCCTATTTCCTGTATTTCTCCTTGTTTTGCAGCTTGTCTGAAAACCAGTCCTTGCTGAGGATGCCCCCTTGGGAGAATATCTGGCTCGTGGGCTCCATCTGCCTGTCCATGTCGCTGCACTTCCTTATCCTCTATGTCGAACCCTTGCCAGTAAGTGGTGGTGGGACCCGGGCAGGGGCCTGGCTGCCTGTCTTGAGTCTGGGAGCTTGATGAGGCTTGTCTGTGTTCCAGCTTATCTTCCAGATCACACCGCTGAATTTGACCCAGTGGCTGATGGTGCTGAAAATCTCCTTGCCTGTGATTCTAATGGACGAGACGCTCAAGTTTGTGGCCCGCAACTACCTGGAACCTGGTAAAGAGTGTGTGCAGCCCACCACCAAAGCCTGCTCGTTCTCGGCATGCACCGATGGGGTTTCCTGGCCGTTCGTGCTGCTCATAATGCCCCTGGTGGTCTGGGTGTATAGCACAGACACTAACTTTAGTGATATGTTCTGGTCTTGACTGACAGTTTTACATAAAGAAGATGTTTAACTTAATCAATTAATTTTTTATTGTTTAAAGCAACTGTCTATTTCTGCTGAATTTCACATGAGCATATTCGCTGGTGATGGAGATTTCATACTCTAGGTTTTGTTTTGCTTTTTCTGACTCCAGTGGGGCAAGATTTTCCTTTTTTATACACATAATTAAAGTGTCCATTGACATGTACAGAGAACTAACACTATTTTATGCAAATATTTTTTTGTAGATGAAAAAGCATGTACAGTGTTCTGTTTAATACTCATCCTTGTATAAAAAAAAGTTGAGCCAGCAGACATTGTCAGCAAATTAATTGGCAGCAGATTTTAGGAAATGAATGTGTGTGGTTTTTTTCTAAAACAAAATAGCATGGATTTTGTCTTTTGCATGATCATCTGGATTTAATCTGAGATCACAGTCTAATTTTTATTCATAAGCCAATTTTTCTGCACTGGGCAGAGTACTGCTACCTCAGTCAGTATTTTTGGTTTGCCACTCCCTCACCCACTCCGTTCACCTCCACCCCCACTCCCCACCCCCACTCCTTGCCCCACTCAGCTGCTTCTCCCGTAGGATTTCGATGGTTCTGTTTACATCAGTCTTAAGAGGTATGCCTGTTCTCGCTTGTGCAGAAAACATTGTTCCAGATTCAATTGACTGGGTTCATGTCCCCTCACACAGTTTTTAAGGTTATTTATTTAAATGTGTAGTGTATTTTACTGTAACAGACATTGTTTTGCCAACATTGCCTATTTCAGTGGCACTTCACAATCTAGTTCTAAAAAATAAAATTTTTAAATGGACAGAAAATAACTGTCTTGTTTTTAACTCAAGTGGCTTAGCTTGAACTATGATAGATATGTTCAGCTCTCCCTTAAGTTCTTAGCTCAGATGTTTGCTTTTACTGTGCTTGAGGGGAAGAAGGATCCTGTTCTGCTACATAGGTAGTTGTAGGAATTTTATTTGTTAATGCATAGGAACTAGTGGTCATCTATGACACATTTTATGCAAGTTTCTGCTGGCCTGTTTTAACCTGGTATAGAGAACATAAGGGCAAGTGTGTGTGTGTGTGTGTGTGTGTGTATGTGTGTATGTGTTTTGTAAAATCTGTAAATAGCACATGACCAAATAAACATATTGTATAGAACTATTTTTATTTGAATGTGGCACTAACCACCACCACCTTTAGTGTGATAAATGTTTGCGCATGTTCCAGATCAGTCTTACCAACAGTGTATAAGGCATTAACAGTCCTAACTGCGGTGTTTTCCTCCATTGCCTTCCAACATCCATCAACTAACGTGAGTATTCTCTGGAATTCAGATGCTTTAGTCTAAAGGCGAATGTCGCCAAGTGAGCTAGCTGTATGACTAGTGAATAAGGCCCTCGTGTCTACACTGCTGTGTTCCATGGCTGTCCCCGAGAGCACTGGGCATACAGTGTGTGCTGCTTGCACACACATGGCCAGGCTAGCTGCCTAGGACCCCTGGCATCGCCAGGTGTCGGGGAGGGCCTTAGGGGAGAGACACTCGTTATGAGTTGGTCGGACTGACAGGCTGAAGGACCTGTCCTTTGCTAGCACTAAGCTGAGTCAATAAAAACGTGTTTCTTTTGATCTTTGCTAGTTGCAAGTATTTGTCCCAGAACCTTGGTTGATTAAAAAGCTAGTGAAAGCAAGTAACTGAACTAGTGAACTTACGCGTCTGTAGGTCCTCTTAAATAAGCCACCTTTTTCACCATCTGAGTCACATCCTTTGTAGCTGAGACTTGTCTTCTCTCTCCAGGGTATGTTAAAGCAGTTACTAGGGCATAGCTCTGCTCAGCCAGGAAACTAGCAGCTCTGTCGCGAAGGCGGCCTAGGCAGCAGCTTGTATTCAGTGGCCGTGCAGCTCCCTCCCTCTGAGGCCCTGAGTGTTGCTGTGAGGGTTACTGGGCCAGCTATTTACAGAAGACGCAATGTGAATGCTGGGAGTTTTGGGGAAAGTTAACAGGTGTCAAGCAGGACAAGGTGCTGCTGTGGTCTGAGGTCTGTGTATAAAGAGATAGAAGTGGAACGTGGAGACCAACTAAATGCAGGGCCTCCCTGGCTTACCGAGGCCTCTTGCAGAGGAGGGGAGGTTGGTTTGAATGTTTAGCATCGTAAGGTATAAAAAGAAATGGGCCAAGTGGATGAAATGCAAGGTGTGCATCTTGGCTGTAAACCAAAACAGGGTGTCTGAGCTTGTCGGGTAGTGAGCTAATCAGCGGAAACCAAACTAACCAAATAGTCAACTTTTCCCGACTCAGTTCCTGGATTTAGCGGCCTTTACAAATTAAGTTGAATGGTGTGGGCCGCTCCAGGAGACATGCACAGCCTCAGATGGCCCTGGGCTGGCCGTTGCCTTGTGGTTTCTTAGTTTCAGTCCTGTCCAGCCCACGGAGGCGGTTTGAGCACCACTTCCCTCAGCCCAGACGGCTGGTGTCGGGAGGACACACTGCTGCCTCAGGCAGGTCCCCTTGTCTGTCCTGCTTCAGGCTTCGCCTCTGAAAAACATGTCAGCGTCAGTGCCTCCTCAGTGGTGGTCTCGCTGTGGGCGCATCCCTGGGCTCGGGCCTCCCTGCTGCAGCGAACGGCAGCTGCCTGGCCGCGCCCTCACCCGGCGCCTGCAGGAAGGCACTGTGGGTCTGTTCTGCCACCATCAGCAACTGGATGGGGCAGTGCCTTCCTCAGACCTGGCTTGCAGGTGGTGTCAGGCAGCTCCTGCCTGAAACACTTTCCCCCTGGGTCTTCGGCCCATCCCATCAGTCTTCTGCTTTTTGCCACTCCGTGTTCACCCAGCCTCTTTGATACAGCTTTGCCCAGAAGATGGCAGTCTCACACGTCCCCTCCCAGGGACACTTTCGGCAGCTTGTTCTGCACCTGTACCATGCAGGTAATAATGCACTGTCAGGAGAGCTGCGTGAGCCCAGGGCCAAGCAGGGCATTTGCTCAGTGTCTTCCAAGCACCCGCCCACGGCCCAGAGCCACAGCCTGCTGCGTCCTCAAAGCCAAGTCCACCATTGCCTTTTTAATTTAACCACTAAATTCTCTCAAAGCCACAACCCTGCAGTGAACAGTGAGGGTCACCTACAGCCTTCTTTCTTGAAGGGGAGCGGTGATAAGCAATGTGCACAGCAGTTCCCCCCGGGACTGGGCAGAGCGAGCCCTGCAGCCCAGAGGCTGCCCCTGGGGAGGGGCGGGGGGGGCGCCAGAGGCTTGCCGCTGCCACACCGCTCACTTCTGCTTCCACTCCCTTCCGTCTGCACTGCTAACCGAAGACCTGTCCTTCCCTATCCCATCTCTCTCCTGTTATACCCGAAGCAATTAAGTGTCTGCCTGGTGGGATTCTCCTGTGAGCTTGGGGGGTGGGGGGACTTTGCTCTGTAGCCAGATGACGTGAGAGGCCTGTGCAGCCAAGCTAGTGCTTGTAGATGCTACCCTGTGTGGGCAGTGCCCCAGGGACAGTCAGTCAGAAATGCCGGTCTTGAAATCTTACAGATTAAACTGAATAGCCCCTTTTATCTGTCACTATTAATCTTAGTTACTCTAACATTTCCTCCCCATATTTCGTAAAGCTGATTTCTTTCCTCTTTCTTTCCTTTTCAGCAATACTGGAGTAACCGCTTCCTAAACCATTTTGCAGAAATGTAAGGGTGTTCGGTTGCGTGCATGTGCGTTTTTAGCAACACATCTACCAGTCCTCTGCATGATTGATGTTGGGGGGAGAGAAAAGTAGAAAAAAGTCCCCAGCTCATTGTGTGTTATGTGGAGGAAACGTGTATTACCAATGGGGTTTTTAGCTTTTAAATCAAAATAATTACAAGTGTACAATTTAGCTTAATGAATCAGAAAGCCTCTCCAGAGAATTTTGGTTTCTTTGCTGCAAGAAGAATGAGTTTCTGAAATCTCATCCAAGAACTTAGACGCCATCAGCCAAGTCTCCATATTTCTCTGTGCAAAATGTCATACATAGCTTATATAAATGTACAAATTCAATATTCAGTTGTAATGCATGCCTTCAGTTGTAAGTAGCCAGATTTCTCTACGGTGTCATTGAAACATGCTACTTTTTAATTGGCCCTGTACAGTTCTGCTTATTTATAAATATTGAAAACACTACAGGTGTTGAATGGTTAAAATGTAGGCCTCCAGTTCATGACCAGTTATTTTTTGAGTGTGCAAACAGCTATTTTGCACTGTATTAAATGTAACTTATTTAATGAAATCAGAAGCAGTAGACAGATATTGGTGCAATACAAATATTGTGATGCATTTATCTTAATAAAATGCTAAACGTCAATTTATCACAACGCATGTTTGACTTTAGACTGTAAATAGAGCAGTTGTTTATTTCTGTGCTGATAGCAACAAGCGTTGCACAGACATGGTTTCAGGAAAATAAATCTATTCTACGATAAGTTCACGGTGTGGTGGTGACTGTTCTCCTGTGGGAGGGGCAGGTGATGTGCGTGGAGGGCCCCGCCCCGCACGCGGAGCACTTTTGCCCTCATGTGCCTAAGAGGAAGAGGAACTTCATGGAGTGGATTTCTGGGTGGGAGAGCAGAGTGGTAGGAGGTCTGTTCACGTGACAAGGTTTATAAGATATTCCTGCCCTGGCTCTTCTCCCTTCAAGCATGGGGAGAGTCAAGTGTTATCAGTGGGGTTTTCAGAGCTAATGAACATGATTAAACAGCAGCTTGGAGATGTAGCAATGGAGAGATGCTTCTAATACTGTTCAGATACAAAATATAAAATTCTACATTCCTGTTGATGATGGTTACTTAGTGCTTATCTACCAGGGTTGGGCCTTTCTAAATTCCCTGAGGTGATTCATCACTTTAAAAAAATCAGGAATGTGAAGATAGATGATTCTGTGAATTGATTCTATAAACCTGATAAACATAAGGCCTATCGACTCTCCGGATACAGATAATAACACTTGATAAAATTTAACATCCATTCTTGACTATTTTTGTAACTCCCATTTTAAAACAATGAAAAATAAGTCGGAAGTACTGAAACACCAGAATTACACTCACCGTCCACTGTTGCCCACCACTTAGCACTGGTTCTGGAGCTGTGGCCATCAGACGAACAGGGAAAACATCTAGGAGTGAACAAAAGCAGCAAGGGCCCTAGTGGATCCCTGGGAACATCTTAGGAAAGTTTAATTTGAGGAGAACTGACATCTTAATGTGAAAAATATGTAATTCATATGTTAATGATACATGAAAATACCAACAGGCATTTTAATCAAACGGGTGGTATTTTAGTAGATAAAAGTAGAGTTAAGTCGGTGGTCATCTTGCCCAATTGCAAATGGATCGGAAGATTTAAAAAATGAAAGTACATTCCCAAAAGGAAAATGGCTAAATGGTACAAACCAAGGGAAACTTGAAGATGTTCAACTTCACTGGCAAATTAAAATCTGAGATACCATTTCATGCCCACGAACTGACAAAAAAAAATGTTCTTCTAATGCCAAGGATGGGGGAATGGGCCCTCACACAGAACGGCCAGCTATCTAGTAAATACACAGATGCTCTTAACATTCTAACCCAGCAGACCTACCTGAAAGAATTCCTCATAGCCTAAGATGTGTACAGAAGTGTTGGAAATAACCGAAATGACCAACAGTGGGGAAAAATGGATAAGTACCTTTGAGGCATATTGAAATCGAACTCCACAGCAATGAAAATAAACGAACTGCAGGTGTCGACAGAGCTTGATCTCCCTGCATAGCGAAACAGCATGTCAACTTCAAAATGCGCAAAACGGTATTGTGCAAAACTTACTCCCTTACCTGGCCCACGAGCCACTGTCTATCTGTGCTAAGGTGTATGCCCTAGAGCATAAATCTGCACAGCTGCATGAGAAAGTTGTGTGTATGCACGCACACACGTCAGCTGAGCTAAATCAGAGGTGGCTTTACATTTGGGTGTAAACGCCTCACCTCCAGGTGGACCAGTATCAAACTGTTCAGTAACGAGTTCAGAGACACCAGCCACAAGGGAGGTGATGGGATGTGATTAGTTCCAGAAGGGCAGGCAGGCAGAGTGGGCAGAGCTGCTCCATCAGTAATGCTTCGGTATGGAGGTGATCCTGATGCCTGTTAGTATGTCTGAGATTATTTTATTAAAGCAAACCATAAAAGTACAATGAGAGCACGAAAGATGGAAAGCATGACACACAATCCTGGAAGAAGAGTGATAAATTGACTACATAAAAATTCCAAAACAATACACCTCTCTAGAGTTAGGAAAATAGATTTGATGCGTATATGACAGCGAATTCCCTTTACGTGTGATTGACAGAGATCAAAGTTTGAGACCGATCTCTCTCCTTTGCAGCTGGCATTAGGAAATGTACTCATGCCGATGGTGTGACTAAACTGGCCCAATCTCCAGAGGGCGATTTGACAATATGTGAGATTTTTAAACATCTATATCCTTTGGGCAAGCACTTCACTTGGTGAAATGTTCACACATTCACGAAAACAAAAATAATCCTGATGCGCTGTTGTAACAAAAGGTTGGAAATGACCTGAATACCCATCAACAGGCAAGATGTTGAATAAACTAAACATTAATACTATGGAGTATTATGCCATCCTCAAAAGATACAAGGTAAATCTGTGTGAATCAGTAAAGATGACGCCAGTATGTGTTGTCTGCCCAGTAAACTGTTCAAGGGCAGAGCAGTTAGTATAACAGTCTCATTCGTTTTTAAAAGCGGGGAGAAGTTAACAGTTTCCAGTAATGATTGGTTGCTGAAAATAACTGAAAATGCTATGATATAGATGGCAGATGGTGGGAGCCAGGCTTCCCACTTTGGGAGTGGGAGGTTACAGATAAGGACGCGGGGAAGGCTAGAATGAACCATGAAATGAATTCCAGTTGGAGACACCAGGATGAACTCATGCTTAGCTTAATATTGATACAGGCGAGTCCATGTAAGTGGTTTCTGGCTATGTGCATATACACATGCATTTCCTAGCACTGCCAATTGAGAGCACCAAGAAGCAAGGCTACTCCAGTGGCAATGAGCACACTTACCTCCCATTTTTAGGTTTCTAATAACACTCTAAAAAAGGGGATCAAGTATTCTTGGAGAAATGGCCGATTCTCGGGCTGGGGCAGAAAATGGATAGCATGTGCCCAAACAACACTGCGGCACCAGAGAGTTAAGGAAGGGCTCGGAAGCAAAACGACATTCGATGATGGGGCACGGAAGCCAACGGAAAAGGCCCTGAACGGCCAAAGCTAGAACAATCTGAGAAAGTAGCACTGGCTTATAACCCAAAGTATAAAATAAGTATCCATGAGTCCATGTTGATATAAATAAAGGGGAGGGGCCAGAAATCTGCCATACAGAATTCCCTGTAGATACTTTGCCCTCAGGGGGTGAAGCGTAATTCTCCGTTCCTTAAGCTGTACAGTGCAGACAGGGGAGGTAACCCACAGTGGAGAAAGCTGGCAGACACTACCTCAGCCCAGTGATGTCATCTTGAGAGCACGTCCCCTTAACATGAAGTGATAAGAATGGCAATTTTACCTGTGGTCTTACTCCCCAAAACATAGAACCTCAGTCTAATCAAAGGGGAAAGCATCTGACAAGCCTGAAGACATTCTGCAAAATACCTGACTGGTACTCCTTCAGGCCGTCAAAGTCATCAGAAACAAGGAAAATCTGAGAAACTGTCACAGCCAGGAGGAGCCTAAGGACATGTGACAACTAAATGTAATATGGTGTGCTAGGTGGGATCCTGGAACAGAAACAGGAAAAAAATGAAGGAAATCTGAATAAACTATGGACCCTATTTAATAATAACGTATAAATATTGGTCCATAATAATGGATAAGTATTGTGACAAACATACCACATTGTTGTGAAATGTTTATAATAGGGGAAGCTGGTCTGGGGCATATGGGAACCTTCTGTACTCTCTGCTCAATTTTTCTGTAAGTCTAAAGATATTCTAAAATAAAAGGTTTATTTTTAAATGCTGTGATAAATATTTTTTAAACCCTCATAGAAGCGTCAAAGAACTACACGATAGTACAGAATCTCCAGGCCAGAATCTAAGAGAAAGCAAGAGAGGTAATCAGCACATGCAAAGTCACTTTTCTCCTAGTGGCATCCACCTAGCCACACAGACTAAGCTGTGAAATGAGCAAGGTTTTGAGAACTCAGAGTGAAAAAGGCAAAATCAAAATCCAGGGCCCACTAAAAGTGGGAAGTCTCACAGCACATTAAGCTGTGACCCCGAAGGACTAACACTGTAGAGTAATGGCAAACCAAAAGTGAACTGGCCCTCCTTCCCCACAACCCAAAGGCTGTAGCCAGCATTGCCTTGGTGCTGAGCAGAACCAGGAAAGCATGCCCCACCCCCCACTGCCACCCCAGAGCACGTGGAAACACTGGCAGCTGAGGATCTGCAGGCCAAGCTCCATCCCAGTCACAGGCTGTGAAACCTCCAGGCTTGAACTGAAAGTGTCTAGCAGCGCCCTGAGCACCAGGTGGAGATAAATATAAACCTTCCCTAGAGGAAGGCACCTTTATCTTATGTCTGGGGAGATCCACACAATTATTTTTCAAAGCAGCATACGGTAAAAGATAACAAGTGCACAAGAAAACAAGGTACCATGAGTGAGCACCAGCAGAAATACACATGACAGATCGACCCAGACTTCACATATTGAAATTATCAGATATAGGTCATCCATGCTTACAGTACTCCCCCTTATCCATGGAGGTCTTCGGGGGAGAAAAAGAACTGGAAAATATGGAAGAAAGGTTAAGATATTTGGAAAACAAACTTAGGTGACAAAATCAAACACATTTTAAAGTTTTAGAAGACAAGTATGAGAAAGGTATTGTTTGAAGAGATAACGGCTGAGAATTTTCTAGAACTGATAAAACAGTAAGTAATCCATAGATGCAAGAATCCCAATAAATCACAGACAGAAAGAATTAAAAATCCAGCCCGAGACATAGTATAGAGAACTGCAGAAAACCAAAGGCAAAGAGAAAAACTTCAAAGCAACAGAGGGGGGTGAAAAAAAAGGCATTACCTTTAAAAAAAGTGACAGGCCACTGCTGACTGTGCAACTAGTCGGTGGAGGCCAGAAAACAGTGGAATGACAGCTTTATATGCTGAAAGAAATTACTGGCAATCTAGAATTCCAAACCTGGAGAAAATATACAGTATTTCAAGAATCAAGGGAAAATAAAGATTTTCAGACAAGCAAAAACAAGAGTTCTTCACCAGCAGACACACACCAAAGGAAATTCTAGAAGGGCACAGACGTAACTCGTCTAAGCCACCTGAGGGCCTTTCAGGCAGGAGCATGGGGAAGATACTGGCTAGCTTCACACGGAGCTACACTGGAAGGTGTGTCACTGTTCCTGGGGTGACCAAGACAAGACAGAACCAGAAGCAGGACTAACAAATCAACAGAAGGAAAAAACAAAAGAAAGCTGAAAATAACAAATAGAAACGATACTAGAAAATGGCAGAGCCAACCCCAAATATAACCAACAACAACATTGTAAGAATATACTAAACATGTTATTCCTGTCGCTCTATTTCTGAAAGAGTGACCCAGATGTTCCTGTCTGGAAAACTGGTCTGTGCTCCTCACGTGATCCCCACAGCAGGAAGAGACCACATGTCTCGCAGGCAGCTAGGAAGCTGGGTTGGCTGCTTTTCCATCAAAATTACCGTACAAGTTATAAAATGTATTTTATACATTTGGAATATACATGGAATGCCTTGGTTCAGGACTAAAAATGTACAAGGTGGTAACGCTTATCTCTCTTTGATACTTATAAATCCTGACCTGTTAAGAAACAGATTTCATTGAAAACAAAGTTCAAAGTTTGAAGTTTGTTGACGGACCGACTATGCAACGACAAAAAGAGGGTGACGTGCACACACGAACTTACGCAATTTCAGGTTACCTCTGGAAAAATACACAAGAAACTCGTCAGGATGGGGGAATTGAAAATTGTGAATCTAACTTAAAAATATTTTTGATTTTTTTTCAGATGGTCTATATTAAATTATAGACCATCTGAAACTAACAATTTTATGGAAGTATGAAGAGCTGAGAAGAACCAAAACACTGTTAAAAATGAGGTCAGGGTGTCTTGCTCTTCCAAATACCAATTTTCATAAAGCTGTAGCGATGAAGAGTGGGGGCTGGGATAGAAAAACTGACCAGTGGTACAAGAGAGAGCTTGGAAACAGGTACGCACCTCGGAATACGTGATTTGTGACCCAGCTGGCATTAACAGCTCACTGGGAAGAATAATTTCTCAATAACTGGTAGTTATGCACGTTTAAATAGAAATTTAAAAAAATCAACAAAATTAGATCCCTATCTCACATTTTGGAGATATTTTTAACTAGAGATAAGGATTTCATAAGAATTAGAAAATAAAACCAAAAGGAAAGACTGATAAATTCAACTACATTAAAATTAAGACCCTCTGTTGATCAAAAGACATCATAAAGAGAATGAAAGGGTAAGCCACGAACTGGAAGAACAGATTTGCAGCTCATATCCTGAATTATATCTTATAAGAACTTCTGTGAATTAATAAGTACCCCAACAAAAAAGTGGGTAAAAGGAATTTCACAGAAAAGAAAGCAGAAGTAGTTTCTAAACACATGAAATGTTTGATTTTGTTATAAAACAAAAAAAAATGTAAATTAAAAGCACTGTCATCACACACGTGCTGTGTTGGAGAAAATTAGGGTTTGATAATAATAGACACGGTGAAGAAGTGGGGCAAAGAACCTCAGGTGTACACGTAAATCTGTACAAGTTCTTTGGAAAACAGTTTGACAACATCTGGTAAAACTGAGCATGCACATAGCCTACACCCATCAGTTCTACCTACGGCTATAACCCTTCTTATGTACACTAGAAAATACATACAGGAATATATACAGTGGTAGTGTTTAAAACAAAAATAGTAGAAACAACTGAAGTGTTTATCCATGGCAAATCAATAAGGTGGGAATGAGATATATATATCACTCAATATGTGATCTATATATAATAAAAATAGATCTATATGATATATATCATATAACATGTGACATATATAATATATATATCAATGAAAAATGAATGCGGTATCCTACAAAAATACCCAATCAGTCCTCAAAATTGTCAAGGTTGTCAAAAACAAGGACAGTCTTAAAAACTTTCACAGCAGGAGGAGCCTAAGCAGAGATGATAACTAGTAGTAATGTGTTCTAGGACCCCTGGGTGGGTCCTAGAACCCTGGGTGGGTCCTAGAATAGAAAAAGAGCATTAGGTTAAAAAGTAAGAAAATTTGAATAAACTATGGACTTTTGTTAATAATATGCCAGTCTTGGTTCATTCACTGTAAATATACTATACTGTGTGCAGTGTATGTGGGAACACTCTGTACTATCCACTTGATCTTTCTGTGAATCTAAAACTGCTTTAAATAATGTCTGTCAGAGAGGAATGAGTTGTAGCAGCAATAGGGATCAATTTTTTTAATTATGTTAAGCAAAAGACATGAAAAATACAGACGACGTGACTCCATTTACATTAAGTTCAAGAACAAGCAAATAAACGTTGTTTAGGATAAATACATGGTAAAACTAAAACTACAAAATAACAGTATTATTTTATAAGTGAGAAAAAAAGAGCTCAGCATTTGCCCAAGGTCCACGAACTTTGAGGATCAGAAAATAAAGGAAGAACAAAATTCAGAACAGTGGTCGCCTCCGGCAGGGTAGGGGCAGCGGCGGGAGGTGCGAGTGAGTGACTGGGCTGGGATAGGTCCGGACACACGACAGGCTTCTGGGACTGTGGAAACCTTCTATTTCCTGTCCTGAGTGGAATGTACATGTGTGCTTTATCTGTGACTTTTGGCATATGTCCTTCCAAAGCGAGCACAATGTGACTTTTTAAACATTATGTATGTCGTCTATATGTATGCTATATTTCACACATTTCATTTTTATTTAAAAAGAAATGTTTCCCCAGCCTGAGCAGGCGCTGGCCCTGGGTGGCTGCTCTCCTTAGTCTCCTTAAGGGTGTCTGTACGCCCTTGACCTCCGAGGTGGCTCCCCCGGGGTTCCCCTCCTAGAACACATGGCTGGCTTGAGTATATGCCCACCGTTCCAGAGAAGGCTCCAGAGGGGGAGTAAGCACAGGGCTGGGTCTGTCCCTTCCTGTCCCACACTGCCAGGCTCAGCCCAGAGCGGCATGGGAGTGGGCGGCAGCCGGGGCCTGTGAGGATGTTGGAGGTTGGCCTGTTTCGGCCTGTCAAGGATGGGGCTTCTGTCTGGGCATCGCCAAGGCTGGACGATGGAGGCCTCTCTTGGGACAGATCCCTGTTTGCTGAATTCCCACTCAATTCCTGGACAAAATCCCCACTGCCCCAAGGGACTGACAAGGGAGATGGGCCAGAGGGCCCAGTGAGATGAAGTCATGGATCAAAGATGATCCAAAAAGTAAAAAATAATGTCCCTGGGCCCATGCAGGACAAGACCTGGCACTGAAGGGGTTTCAGGGTGAATCTGTTGATCTAGTGCCAAAGGGGACCCAGCCCTGGGTCCGAAGAGCAAAGCTCAGGCCCACAGGTCCAAAAGGATCGAGGTTTAGTCTGGGGAAGCCACTCTCCTCCCCCACCCCAGGGCTTGAGAGCTGACATCGCTTCCACAAAGCCTCCACAGCTGACAAAGGGGAAAGGGGACCCCACTGAGTTCCTTTCCAAAGGAACGTGAAGCACAGACAGCTTGAGGAACTGCCCATGGCCACACAGCCAAGTGACAGCAACCTGAGGCTTCCACCTGGAGGTGGAGAGAGGCCTTCCCTCTGAGAGGCTCAGCCCTGCTAGCAGGGAAAGTAGGATTCTTTAAAGGAAGGGACCCTGAAGGAAAGTTGGGGACTCAGAAAGGACACAAGTAGCCAGCGACAATTCCCACACATAACACAATAAACTCCAGCAAGCACACAGTCACCCCTAGCCCTAAAGCATGCAAGATGTGACCTCAGCCCGGGAAATATGCCCCAACCAGAGCCAGCAAGGGCTGTCCTATGGGGGAAGGGGCCCCACATCTCAAAAGTCCAAGGGAGCGAAGGCAGAGGCCTTGGCGGACCTCACCCGAGTCCACCACAAGTTCCCAACTCCTGCGAGGAGAAGTGAAGGAGTTTCAGGGACTGGGAGGGACTGGAAGAGACTGGGGAGTACACCTGGTTTGCCCCTAACCTGAAGCCAACGGAGGCTGACTCCCTGGGTGGACAGGGCCAGCGTGGGCTTGCACCCTCACTGCAGAGAGAAGACCAGACGGCTGAAGTTCCCCAAAAGATCATTATGTCCTTTCACTCTGAAATCTCCCTCCTGGTAATTTACCCAAAGAAGGAAAAAGCTGTGAGCACAAAAGTCATCAGAGGTTTGTTTATATAGAGACAGACACTGGAAGATTTAAGTGGCCGGCGGAGCTGCTTTGTCACAGGGCTGCCCTTGCTAGACAGCCTGGCAGCCTTTAAATCTCGCCCGCCTGGGGACTGCAGACGCCCGCGGGTGTGCTTAGTTAGGGCAGCCGTTTTCCCTTTAAGACTTTAAAGTTGTGCAGAGATCATGGTTAGGAGCATCCTGAAGCTCCGGGGGGAGAAAGCCTGGACAGACAAACAGCCAGCGTGCTCAAGACTCAGTTTGCTTATCTATAAAGTGGGGCTAATTCCACCCCTGGTTCAAGGGCATGAGGCTAAGATGTGATAACGGGGGCAAAGGGCTCACCTCGTGGCCTGGCCCAGAGGAGTGCCAAGAAACAGCAGCCCAAGCGAGTGAAAACGGTGGTGTGTTTCTCACACGTAAGACGGGAAAGAAAAAAGAACGCTGATGACACTGATGCGGGCGAGGCCGAGAAACAAGCACTCCCGCCTGCTGCTGGACGGCAGCCTCGCGGGGTCCACCAAAGCCTTAAATGAACATGCTCTGAGGCCCAGAAACTTCGCTACGAGGAACCTGACCTCTGCATGAAAATATGTTCATGACGGTGCAGACTGCAACGATTAGACACGAAACTGGAAACGAGCACCCCCCGATGGCAGAAGGGCTACAGAAACTGCGCCGCCCACAGAACGGGATTCCGTGAAACTGTCACAAGAGCACGCGGACACCACTGGCAAGAATTTCTCTGTGTGTACAGCATTTCAGTATAGCTTACACATATGTATCATTAGTTAAAAGCTCAAAACCATTTTTCTAAAGGTAGCGTCAGAAATTTATTTTGAAGAGACACAGATTCAGTAGAGATTGGGAAGCATTTTTTATTTTATACCTTTCTCTGAAATTTGTTAATCGTGTGTTTGTTTTAAGGAAAAAAACCACAGGCCCAACATGGTATCATTCATGCTAAAAGCCCATGACACCAAACTTAGATTTAATACCTGATCTAACTGCAGTTTCAACTTCTCCCAGAGACATAATCTTGACCAGTACAGAATTTTCTGGTTAAATACTGTAAGGTAATCCATTACATGGGCCCCTCTTCATTCCCCATATTTGAAAGGTAAAAACCTTTCCCCTTCTCTTCCCCCAAAAGATGTCCTGGTCACCCCTCCAACCCCCCACCCCAAATCCTTTCTTTCGTGAAAGCTTCCTTGCCCCACGTTTCTGCCTACAAAGCCTTCCATTCTGAGCAGCCCCTCCGAACGCCCTTCTAGTTTCTGGGATGGGATGCTGCCCAATTCATAAATTGCTTAATAAAGGCTATTAGATCTTCGAATTTACTTGGTTGGATTTTGTTTTTCAACAGTTTATATAACATACACACTACAAATACATGTGTTAATGGGATTATCTGAATGGTAGGATACAGGCCATTTTTCAAAAGGTTTTTAAAGTATATATAACAAAATTTACCATCAACCATTTTTATGTGCAGTGAGTTTGGTGGCATTCAGCACATCACATTCTTGTGCCACCACCACCACCATCTCCAGAACTTTCTCAGCCTTCCAAATGGAATCTCAGTCCCCATTAAACACTAACTCCCCACTTATTTCCCCTCCTTCCAGACCCTGCTTCGTCTCTATGAATCTGACTGCCTAGGGATCTCACCTAGTGGAACCGTACAGTATTTGTCTGTGACCACTTATTTCACATAAAGTCCTCAAGGTCCATTCATGTTGCAGCACGTGACAGGATTTCCTTCCTTTTTAAGGCTGAATCACATTCCACTGTATGTGCTACATCTTGTTTATCCAGTTAGCCAACAATGGACACTTGGGTTGTTTCAACCTTTTGGCTATTATGATGCTATGAACATGGGCGTGCAAGACCCTGCTTCAATTCCTTTGGGTATACACCCAGAAGCGGAATTGCTAGATCATATGGTAATTGTTTAAATTTTTGAAGAACTGCCAGTTTTCCAGTGGCCGTATCATTTTACATTCCCACCAGCAATGCACAAGGGTTCTCTATTTTTAAATTGTTTTCTTTTAATGGCTAAGGAGGCTGACTCGTGGGCTTCTGGCTTATTCCTGGTGTCGCTGGTAGTGCATGGTTTGTAACACGTGACATGTTCTGTACTGGCAACACTGACATCTTCCCTAGCAATAGGGGGAAACCCCAGACACCCTGGCACCAACTGGTGGTGGCCCAGGTGCGGCCGGGGCAGGTCAGGGGACAGGGGCCTGCCCCTCTGTGCCCCAGGAGAGGAGGCGGCAGCTGGTGCCACTCCTACTGCCCCGGTGCAAGGAGACCTCTGAGGGAAGTGGCAAACCTTACTGGGGCACTTACCTCAGGAGGCCCTGCCCTCCCAGGACCAGGGGTTCCTAGTGGGCCTGGCTGTGACCGCTGTGCCTAGAGCCAGTGCGAGGTGCTTGTTGAGTCGTCAGCAGAGAGCTCAGTCCTGTGCAGCAGTCAGTGTCTGTGGCTTTGGAGCTGGCTGGGCAGGCCTGGGCTTGAGAGTTGCTCCCACTCACAGGCAGTGCAGAGTGGGGCCCTCATGGACCCCTTCAGGTCAGGCCTGCAACTTCTGGGACTGTCAAAGCCCCCTCCCCCTAGGTTTCTCAATGTCTGGATCAGAGAACACATGCATCAGATAAGGAAGTCAAGGTGAGAACGATAAGACAGACACCCCAGCGAGGCCTGCACCTAGATTAAGGGTTGGTGCTGGGCCTGGGAATCTGCATTGCTGAGGGGCACGTTTGAGTCTGAAAGTGGATTTGGGCAACGGCCAGCCTCATTGTCTAAGGAAGAGGCAGGGGTGTGGCCTCTGATTTAAGGCCGGCAAGGAATGCTCCCAGGTATCAGCCCTATGGGGGCTGGTGACACCCGCCAGGTCCCTGGCACACAGCAGGGCTTTGGAATGAAGTACAAAGGCCCAAAACAGAGGGCAGAGACCACTCCTCCTTAGGATCCTGCCACCCTGCTCAGCTGAGGGACCTCTTGGAGAGGACAGAAGGCTTCAGAGTGACATCATCAGTCCCCAACTCCTCAGGCTGGCATTTACCCTGATGATGGTGATGATGTTCACAATGGCTGTCATGCTGAATTCTTTCCATGGGCTTATCCAGTGGACGTGGGAGCCTGGGCCAGAGTTCCACTACCTCGCCCCTGCCTCCAGAGCTGATGGGAGAGCTGGGACTTAGAGCCCAGTCGGCCTGATTCCACACCTTTGCTACAAACAATTGTTTGGTGGCTGAGGGCAGTGGGTGATGACAGGAAATCAATTAAAACACTCCCGTATTAACTATGTGAAATTCCAGACACCAGAAGGTGCCCATGGTGATTGCAGGCACCTGGGAAGCCATCATTTTGTTAGGTTGCTTGGTCAACTGGCCGGTGGCTCAGCAGGGCAGCCACAGAGCTGGGCAGCCTGCTTCTGTCCCTGCTTCCCAGGGCTCCCACCCTTGTTTTTTGTTTTTTTTTTTTTTATGAGAACAAGTGATAGTGGCAGTACCAGGTGAGGTCTTCAGCACCTTCCAAGCCAAGCTCTTCCCATTCTTTGATGTGGACCAAGAATATTTTCAATCCTATCAGGTGCTCTAAAAACTTAGCTTCAGTTGCTGCATCCAACCTGGTTGTCACCTGGAGCTGCAGGTGAGAGGGGCCTGAAGGATCCATCCCTGGTTGTCACTGAGATGGAAGGGCCTGGGATGGACAGGCCAGACTGATCCAGGGGCTCCCAGAGGAAATGGCCAGTCCAGGAAAGGGGAGAAACGTGAGGGTGCTGATGAAAGGTGATGCACAGGCTTGGGCTCGAAGGCACACCCTGCCCTCATGGGATTCTCAGGGCTCCTGGGAACGAGCCTGACATGCAGAAAGATCGGGAGCTTGGGGCGGGCTTCCTCAGTCTGGGCAATGGCACATAGGTGAGCTGAGGAAAGACATGAGGCTGCATCCCGGGGTGAGCGCTAAGGCCAATGAGCAGTCTTCTCCAGGACACACATCACCTGCCATGACTCCAAGTGCCTGCTGGGCTCTTTAGAAACTGCTTGATCAAATGATGCTGCTCAGGCTTTGGTTCTCATACTGGAAGATACTTTAACAGTCACTTTTTGTCCATTTAAAATTGTAGTTATCAGATGTTCCGAGCTCCTAAACCACTGTACACTTCTACTCTTCTTATACGTTAGGACAGAACTTTCCATTTACATAAAAATCACATTTTGCACCATCTCTAATTTTGTTTTAATGAGAATTTGAAGTTAGCTGTGTCATCTCCCACCCCCACTTCACTTCCGAGTTAACTAGACTGTCAAAAGCATTGCCTCTTCAGAAACAAGGGGGAGAGAGTGGGTGACGCCTCCCAGCATTGCAGCCCAGGAAGCAAGCCCCCCATCCCCGTTCACCAAACAGAATGCTGAAACCAGACACCGACCTCAGCACTCCTGACAGAGCCAAACAGAGGACAGATGCAATCTAAAATCTCGCCAAAGGCTCTTCCCCAGGGAAATTTACCGATCAAAAATGCAAATGGATGAACCAGCTCAGTGTTACCTGAGGTTCCCAATCCTGGCTCCCAACACTCTGGGAAGAAAGTGGGTCTATTTATGGCAAATAATTCTGGGCTAAATCAATGCATTGTATGTAAGAGACAAAAGAATTTATAAAGGGCTTCCAGTCTGATTAACCCAACACCATTTACTGTACAAAAAAACAGTTTTATTAGTTAATTACCCCAGGTGTACCTCTGTTCATGCTCTAGGTCACACCTGTTTCTCAGATTCGGCCCAGGCTCATAGGCAAGTTACCAGATTAGCAAAGAGGAAAACTGTTCTGCAAAATAACAACTGTCAGCTTAAGGCATTACTAACATTGCAGAAGGAAGCAAGGTTGCTAGAGAAGTTTGGACAGCCCAGGATGACAATTCTGGGACAGGAAACCCACTCTGAAAGGGCCAGCCTGTGCTGCTGTCCGACTCGGGAGATGACACTCTTGGCTCTGGGTGACAGGTCACTCCTTTAAACCCATCCACAACATCACAGACAAAACACTGTCTATTTCTCGAGCTTTCAGATTTAGGAATTAGTTATATAAAAAGCACTGTCACAGAAGCCCCAGTACATCTGCGGGCCTCCCAGAGGGCTCACTCGGTCCTCCCTGGCTGGAGCGGGGGAGGATGGAGATATATGGAAGGTCAGTCTGTTTTAAAAATGAAGTCACTACTAGAAATACGGAGCCAGGGGGCAGAAACCCTTGCTGCAATCACATGCTGAATCATTGTCCTCCCAGAGAGCGGGCTCCTACAGGTTCTTTCAGTCCACGGAAGTGCTCAGAGCAGGGTAGGCCAGTGTGGCCATGGAGCTGCCGCCTGCCTCACTGCATGCCGAACCACTGCTCCTGGTCAGCCCACTGGGCCGCCTCACTGTCGCTGCCCTCCAGGTCCCCTTCTTCCCCACTCCCTTCCATGTCGTCCACATCCTCCTCCTGAGTGGCATCCGTGGGACTCTCCTCCTTCTCCATCTTCTGCATCCCCTCTAGAGACTTCTGGTCATTGGGGTCCAAACTAAGGGACAACAAAACAAAGGAGAGGCCTGAATCTCTGCCTTGCTTCTTGCTGGCTGTTGCGTCATCTCCCTGGCACGGCCGTGAAATGACCACCCGGTCACAGAGAAAATGCCAGCGCCTGGCCTCTCCGAACAACTCCGGTGCCAACGGCGGAATCGAGGGAGTCCACCACTAGAAGTGAAAAAAGGCTTCTTGTCCTAATTTTTAGAATTCTCGAGTTTTTCTCCACATTATTTCTTAAACCTTTTGACACTTAAGCATATTCCTAGCATTATGCTAAAGGAAGCTACCAAATAACAGAAATGAAAAAGTGGTAAACAACCATGAACAGAAAAATTCAAATGTAATTTCTTAACAGTATTGGGTTTTTAAGCTATAGAGTTACCAAAAAGACAAAAAACTTATTTTTCTGTGAATGAAATTGTTCCATGTTCTTATGATCTAATTAAACATAAGGCATTTCAGTAGTTAACCAAAATCATCATGCTTACCATGGAACAGACTTCTCAACTCCTAGGTTAGACCCCAGGACCCAAAGCAACCCCTACCTGGGTATCGAGTTTAACAGCAAAGAGTCATCACACATGCAAAAGCCCCCAAAGTTCAGAACATTTATTTACGGGGCTCTAAGCAATCCTTCCTCTTGCCCTTGTGACCATCACCTAGGCCAGCAGGTATCCGATCTCTAACAAATCTCTCCTCTAACGAAAGCCTGGTATTTTCTCACTTGCTCCCGAGATTCCAAAAAGCAGATAAAACCCATGTGGGAATCCTGTTCCTACTTATGTAACTGTAGATTGATATGTATCATCTCCTCTTCTCCAAAACCTTCCATACAGCTCTCACCCACACCCAGGGCTCCCCACCCTCTGCACTCCCACCTTGCCTTCTAGAAACTGCTATGAAAGCACTTAGCACGTGGTATCCATCAGTCTGCACGTCTGAGACTGAGGGCTCCCGGAATTGCAGCATCCCCAGTGGTTACTTAGATGCCAGGCATACGAGTGGTGCTCAACTGCTGAACAAATAAATGGATGTGATCAGACTCAGTTAAACACAGGCCTTCACCATAACCTTACAGACACACAGACAACCTTTAAAGAAATCACTTCTGTATGAAGCAGCAAGAAAACCACTATTTATTTAGTATTTACTATGTACCAGGCACAGTGCTAAGAGCTTTACAAGGAATAATCATTTAATCCTCATTTAATCACTTAATACCTAATAAGGTAGATATAGACAAGAAAATTTGTTAGTAACTCGCCCAAGATAACAGGTGGTGAAGGTATATTTAAACTTCAGAGCTTGAGTTCTTAACGACTATAGTAGGTAGAAACATGGGAAAGTACTCATAATACTTTGATTTGAAAAAGCAGAATATAAAATATATACTACATATAACCCTATAAAAATATGCATATGTGAGGGCAAGGCCAGGAAGATGATCTACACAAATGAAAACAGATGTTATAGTGGTGTGAGCTGGTTATAAGTGAAAAGAGTTCTTTAATGTTGTTAATATACTTAAGAAAAAATTTTTAGAAGTCATGAATTCACAAATAACTCTTCTACCATTACTATTATTACTGTTTTCAACCGTGGGCACAACGTGTACGTGGTTCCAGAATGCCTGTGAAACAGTGCCCTGTCTCCTCTACCCCTGGGCAACCTTCCCCCCGGGAGGCTAAGTGCCTACCTGAGTGCTATACTATACTGGTCCATTGCCTCCTGATACTCATTGACAGCTACAAGGAAATCTCCTAGGATCCGGTGCAGGACACAGTCACTCTGATTAGCTAGTGCGTTCCTCAGCAAAGCAATTCCATCTTCATATTTCTGCTCTCTGCCTAAAAAGAAAAAGACCCTTATTTTTCTACTTAAACGACATTTAGACAATATATTCCCATCTCAGGTCTTATACACAAAACCACAATGATCACAATCCGATGATCTTTTTGTGAATGTCTTCAAGAGAACAGTGTGGCAGGAAGAACAAGCTTATCTGAATTCCTATATCATTAGGAAATGTACAGTTTGAGTTCTCATTTTTTTAAAGGTACTATTAACCTAAATTCAAATAAAAAGCCAGGATGCGTTTTATTTGCCAAACTAGCCCAAACTCAGTTCATCACAAATCAGGAATGAAAAAACCAAGGCTAAAAAGGAAATCATAAGAAAATCCAGACGGGTTAAAACAGTTCAAGCTGGATAAGCCAGTTATATTTGGCCCAAACTAGTCCAGGACAATTAAAGTCAAATTAGAGTGAGCTGAACAGGTACCAAGTATAGCTGGTTTGAGCCACTCCATAAAAATCAGTCACTGCCAATCTAAGCAGGTCTAAGTCAGCTAAATGTGGTAGTACTAAACATAAACCTCATCCGGGCTCAGACCTACTGCAAAAAAAACATACCTGTTTGGTCATCTGTAACCAGCTAGAGTGGGGAATCCAATTGAGATCAGGTTTTATACAATTAACAATGAACAGGGAAGTAAATAAGATACACTTACTAAGTAGTTCTGCTTTTTTCACCACAGCCTTAATGTAATCCGGCCTTTGGTTCAGGGCTTTATCTAATAAAGTTTTAGCTTTCTCCTGTGTCACTGGGTCTTCAAGACAAACGGTGGCTAACAAGGTAAGGGTCTGTGCATTTGCTCCTAGAGTTTTGTAAACGTTGTTAGCCATTACCATTGCTTCACGAATACTGTTGGAGGCTAAGTAACATTCGATGAGACCTGAAAAAATAAGACAGAAAATTTAACCATATTATTCCAAGCCATACTTCCATTTTGAGAGCCTTCCAAATTGCAAACCTTCAAAGTTTCAGACAAGGGGCAGGCCAGGGAGAAAACTGTGAGATCAGACTGTAGAGTATGTTGATGGAATAACTAAGAAGTGCTCCTTCCCAGAACACTTGATGGATATGGAAAAAGCCTGCACTGCAAAGGCACCTTCAGTTAGCAAAGGAAATGAACACCCATAAGCAAACCGGACCATGTAGGCAGCCTAGCTCAAGGGTCCCCAACCCCTGGGCCAAGGACCGGTCCTTGGCCTGTTAGGAACCAGGATGCACAGCAGGAGGTGAGTGGATGAGCAGCAAAGCTTCATCTGTATTTGCAGCCACTCCCCAGTGTTAGCATCACCACCTCAGCTCCACCGCAGATCATCAGGCATTAGGTTCTCACAGGAGCACCGGTCCCTAGTGCCACAAAGGTTGGGGACCGCTGGCCTAGCTGAATGTTAGAGGAATAAATCATTAGGTGAAACAGTGAGAGATGACGATTCTATCAAAACCCAAGGTTTTGCTGTCTCTTACACTGTGTTCACCTTTAGTCTGAGGTTTAAGCTCCTAGAGTCTGAAGTGAGTATCTAGTTCTACAAGCTAAAGACCTAAAGGAGCAATCCAAGGGAGCAACCTAAGGAACAAGGAAGACTTTTTCATGTGAAACAAAGTTTTCTCAAAAGGCATTTGCTGAAGGCTTCCCTAAACTAGATGGAAAGTCATTCATCAGATGGACCAAATATACCAATATTGGCAGCTCCTGCCTCTTTTCATACCCATACCAAGATGCTCTATGGGGAGTCAACTCTTAACTGTTCATGCCAAGAAGTCAAGAACAGAGGAAGTACTTTCTGGCACAAAGCACTCATCAAAACAGAAAAACAGCTTAAACCCCAAACCCACACAATCCCTGGCAGATTTTCTCTGCATACTCCTCCACCTAGTAGCATTTATAACATTTGTGCACATTCTACCACACACTATGGTTACTTAACCAGAAATTACCTAACGCTTAAGAGCTACGTGTTGGATTCAGAACATGGCTGTTTGCAACTACTTATTGAGAGTTACTTCCCTGCTAAAGCCCTACTGGGAAGTCAGAAGGAAATGGAAAGAATGCACTTCACTACTGCAGGGCCACTACCAATATGGGAAGCTTGGCTGGAGACTGCAAAAAGCACCAGAGGCATAACCAGAGTCACCCTGACCCGATCTCCAAATGGTGGCCTGATGAAGGCAGCCTGTGAAGCTTCACAGTCCAGCTGGGGAACATCCTCTGCCCCAAGCACTCTCACCAGCCTGTGTCCAAGCACTGAGGTCGTGGAGTTAATTCAACTGCACTGCTGGGTTCTGGTGAACCAGGCGCATAGCAGAAAGGAATTAACATGATAAAAGCAGTTGGGAGGCTAGGAAAGTTAGTTTCAGGATCAAGAAATTTAATCTGAAACCAAAAGCTTGTTTTGCTGGAGTTTCCTTAAGAACAAATCCACCATAGGCATAGCTCTCTGGCTAGCTAAGTAGATTTGTTCTTTGCTCCAACTTCCAAATTGTATTTTTCAAATTTGAACTCATCTTCCTGTTAACAGCAAATCACTCCTAGACTGCTGGGTTTATTTTTAAATTCTCACAAAAAAATATGCTTTGGAGGAACTGCATCTTGTAAGATCTATTTTAATGTCTGTGACTGAGTCACCAAATGTTGCTGAAGCTGGCACAGCTCCTTTGAACTCCTAGGGTCAGTTCACATGAACTTAAAATAGTACATAACAAAACTAAGTTTGATCCTGATCATGCCCACTCTGGAGGTCACAACGAACCAACCAGTTCCCACAGCCAACACTGTCATGTGAATATGGAGTTACTCTATAAGTAATATCTCTAGCCCAAGGTAAGACAACTGTGAAAAATAAAGACATAACCAAGCAAACCTGCACAGTGCTGGCACAAACAGATTCATATTAGTGAGTGGGCCACATCATGAAACCGAAAAAAAAAAAAAAAAAAAAGGACAAGGAAACTACTCCAACCACTTTCTCTCCAAAAACCATGAAAAAAAGAAAACCGGATTCTAGAAAGCCCTAGATTAACTTTAAATGCCAAATGCAGTGGTTCTCAAACTTGTCCATTACCATTACCTGGGAGCTTCAAGTAATACTGATGCCCATCTCTTAACCCCGAATACTCTGATTTAAATAGCATTGGAGTTACATGGCATCGGGACTTTTAAAAGCTCCCCCAGCAGACTCTAATGTACAAAAGTTTGGGAACTGCTGGCCTAACAAAACCTTCCATCAGAGTGTTGCCCACACCTACAGATTTAACTTTTCATCTATGATGTTAATCTTACCTTCATAACAGTCTAAGCGACAAGGAGCAAGTCGTATGGCCTCCCGGAAGTGGATTATTGCTTCTTGGACTCTGCCCATGTTCCTCAGTGCTGCCCCCTTCAGCAGTAAGGCCTGAACACTGTTACTGTTCAGCTGGATGGCCTTGGCCCCCAAATAGAGGGCCCGGGAGTAGCGTTTGCTGTAGAAGCTATGGCACCTGGGGGAAACCACCGAACGTTATGAGAGAAAACTACAAGCACATCACGTTTTACTGCGCTCTGCCTTTCTGCTCTTCACAGATGTTGTTTTCTGCAAATTGAAGGCAAGATTCTCCACCAACCAAAAGAATGACTTGCTTTATTGCAACACTCGTTTATTGCAGTGGTTTGAAACGAACCCGCAGTATCTCCAAGTTATGCCAGTATAAACAAATTTCATCTGAAAACCAAAGAGAAGTCCCTCTACGTAAGCCTTATTACAAACCACATATAGTTTTATAGTTTTAACCTAAGATGTTATGGTGGAAAAAGCAGGAAAAAACAATCTACTAAATATTTTTAAGGGGTAAATCTTGATATGGAAGGAGAAAATTATGGAAAAACCCTGATGTTCTGGATATGTCATCAGATGAGAGACATTCAGAGAATTTGTAAAGCCAGGCCAGTAACAGAGTAGCAGCTCCTGGCCTATTCACTGATGGCTTCCCAGAAGCAGATCCAGTGCTGAGCATGATGTGTTCACTATCTAAGTTAATATCTACCCCATGAAGAACAGGTATTACCCTCTTTCCCAAAGGAGAAAACAGACTGAGAAGTAAATCATGTGTCCAAAGTCAAAGATCATGATTTGAATCCAAGTCTGATTATCTCTTAAACCTGTGTTTTCAAACTGCATCTTATTCAGGAAGAACCATAATTCCCTAAAGAATCTGCTGAAAACTGAGGAGAAAAGGTAGTGCATATACATACCCGGAAACAACCCAGGGTTCTGCATGCTGGTCAGAAATATTGAAAAGGCGGCAGCCAAGATTCTCTACATCCTCCAGCCGCCCTTCTCGTGCCAGGAGGTAGCCATATACATCCATCCCTAAGAAGGAAGAGGCTCTTTAAACAAGGCAGCGTGGGCCCTTCACAGAGGAGTGGCAACCACCGGCAGATATCACAGAGGCCCCAGCTCCTTAGGATGGTGAGCCCTGCCTATCATCATGAACTCTTCCCATCAGCCTTCCCAGGTTCCAACAAAATGACTTATAAAAAGACAAAACACATCTAAAAAACAGCAAAGAAGTAGAAGGACCAAGCTCACAATTTGAAAGCCTGTTATTTTCTGAAACTATCTCTACATCCTGTGGCATGATATACAGCTATCCTAACTCATAACCAGAAAGGCCCCAAAAAAGGTATCAAGTAAGTTCTCTCTTCCAAGGGGTCTAGGCACATGCAGGAGTACACACTTCATGTGCCAGTTAGTCTTGGAAAAAAGCCCATTTGAGGAAAACCATCTAGTTCTTTGTGGAGTCTAGTTCATTTAAGATCACCTCCACCTCACCCCTTTAAGTTCTCACTCATGTTCTATAAAAAGGGCCCCATGCTTGCTGTCACCCATCTCTTATCACCATTTCCCTCCACTCCTTGTACCCCTTCAGATGCCCAGGAAAATGTTTCTTAAGCCAAGATCACTGCAACACGTTCTGCTGGCCCCGGACTTCGGCCTGAGCTCCCTGAGCTTGCACACGGCTTTCACCATGGGTATGGGCAGTGTGTAGAGAATAAGCCTGGGGCAAGAGGGAGACCCTGAGCAAATGAATTCTTTCTGGATCCGTTTCCTCCTCTCCCTGCTCTGTCATTCTCTTGGCTTAAGCATCTACAAGACTGTCTACTGTCACAAGGTCTTACTTTTCTGATGGCCTTTACTGGGACTTTACAAGCAGAATTCAGCCTATTTGACCTTATTTCCCACTACTATTCCTGAGCACACACCCTTCACTCACTGCCAATCACCCAACAGTCATCCTTTGGAAGTCCCTATGGCTTACCCATTCAGCTGCAATTTTCTTTCAGATCTATGATTTTTTTGTTGTTCACTTCTAACTACTTCCTTTAATTACCTTATCCCTTTCTTAATATCTGTTCATTTACTCCCCTTTAATTATACTAGGACACTGTAAAGCTAAATTCCCTTTTTAGGATATTATGGTTCTGGAGATGCCATCCAAATTCTCAGTCTGGCACATCATAAATTTATAAATCATAAGGAGGGGCTATGACTCTTCCAAAAAAAAAAAAAAAAAGCTAAATAATGATCTGTGGGAAAATGACACTTGAACTGAAACAAAAACAATGGCTCAAATGGAATTATCCCAGTGTTAAAGACATGTGTCAGGACCTGAAAAAAGTAAAAGGCTACTGTAATAAATTTTACCAACTATTCTGTGAAAACTGGTATCAGAAGATCATGCTACATTTTCTCCTTATCTTTTTGATCTGCCCCTCTACAGCCATTTCTGCCCTTCCCCAAGAATTACTTACCTTTTATCAGGTAAGGATCCAACATCTGTGCCTGTTCAAACTTGAGGACAGAGTTTTTATTGTCTCCAGCTCGGAAGTACAGATCTGCTAAGCTTCCCAGTAGATCCACGTTATCTCGCAATAAGGACTTTTTCTCTAGTGAACTTTAAGATATTAAACATTGAACCTTAAAATCTATTATAAATCCTTAGTTGTTGAATCTGGGTGATGGGCATGTAAGTACTATTTTCTTTGTGTAGGAAATTTTTCACAACAAAAAACTTTAAAAACAAAACTGTGAACCCTTTGTTTTCTTATTCTGAGCTACAATTAAAAAAAAAAAAATTTACACAGGACAAGTTATACAGGAGAGGACAACAAATACACAGAACAAAGCAGAAATCCCATTACCCAGAGAGAACGTTCTTGGTTGCAGTTTTTCAGAGGACGACAAACACTACATGGTGTTAAATGTCATATCACTCACAGGTTAACAGCTACTTATGAAGCAACCAAATGACTCAGCATCACACAAACTTCAGTCTCTAGTCCTTGGACTTTACCTGACTAAAAGGACAATCCCAAGCCTAAGGAGGCAACCCAGGCCAGATGCTGCAATAAACTATGTTTCTGGGGCATCCAAAAAGATGTCTTTCAGGTTCAAGAACATGCTGAGGCAGTCCATTTGGAAGGATTACTGCTTTTGCTAAACTTGGTCCAAATTACATTTAACAGGTGCTCAGCAGAAATTATTAATTTGGGACCATTCAGTACATTAAGAGACTAACAAAGCCCAAGGACAACTGGCTGCCAACACCAAGAGATAGGCATCCCCATTTTTCTGTCTTGCTAATTTAGATACAACAGAACTCCACACAAGGAAAGGGCATCAAGAATGCTAAATTAATTTTGTAGGTCTCACCAGATGGTATTGATTGCTCTTGAGTTGTCACCAGTATGCACGAAAGCATATGCTTTGATCCACACAGAGAGCCAATCCAAGTTAGGCACAGACTGGATCACATTCATTGTCATCGATGCCACCTCTGCACCTTTTACAGACAAGGACAGCAGACCTAATCCAACAAAAAGCAGAAGAAAGAAGGTGAGGCATAGCATCCTTCTTCCACAATGCAAGAAGCAATAGGTGACTCTTTCCATAGGCTACAAAGCAATCCTTTCCCTATTCCAATCGAGAGACATTATGACAGAAGAAACATAACTGAATATTTCCTGATCAGTGAAATATATGACAATGATAATCTACTGAATCACTATCCAGAGGTGAGGCATGGGCAACTTTAAAAAAATAAAGCTATTCTAATGTACAGCCAAGATCAAGAACTACTACCTTAAGAGTAAACACTCCATGAAAATAGGCAGAGAATGCTCTATACCTAGAATGGCATCAAGGGCTAATGGGCACTGCCTCAGCACCTCCTTATAGCTGGTGACTGAAGGGCGCTCCTGACCAGCCTTCTTGTACAGGTTTGCTAGCATCATGTTTATCTGTAATCAATAAGAACAAAAGACAGTAAGATTAAATGTACGTTGCAAAGAAAATAAACATTTCACCATCAATAAGCTCTGCTTTTTTGCCATCTACTATTCTACTTTTTACTGGAAATCTACCCATAGCCCTGTGGAAATAAACAAAGACAATGTCATTCTTCAAACCAAAAAGGAAATGACTACCATAGCTTTTCCTATGTCCTCTCGTTTTTAAAAGGAAAAGTCAAATTCCTCTCACTTACCCAAAAAGGTTCAGTAATATCTGGACCAAAGACGTTGCCACTGGAAACGGGGGTAATATTCATGTGAGAAATGTTACAGAATTCTAATTACCTTGATTATTTCTTGATCTTAAGACAGAAAATGAACTACCCTAGAATTGCTCAAGTTTACACTTTTTAAAGGCAATTAACATCAAGGCATAGAAGTGAGGATTTCTTAACATAGCTAGTTAAGAAAGATCAGATGAATTTTCCCCAAAAAGGAAATGACAGATATATAAAAGTATTATACTTGGCTTCTTTCTAATCGTCTAGTAGCTGGACTCTAGCCTTTCTAATGCTTAAAGCTTTAACGGACAGGTACTGTCTGACTCATCAAAGTAATGCTACAGAATTCAAACTCTGACCTCCAGAGATGACAATGATCCAGAGATTAGTTACACTATTTAAACAGCACAATTCAAATATGTAACTCAATAAAGCTCTACTAAAATAACCCTTCCTAAAAATGCAACAGGGAAAATTTTAGAAAACCTAAAAATTCCAAAGAACGCAGAAGTTATAGGGAAGGCATAACTGATCTTAACAATCCAAAGAGAAAAACACATTATTTCAATTTAAAATTAATAGATCATAATGCAACACGGAGTTTGCCATATCATTAACCTGAGGAAGCAGTCAACATGAGGGCACAAAAGAAAAAAAGCCAGTCTCAATTTCTTCAACTGTCTGTAGCTTCATATGCCAGATATTTACTCAAGAGTGGCTCTGAAGATGAAGAATATCTGTCTCAACTGTGGCCTTACAGTATGAAATTATTTAGTATGATATTAATCCATACTGATTCAAACGATGAAATCATGAAATACTAGAAAGAAAACCATTTTTTATTTGGCCTCAGATTTTCCATTTTAGGCTATGTTGAAAATGCAAAAGAAGGTTATTAAAGGAAAACTCCAGTATTGGTGTCAATACTTGAAGAGTAAGGTTTAAATTTAAGAACCTTTCTTGGCTGCTTGTTATTAACAAATCATGACTGATGGACCAGCAAATATTAAAATCCCTTTTAAACTATCTGGCACTTCGAAAGAATGAGTTTTAAGTACTACCTAGTGAGAAAGTAAATTATTTTTAAAACAGATCCTTACTTGGGAATATCATAAAGCTACATTCCACCAGTTGTAAACACAGCAGTCATCATTTTCTAAATACTAAGAAATTGCATGTTGGTATGTTTGCTCTTAAAAGCTGGAGATTTATCAAGATGCAATAATCTCACACTGGAATTTTCCTTTAAAATGTGAAGGAATGTGTGGCGGTGTTTACCATACATTAACAGACGTTCATTTAGATGTATTTTGACTCACTTCCTTGTCCTTTACACAGACTGAGAGGCCAGTTAACTCCCTAACGGACAAGAAAGAAAAACTGTAAATATTATAGGTTTACATTTGCTTCTGGCTACAACAGCTCTACAGAATGAAAGATATGTACTCCTAACAAATGCAGATTCCTCTAGTCCCTCTTAAAATGATGGCAGTAAACATAAAGTGCTGGATACCACAAAACTGAGCTTCTTTGCCATCACTCATTTTCCAAACTGTCCCCAAACTCTTTCAAGTCATTAAGGAGGAAATTATGATATATTTCCAATAAGATAAAGAATAGATGTAATTAAAAGTTTATAATCAAAATAGCATCTTCCAAAAGGAAGATGTAAAATATGTAAAAAAATTGTATTAGTTCATATATGTAAAAAAATTATATTAGACTTTCATAGGGTGCCAGAAAACGATTCGGTATATAGGTATCCAAACTTATTACGAGACAGGTCAGGCTATATAATATGCTTCCCAACGTTTTTAATAGTAGTCACCACCATTAAATATACTGGGGAAATAACTTAATTGTAAAAACTCAGAAAATCATAAATAAATCCTCACTATGAAGAGATACATTCTCATCAAGTTTGATTGGTTACTTTTAAAATTCAGCAATATTTGGGTGAAAAAAACACTAACTAAATATACCAGGTCCCTACTGCTTAGATTCATTTTCTTTCAAGAGCAGGAGGATGTACATCTTTCGTATAAAATTCCTCACTGTTCAGCACGAGTTACACAGAACAGTTTCTCACTGAAGTGAGGAAAGCAGGTGACATCAGAGTATTTGGCAGAATATTAAGTACTGATGTAAATTCAATCCTACGGATAAGGATTCTCACTGTTCTTCTAAACTGGGCTTCAAAAAAACTGTAACCAAAGATGCCCAGTATAATACCCCTTACAGAATAGTACTTTAAAAAGTATTTTTATATACCTGAACTTATTTAGCTTTTTGAAAAGTTAGCAGAGAAAGTATTATCTCATTTTATAAATAAGGGGAGAAAAGTAAAGTTCTGACTGGTAACTTGCCTACATACACACTACACACAGTTTGCATGCCAAAACTCAGACAAGACACCAGAACTTCTGATTTTAGTTGAAAGCATTCTAGTCGCTATATTGCCAAATCAAACACAAATACATATCCTACACACAAATAAGTACAAAAGGATCTTGCAGTCTTGATTTTAAAAATGAAAGGATTAATAAAACCACTCATTATCAAATAGGTACAACCACAGAATGCAAAAAATTAGGTTCTAAAAACGTATTGTTGTCACCTGGAAGTGTACTGCAAATCATTATTTTCTACAGTAAGAAATACCAAGAATAAGCACTTAAAGTATTCTCCAGTGACCATTTTTATCAGCTGAATTTTCAGGGTCTCATAAGAAAGTCACTCTTCAACCTCTCTGAACCCCCCACCCACTCCATTAACAAAGGAACAAAGTGAAAATTAGAGTTAAGAGTAATGTGCTCAGATGGACTCCTACTGTACAGGGAAGAGAGTTGGAAGGACTAGGGGGAGGAGAAAATGATGTAACAAATTGTTAGTTCAACTTACTTTGGGAGTTCTTTGTCTTGAAGGGATCCCATCAAGTATAGCAATGGCATCTTTATCCTGTTTTAGCATTGTGTAACATTCAGCCATTTTGTATTTCACTTCAATTTCCGATGGAAGACACTAAGAGGGAATGACAACATCTCTTCAAAATATTACTTAAACAGTATGGCAGTTCTTCAAAATGTTAGTTACCGTATGACCCAGCAATTCTGCTCCTAGACTGCTAAGAGAACTGAAAACATGTAGCAACACAAAAACCTGCACACAAATGTTCATAGCAGCATTATTAATAATAAACAAAAAGTGGAAACAACCTAAGTGTCTACCAATTGATGAAAAGATAAAATGTAACCTATCCATACAATGGAATATTATTTGGCAATAAAAAGGAGTGGAGAATTAATTCATTTTATAACATGGATGAACCTTGAAAATATTATGCTAAGTAAAAGAAGCCAGACACAAAAGGCCATATGTTGTATGATTCCATTCATATGAAGTGTCCAGAATAGGTAAATCCAGAGAGACAGAAAGGTCAGTGATTGCCAGGGGTTGGGGAGATAACAGGCACTGGGTTTTTCTAGGGTAATAAAAATGTTCCAGAATTAGATAGTGGTGATGGTTGCACAATGCTGTGAATATACTAAAACTCACTGAATGGTGAATTTCATGATGTGAAATATATCTCAATTTTTAAGAAAGTCCTTAAAGATTAAATGTATTTAATTCAAATGAAAAGTTTAGCATGGTGCTTGGTATACCAAAGGTTCAAAAAAAGTTAGCTACTTCTATAAATGATTCAGTGTGGAGGTACATATGGCTTCCATTCAGTGTCAGAAAAGGAGAAAATCCTGGCAATCAGCTCTTTAATAACAAAAAACAAAGGTTTTACTTAGATCGAAAACAAGATGAAGATCTATAGGCTTTAAAAAAAACTACACAAATTTGTCTTTTTTTAATATGGAAAAATACAAAGCAGAAAAAACATGACTTATAATTTCACTTCTATTTCATTCTACTGACATAAGCTGCATGTATAATTTAAATTTAAAGACACGTTCAAACTGAAAAGTAAAAGTTCCCCTCTCTCTAAAGCTTGCTACTCTTAAATTTATTTCCTTTGCATGCACAAAAAAATCTTTCATATATATTTTAGGCATATACCAGAATACACTTATGTTATCTATAAACCAACCCCTTTTAACAAAAACAGTACTGAATACACTGCTTCAAACCTTATTTTCTTTACTAATATATACGGTTCTTTCCAAATCAGCGCATACACCTCTATCTCATTTTTCTTTTTTTTTTTTTTTTTAACAGTTCCATTATATTCCATCTTTGGCTATACTAGATTTAACTAGACCTCACTGATGAACACTTTTGCTTCCAGTTTCTTATCATTATAAACAATGCTGCAATAAACAGCCTTACATACCCTGTAAAACTTTTGTGAGTCTACTATTAAGGTTAATTTCTAGCAATGGGATGGTCCCATCAAATTCTGAAATTTCAATTTTTTCCCTTCATTTATTTAACTATCAAAAATTTGGCAATTATCAAAAATTGGCAGGAATTCTTTTTAGATTTGTCGTAAATTTCCCCGGGTACTCACAGTCCTAACAATTGAGTTACATTTTAAAAGCTGTACTTTAACATTATAAAAACATTTTATGAGTTCTGTTTGTATAAAAGGGAGGAACAACATACTTTGGTTAGAACTCAGATAATTCATGTTTAATTCCAATTTTAGATTCACCTGGAGAGAATTTTGCTTTTAACCCATAATGCTTGGTTGGATGCACTCTTGCATCTAAGTGATTTTTCATCTGTTCCTCCAGTCAGTTCCCCTTTAATATCACATTTTATTTTACCGTCTTCTAAATCTAATTAGCAGAAGTCTTATAAATTCTTTCAGTCTCTCTTGGTCTCAAAAATAAAAAAATCATCATCCTTCCATCTTCAATTACCTGACTTTGTGGAGCAGATGCAGAATTTCCAGTTGAAGGTCTCACTTTTGAAGTTTTACTTAGGGCTTTCTTCTGCTGTAAAGCCATGGTATACTTACTCACAGCATTCCGATATTCCTTATCATGAAAGAGGGAATCTGCATGATACACCAAAAGCTGGTACTTCTGAGATGGGGAGAATAGCTCGCTAGAAAACAAAGAAAGTACACCCCCTACATGGGTTGTTTTGAAATGTCAGAAAGAAAGAAAGAACACTCTCGTTAGTGCCACCCTTGGTGTCCCTTCTTAGTGTTCAAGCCTAGCGCAAAGCCTGTGCAGTTTACAAAAGTCAATGTCCTTAAGTGCTAGTCCCAAAAAATAAAGCCATGAGAGTCATACTCTGTGCAAATATGGTTGACACATATAGAAAATTGCCTTAAATTGTTTTAACATGTTTTCCCTTTACTCACTATAAATACCTCTGTAGAGGTATACAAAGAGAAATGTAATACATCTTTTCCTCCCCCTCTTTAAGCCAAGCCTTCTTAACAGTTTAAATATATCCATACTCTTCTAGTAACATCAATTTCTACAGTAAAACAAAGAAGGGCAATCACAATGACTTAACTAATACTACCAAAGAAGGGTTGAAGAACCTGGAAAAGAGAAACCTCACCACTTACATCCTTTTTAGGAAAGTACTGAATAAAAAGAGGTTTGTTAGGGAACTGAAAACTCTTCAAACACTTAAGAAAATGGGAATACTGAAATACTTCAGAATGAAAACAGGATAAGCCAGTGGGATAATGGGACAGAAACAGGATTAGCCTTGTTTGACAGAAGCATTCTTTTTTGGTTTTAATTTTGCATACAAAAGTAAACTTTACTAGTACTGGAAGAATTTTTTATCTTCTGGAGTCTCAAGGGTTTAAGGACAATGTAACAGAACCAACGTTTTGAACTTTTTCTTTAATCTTGAATATTGCTCACAAGCATTATAACTGCCTAGAAGCCAGCCTATCATTTTTAATAGGAAACTTGTATTTTTAATCTCCAACCCAACTCCCTCCCCTACTCCTTCCTAAGAGTTTACATGTCTGACAGGTAAAAGCTACAGCTGCTTAAAAGGAAAGAAGAGTCAGAGAACTCTGTAGACAGCTAATTTCTCAACAAATGAAAGCTACTCAAGACTGGTACCAAAGATTAATAAAGGTTGCCAGGAAACAGTTGAAATGGAATCAAAAGTGACTACAGACAGATAAGTAGTTTCTTTTGGGTGTAATGAAAATGTTTTGCAGTAGAGAGTGGTGGTGGTTGCACAACTCCATGAATATATTTAAAACCACTGAAATATATTCTTTAAAAGGGTGAATTCCTTGGTATGTGAATTTTATCTTAAGAAAAAAATGGATAGGAAGTCTAAACATAGGATATAAAGTTACAAAGGAAATTCACTGAAAGATTTAAAGGTATCGTCCAGATAATTAAGATCTCTTCCAACTCTTAGATTCTATGTATCTAATGTGAAATAAGAGTTGATAGAAAATGTTACTATACTCAAGAGAAAGCATTCAGATATTTATATGTTGTAACTTATGTGCCTACTTATGCAAAAGTTATCACTAGAATGATATATGAGAAACTTAATAGTTGTTTGCCTCTGGAGAAGGGAAATGGTGGGGTGAAGTTCAAGAAAGGAACACTTATCTGCACACTCCTGCTCTTTGAAATTTTTTACTGTGTTGCACTGCAAATTTAGTAAGAAAATTTAAAACATATATAATAACGATCAGAATTTAAATGCCTCCTGAAGCTAGGAAACTGCCAGTTTAACCCAATATGAAGAAGTAAAGTCTAATCAGAGGATCAAACTGCTTCTAAGTATCCTGTAACATCTTCAAGAACCAAGAATAAGGACTAATTGGTGCATAAATTTCCAATGGTGGAAACTGTGTGCTTTGACAAATCAGTCAGAACCAAGTGAAAGGCTCCAGAACAAACAGAAGGCTGACAGAGACCAGGGCTCCTCTCTGTCAACACTAAGTGGATGGTGGCAAAATGATGAGTCTCACGTAGTGAGGTCCAAAAACAAACTAATGGAAATGAAATAGGAAGCAGCTGCTGCATCACAGGCACTTAACGGGCCTTTCTTTTCTGACCTAGACAGCTTCAACAGCAGGCCAAAGCAGGTCCACCCTGAGTAGAAGATTCAATTATAATGTCATTTAGAGGGAGTAGGCTTTGGTAGGTCAGAATGGAGAATTTAAGAGTCAAAAGGACCAAAAACCCAGACATCATGACTCCTCCACTTACTAAATGTGTGAACCCGAACAGGTAATTCACCTCCCTGAGGTGATATGAACTACCTTGGCAAATTCAATAAATATGTGAGTGCTTAACTGCACACAGGCACTGTGCTAAACATGTCAGTGTTAAGAGTGATGCAGAATATGGATCTTAAAAGTTATCACAAGGAAAAAAACTGTAAATTACGTGTAGTGATGGATGTTAACCACACTTATTGCAATCATTTTGCAATATACACAAAAATCATTATGTTGTAGATCTCAAAATGTTACATGTCAATTACATTTCAATTTTTAAAAAGTGATGCAGAATATAAAACAAGGCAATAGTATAGAAGAGTGAGGGTAAGAAAAAATTCTGATGGGATATGAGCTGAAAACTGTATGAGGCAAGTCTGAGATAAGGACTAAAAGCAGAACAGCAAATACAAAAGCCCTGCGTTGACAGCGAGCTTGGTATGTTCAGGTATCAGAAAAAAATAGGCAGGGAGGCTGGGGTACAGTGAGCAGAATATATTAGATGAAGTCGGGGAGAAAGATGTTTGGCTCCCTTGATCACGGGGGGAAAAAAATTTATTTAAGCACAGTGGAGAAATTTAAGCAGGGGAGAGACATGCACACAAGGCTGGATAAAGCCCTGTGCTGCTTGTCATAAGGCTCAATAAACAGCAGCCCTGAAAACCTGAAAGGGGCACTCGAGTCCTTAAAAAGGCGCTACTCCCACCCATCAAGAGCACCCCGTTTTCAGGGGTTTGCCAAGGTGAGAAAGTGAACCTTCCCTAATACACTCAAGAGAAAAAAAAAAATCGGTCTCAGATGTGGACGAAGGTATAAAGGCCAAGGACTGGGCCTCTGAGCTTGGGCGAGGGAGGAAACGTCTTCAGGATGGAGCTGGGAAGGGAGGAGTCAGCCCAGAGGTGTGACAGTCGCTACGCCCGGTGACAGATACCTCCGGACACCCTACGCTCCCAACTTTCGGGGACACCCTCGTCAGGGTCGTTCTCATAGTGCCTCCGTCTTCCATGTCTCGAAGCCGCCGCCGCAGACACATTCCACGCAGGGAGCTCAAGTCCCAGCGCCGGGCACAACGCGGGGACCCAGTGAACTCAACTTGCGTTCCTAAGTTGGCTCCGCCCAACGAGGCCCTCGCGGACCCTGGAGCCTGAGCTGGGGCCCGCGGTCGCTCCTTCCCGCCAGTCCCCAGGCCCCTTCAGCCCCCGCTCCCAAAAAGGCGCCGCTTTCTCCTCAGCCCCAGGCCGCTCCCCGCCTCAACTCACGGGTTGTTATTACTCATTGTAAGTAACAAGCTGCTGAGGAGCCGCACGTTGGAGTGCAGCCCCGCGGCCGCCATGTCTCGCACGTGGTCTATCACATTCATCCTGCCCGGCAAAGCCGCGGGGAGCGGCCGCAGCGGCACGAAAAGCCGGTAGAAGATGCTGAGGGAAGACTCCAAAATGGCGGCCGCGCCGGGGTCCATCGGGTCCACATGCGGCACCGCCCCCAGAAAAAATAGGCGACTACTGAAGTGCCTGGACAAAAAAAAAAAGTTCTCTCAAGCTCCCGTGAAGTGGAATGATTTGTTTTTACTTGTTGTTGTTATTGTTGTGTGCGCGTGTGTTTAAGCAAAGCTATGTCGTTCTAAGTTGCAAATTTTATTCAGGACTTACAATGCGGTGGAGACAAAACGTACCTCTGTACATGCTCAATAAAATGAGAGGAATTTGTGTCTTCCAAAAATTAATAAAAATAGTATGAACATTTATAAAAGAATATAGTAGATTGTGCGTGGATGGGAACCCCCAACAGCGGCATTTAAATACTTTAATCAGGCGCCAAGGGCAGGCCTGCTTTACAGTGACGCCTGCGCACCAGGATGAAGGTGCCACGCCCCCTCTTCTCAGGTACTGTGAAGACGCTGCAGTCAGACTTCATTCACCCTTTGGGAAGCCGACTTGAGTCCGAAAGGGAATATTTTTATGCTGTGAAATGACTCACTAGCTCAGAGTGAAAAAAGACTAGGTTGAGTTTTAGCCATCCTAATATGTGCTGTTTTAATTTGCAATTCCCTAATGACATGATGTTGAGTATCTTCTCATATGCCTATCTCCCCTCTTGTCTATCTTCTTTGGTGAGGTATCTCGTTAGATCTTTTTCTGATTTTTTTAATCAGGTTGTGTTCTTACTGTTGAGTTTTAAGGGTTCTTTGTATATTTCATAAGTCTTTTATCAGATATGTGTACTGAAAATATTTTCTCCCATTCTGTGGTTTGTCTTCTCATTCTCTTCGCCACCCCTTTTTGGTTACAAAAAAAAAAAACAAAAAACAAACAAACAAAAAAAACAAAAACAAAAAACTTTCAGCAATAATCCTGAAATGAAATGACTAATAATGGCCAGAAAAGAAACAGTGAAAATATTATTTTATTAAACTTGATCTAAATAATGCCACTACAATTTTTAATGAAAAGTAAAATATTACAGTACAAGAAGGTAATGGGTTAATAGTTTTTAATTACATTAATGTATTAAGAAAAACTTCTATCCAATTAGAACTATAAACAGATTTGTCATTGTTTGAGCACAGCCTTGGTGTTCCATGAAAAAATAGGAAGAAATTTAAATGCATATTACTAAGTGAAAGAAGCCAATCTGAAAAGGCCACATACTGTAGGATTCCAGCTATGTGAAATTCTGGAAGATGAAACTGAAGACAGTAAAAAGATCAGTGGTTGCCAGGAGTTAGAGGGAAGAGAGGAAGAGGTGGAGCACAGGATTTTTATGGATGTGAAACTATGTGATACTATAATGGTGGATACATATCATGTTTGTCAAAACTCATAGAATGTACAACATGGAGACCTAACATAAACTATGGACTTTGACTAGTGTACCACACTAGTGCTGAATGTTGATAGTGAGGGAGGCTGTGCATGTGTGACACAGCAAGGGGCAGGTGGGTATTTGGGAACTTTCTACTTTCTGCTCAATTTTGCTCTGAACCTAGAGCTGTTTTAAAAAAAAGAGGGGTATTTGTGTGTAGAAACTGACCTGCTCGGGATGTCAAACATGCTAGATACACCACTGTATCTAACACACTTAGAACAATGCCTGGCACACATTGATAAACACCATAAATGCTTGTTGTTACACTTTTCTCTACCTATGAAATATTTCATAGTTAAAACCACATCTAAGTCTGTGGCCATGCTACCTTGAACAAGCCCCATCCCATCTGATCTCAGAAGCTAAGAAGGGTTGGGCCTGGTTAGTACTTGGATGGGAGACCACCTAGTAAGACCAGGTGCTGAAGGCATAAAAAAAAAAAATAAATAACGGATTGTAAGCTGACAAGTTCCTTTCAGTTTTTGAGGTCAACCAAGGGTTGCCTCATCTAAAACAAACAAACAAACAAAAAACCGCATCTAATAATAGCCCCATACTGGAAACAACTCAATTGTTCACCAACTGATGACTATATATATCAAATCTGGTATATCCATACAGTGTAATCCTATTTAGCAAAAAATTTTAAAAAACTACTGATAACAACATGGATGAATCTCGAAAATATTTGTGCTAAAAAAAAAAAAATGCTAGGTAAAAGAAACCAGACCCCCCCCCCCAAAAAAATCGCATAATCTGACTCCATTTACATGAAATATCTAGAAAAGACAGAACTGATAGCAACTGAAAGATACATGGTTGCTTGGTGATGAGGCTGAGAATGGACAGTGATTGCAGTTGAGCAGGAGGACTCTATTTGGGACTGGTGGAAATTTTCTAAAACGGGATTGTGATGATTGCTGCGCAACTCTGTAAATTTACTAATTATTGAATTATATACTTAAAATGGGTGATTTTTACTTTTAGGTAAATTATACCTCAATGAAACCATTAAAAAAAACAAACACATCTCTAAGCCACATGTCAGTGAGTCACCAATTTACTTTCTCCACACTATACTGTAAAGGCAAACTAGGTTCATATCTGAATTGACATCTTATTGCAAAGTCACATATCCACTGGTCCTGGAATAAACCAACATTCATAGACTCAAGAAACGTTTTGAGTTGAAATTGCCACACCTTCTCCTAAAAAGTGATTCCTCTCTCTAATCCCTTGATTTTCTGAATGGGAATTATAGTTTGGTCAATTCATTTTGTAACTAATGACCTCACTGCCTTGTATATCTCTCTACTATATTTAAATCCGTGGTTGTTAACTTTTCTCACCTCTGTAAAGCTTGTCTCACAGGAGTGGGCAGAGTTGGTGGGATGCTTCTTCACACTCCTGGCAGTCCTACACCCATCTGGGTGACTGAAAACTCACAAGGCAGGTGTCCTATCAGTCTTGCTAACCATTCTGTGTTCTGTCCCTGACACATAGTAAGTGGTTAATAAATATTTGATAGTGGATGAATGAAAAGTATAAGTCAGTTACATCATCACATTGCTCATTTAATTAAAAGTTTTAAGATTAATTATATGTAAAAACTTTATAAATCATGAAACATCCTGAGTGTAAAAAATAATTATTATGACACATTCATTGTTAATTGGTTTCTCTTCCTCTCCTTCCAGCTTCTTCATTATACATTCATTCAACATATATTTACTATGCACCTGCTGTGTGCCTCAAATTGTTCTAACCCACAGGGATAGAGCAGAGAACAAAATAAACAAAAATCCATGTTCTAATGGAGCTGACATTCTAATGAAGAAAGACAATAAATGAGTATTGTGAAACAAATAGTATATGAGGTGATAAAACATACTGAAGTATTTATGAAAGAAACAATGTCTAGGGTTTACTTTAAAGTACTCCTGGGAGTGGGAGAAAATAGAGGAAACAAAATTAGCGAAATGTTAGTATCAGCTGAAATTAAGTGGGAGATACATTATGTTATTCTTTATGCTGTTTTCAACTTTTGTGCATATTTAAATTTTTCATAAGTGTTTTTTAAAGTGCTTAAAACGTAAAGAAGAGTGATAGGGAGTGTCAGCTGCCATTCTCAATTATGATCAGGGAAGGCTGCACTTAAAAGGTGACATATGAGTAAAGAGCTGAAGGAAGGGGGAAAAGGAGCCATGTAGAAATCTGGAGGGAGGGGGTTCTAAGCGAAGGAAACAGCAAGCTTGGAAGCCTGAAGCAGGAGTGAGCCTGGCATGGTAGAGGAAGAGTAAGGCGGTCAGAATGCATGGGGATAGGAGTAGGAAACAAGTTCACCGGTGCCAGTGGAGAGATGTGAGCAGAAAAATAACATAGTCTGATTTGCATTTTAAGAGGCTAGTTCTGCCTGATGTTTTATAAATAGATTGGAGGAGGCAAGATTGGAAGCAGAGACCAGTTAACCAGTTCAGAGGCTGCTGCAAATGGCAATATCCAGACAAGTAATGGTGGTGCCCTGGACCAGAAGAGAGCAGTGAAGAACATGGGAAGTGATGGGATTCTAGCTAAGTGTGGAAGGGGAAGCCAGCAGGATTTGTTGGTGGGTTGGAGAAGGAGGTGAAAGAGAGGACTCGGGGAAGACTCCAAGGCTTTAGGCCTGAGCAAGAGGAAAGCTGGGGTTGCTCTTAGCCCAAGTGAGGAAGACTGGGGGAGAAGGACCTTGGAGTGTGATGTTCCAAGTTTTTGATACCTGTCTGAATCCAAGTGGAGTTAGTTTCTGGGGAGGGTAGTTGGATATTTGAGTCTGGAATTCAGAGAAGTCTAGGCAGAAGATATGAATTTGAGAGTTTTCAGCTTTTGGATGGTATTTAAAAAACTTTTCATAAGGACAATTTCAAATATATTAAAAATAGAGGTATTAGTTTATTGAGTCCCCATAAAACCAGCTTCAATTATCTTTTCATGCATGACCAATCCTGTTTCATTGAGCACCGCCCCCATCTTCCCCCTGACCCTCTGAAGAATTCTGAAGCAAATTTCAGCCATTATGTAATTTTATTCATGACTATTTCAGTGTTCTCTACGAGAGGAAGACTTCTTGTTAAACGACAGTACTGTGATCACATCTAAAACAACAATAATTCTTTACATCATCGAATATCTAGTCATGTCTAGTCATTGTTCATATATATTTTACTGTTAGTTTCTTTGAATCTGGACCCCAAAAAGGTCCATTCTTGCGATTGATATGTCTCTTAAAAGGGAGGTTCTTCATCCCTTTCCTTTTTCCACTTGCAATTTATTTCTTGAAGAGTGAGATGGTATTTAAAGCTGTGAGACTGGATAAGATCACCAAGAAGGTGACTGCAGTTAGAAGGGAGTTTTGAGAATGGAGGCCATTGATAAACAGGTAAATGTCTTAACAGCTGGCGTGGGGGAAACCATGGTTTTTAGCGTTTGCCAATTTTCTTACTGCAGTCAACTGCAAGCTGCCAACCATGTAACAACTGACAGACAAAATTCCTTAGAATTTAATAATTGGCTCTCTAAGTGTGGACACACAGTTAGCTCTAGGGCATCCCACCATTAAGAAGTCAGAGAGAAGAGGAGACACCAGCAAAAGAGAATGAGAAGGAACAGCCAATAAGGTGGAGTCATGGAAGACAAATGAAGAATATGATTCCAAGAAGGTGGGAGTGATCAATTTATAGATACATACAAACATACATACATACATACATACATACATACATACTTACATAGATAGATACATAGATAGGATAGATGTTTAAAGTTATAGATATATAGATATATATTGCTGCCAAGAGGTCTAATAAGATGAGAAATGCTCATTGGATTAATACCATGACAGTCATTGGTGACCTCAACAAGAGCATTTTTGGTGGGGTGGCAAAGAGAGAATGGAGGAAGACAAATATGAGACAGTAGTGATAAATCATTCTTTTGAGTTTTGCTACAGCGCAGTGGTTCTTAACTGGGGGTGATTTTGCTTCCAGGGGACATTTGGCAATATCTGAGACTAGGGCTGGGGGCTGCTTTGCTACTGGCATTTGAGTAGAAAGCATCCTGTATGCATAGGACAGACACCCACAATAAAGTGGAGCAGAAATCTGTATTTATAAATTTAAATACTGAGTCCAAAACATCCAGGTGTCAAGGTCGAGAAGCCCCGTTGTACAGGGAAGGAGGAAATGTGTGGTATCAGGTGAGGTGAGTAGAGTTTTTTTTTAAGATGAGAGAAAAAAAAACATGTTTATATGCTAATGGGATTGAAGAACACATTGCTGGCTACATGGCAGGTGAAAAGTTGATCAGCTCTACAAAGAAATAGTGCTAAAACATGCCTGTGAGATTGATAAACCCATACAAAGAATGTACGAAACAAAATATTTATAAAGAGGCAAAGGAGAATCCACCTGTTCTGGAATTTTGTTACAATTCTCTTTAAAATCAGTTACTCCGAAGAAGAAGAATGGATTCTATGGTTCAGTTTCATTAACGTAATATAAGTCAGATCATACTCATTTTACTGTTATTCAAAGGAAATGAATAGTGTTAAACTGTCTTGGGACACACAAGAGATATATCCAGAGGGACAAGCCCTCCTCTTTCTCATGGAATCATCTTCTAAAATAGTAATTTTGGAACTGGAGGGGACTTTAGAGGTTACCGCACTTTCATTGGTCCTTTTATGGGTGAGGAAACTGAAGCCTGTGATTGATGTAAGCAAACACACAGCTGGCTGTGAACTTTTAGGTAAGCCACTTAACAGATGTAGAATGATGTGGATACATGGAGTGTCGAATCAGATCCGTTAGAGGAACAATCTGTGAATGTTCTGTTCCACTTAAGTTCATTTCTAAATGTCTAGCAGCTTCCTAAGAATGAAAATCTTTCCCAGATGCATTAGACATCTTCTTTAGGTCTGTCTTTTGTACAAGGGGAAAACACAACACTTTTAAATTGCTCTAAGGGAGATATTACTTAACATCCCTCAAGTGTCTCCTGGCAGTGATGGCCTTCCTCTCAGTAGAAAAGGAACTTTAGGATGAATAATTTGCCTGAACAACTGGAGGAAATAAATAATGGCCATCTCTCCAAATAATTTTCCCTCTTTTTAACCAAGAGGGCCTGCCCCAGTCAGAGTTCAACCACCATAAAATAAAATTTTCTAGAGATTTTAAAACTATTAACAACCCCCTTTTAGAAATTCCTCTCTGTGACTCCCATGTTTAATTGATCCACCTCTTATTCTGATTACCCTCTCAGACTGATTCTTTGCTGATTCCTTCCTTCTTCCTGATTCCTAACTGCTACTCGCCTTGGGGATCAGATTCTATCTCCTAATTCCACCGGAATTTCCTTTCTCTCAAGTCTTTGTTTCTATTCCCCATCTTTCTGCTCTATTTCTATTTGCCAGCTGGATATCGTGTGGGCCATCAGCTGCCCCCTCTAAACTCAGCGTTCTTCAGAATTAAAATAATTTCCCGCTCCTCTTCCAAAGGACTCCAAGCCCAACCACCTACTTCTGGAAGTTTGCTTGGGACAGCCCCTGTTTATGCCTGCTGTCCCAGAAAAATAATTGTAGCAGTCTTTTATGCTTAAAAATTTGGATAACAAATTATATTGTCACCCAACCTATTTCCATCAAAGGCTCTGCTATTCTCCAAGTCAACCAGACTCAAAACTTCAAAATCTGACTTTCAGCTGCTAAATTCAAAGCAGTGGAATCTTTTAGAATGTTTCTGAGTATCTCTTTATTTTTACATTCATGGCAACACCCACTAAGCCCTTACATTGGGATCACTAATAAAGCTTTGTACTCCCTGGCAGCTCTCCCTCCCCATCTCTCTGCCTTCCAAAACATCTGGCACACTGTAGCTAATGCAATCTTACAAAAACCCTGATTCATTCTCCTGCACCCCTGCTCGAAAATTTAAATGTAGTAACTTTTAACATTTACTAGGTATTTACTTTTTGAGCATTGTCTCAGCTCTCAGAATCTTCATTCATTTAATATATATTTGAATGAGTACTGTACACACCTCACTGTCCCAGGCATTGGGGATACAATGATGCATGGTCCGTGACCATGTTAAAAAACAAACTTAAATAGAAATATAAGACAGCCAGATAATGATTCAGGGAGAAGTCTTAAGGGGACTTGTGATAAAATAGAAAATGATTTTTTTTTCAAAGCACTGTAAGAAGCAGGAACTAGAACAGAAACTTGTACACCAAGGTTTATTACAGCATCGTTCACTATGGCCAAAAGGTAGAAACAACCTATCAACAGATGAATGGATAAAAATGTGGTACTGCTATACAATGGAATATTATTCAGCCATCAAAAGGGACAAAGTTCTGACACGTTACAACATAGATGAAACTCAAAAACATTAAACTAGTGAAAAAAGCCAACCACAGAAGAACGAATAATCATATGATTCCCCTTATACAAAATATTTAAAGTAAACGAACTCAGAGATAGAAAGTAGGTTAGAGGTTACTAGGAGCTAGGGGAAGGGAAATGGGAAGGTATTGTTTAATGGACACAGGGTTTCTGTTTGGGGTGATGAAAAAAAGTCTTGGAATTACATAACGATGATGATTCCACATTATAAATGTAATCAGTGCCACTAAATTGTACACTTAAATGGTTAAAATGGAAAATTTTGCTATATATAAAACTTAATAATGCGACATGCTAAAAATCATTGAATGGCACACTTTAAATGGGTGAACTATATGGTATGTAAATTATAGCTCAATAAAACTGTTTTTTAAAAAAACACTTGAGAGTCAAGCGCAGAAACTGTGGAACAGCTTGGAAAAAAAAAAAAAGGCAGGAATAGTGATGGTTGGTCAGGCAAATGGTTCTCACAGTGGAGGGTGAACGCAGAATGGTGCCCGAGCGTGGAAAATGTCATGTCCTTTGGACCATTAATAGAACACAGTTTGAAGTTCTAAGCCCGACCCTGGCTCTCAAGATTATGGGGCATTACTTCCTGCTGGGGCAAATTCTTCCCCATCATTTTCTGTGCCCTAAGGTTTCCTTCATGGCACAGAGCTGGCCAATTTGCCCCTTTTTCATCTAGCCTTCCCTATTGGGCTCACTTGTTCTGATGAGCAGTTAGCTCAAGTGCCATCTTCACTAAATCTTCTCCCACAGACCTCAGCCATAACATCCTGCCCTTTCTCTGGGCTGCTACGGTGATGAGCAGTCAAGCCAATTTTTATTGTTTCTTGGTTTCTATCTTGATAAACATTTCTCAACAAATGGTTGAGGTCCTGGACAGCAGAGTTCACATTTACGCTTCTTGTACATCCCTTCGACAGCTGGCACTGCACTAGGAACAGAACAATCTCCTGATCTTGTTGCCTGAATGTTACTAAAAATTGCATTGTAGCAAAGTGACCATCTTATGATGGCTGAGAAGGCCAGCTCTGGATTCAGAAACGCTTAGCTTTAATTGCAATTTCTGCCAGCTTCCAGGTGTGCGATATATATATATATATATATATATATATATATATATATATATATATATTAATTATATTGTTATTAATTTCTGTAGGTCTCAGCTTCTTCACCTGAAAAAGGCGATAGTACTTCTATCTGCCATAAAGTTTCTTGCAAGGGTTAAATAGGGTTAAAAAGGTAGTGTTTAGCACACTACCAGATCACCTGTAAATCAGAGCTGCAGCGTTAAAAGCAAAGTGGAAAATCATGACAGATGACTTATCTCAAAATCGACACAGAACGGATGTGGCCCTAAAATTGCATTTTCCTAATGGAATGGTATCTCCAACTTCTATAAACAAAACGAAGGGGGAAACAAACCAAATGGCTTTTGGTGTCATAGTACATTCCTTTCTGGACACAGCTCCAAACTTTTTATGAAGGTCTTCCGTATTCATAATTTTGGAGAAAAGGAAAATGCAGAGGAAAACAATTCTCATAAATCTTGTTTGAGTATTTCCATGTACTGTAATCTTTCAACACATAGGACAGTAATCAGTGACATATTAAGATGATAAGTGTAAACAGGATGCTTAAGAAAAAGAACAAGGTGACTGTTGTCCTCAGCCTGTTTTTGGCTAAAGAAATTTTCTAAAATTTGATTTTCTATAAATTTGTTTTCAAGTTTTCCCCTGGTTATTAAGGTAACATCTTATTGAATTATAGTATGTATGATTTAGAACGTACAGGTCTTTGTAACTGTTCCTGTCCCAAGATAATCAATGTTAACAGTTTGATGTATGTGTTCCCATAGTTTTTCCTGAATGGAATCATACTAAAATACTGTCCTCAACTTTTCTTTAATAAGGCATCTTTCCATGACAAAACAGATGGAGCCCCTTATTTTTTTAATGGTTGCATATTTCATTTTGTGGATGTACCATAACTTATTTATCCAATTTTCTATTAAAAAAAAGACTGAATTATTTCTAGGGGTGTGTGTTTGCATTTGTGTTGCAGCATTCAACAATGCTGTAAGTAGAGTTGTTGGATCAAAAAGAATGAACATTTAAAAATGTGACACAATTTTAAAAAGACAGAAAAAAACCTGAAACAAAACAAGTCTTATAATTCTTGCTAAATCGCCTTCCCTAAAAAGTCATACCTTATAATAATCATCTCTTAATGTCAGTATTACATTTTGATTAAAATTGTACTTTTAAATCCATTATGCTATACTTCTTGGATAATTTATTCTAAATCCTTTGGAAACTGTTCTTGCAGTTATATTTAAAAAACAAACCACCTACATAGCACCAATGGAAAAATGTTTTACAAGCCAGGCTTTTAGCTTTTATTGTCGGTGCTCCCCCTGCTGGCACTAAAGGAACAGGAACCACAGTGAGTTGTTTCTATCACAAAAGTTCCACAATTAAAAAAAAAACAAAAAAAACATTAGAAACAAACCTTTAATCTTGATATGAATCACTGTGGCTTTTTTTCTTCTTTTCTGACGTGTCTCAGAATCTGTAACAGAAGTTTCAACCCAAACACCCAGAATCTGATTTTAAATAAGAATTTAAATTATAAAACAAAAAGTCAACCCAATACTCCTGGTTTCAAGACTGCCCTTCCATGCATCTATGGAGTTATGTTTTGACATACCCATACTCTCAGGGATGTGAAATGTGGTACTTACTTGGCTCATAATTCAAATCTTCAATAAACCGGTGTAAAAGAACATTTAACTCATACATTAAAATTACATATTAACCCATAAAATGGAAATATACTAATTGACCTGGTATCAGTATAAAATTCCAGTTTTAATGCAGTTTTACACTTTTTTCTGTTCCTGTGCAGCTTTCCCTTTGTCCTTAGTGGCACAACACAGATAATCGGGGTCGCAACATGCTCGGTTAAAATCCTCCTCTTTCCAGACCCCTCTGTAGTTAGAGGCCAAGGAGACACAAGTGCAAGTCTCTGGGCAGGCTTTCTGGGAAGATGGCGCTCAGCTGGTGTGCCCCTCTGGCCCTTATGCCCTCCTCCCTCCTTTTTGCCAAGCCCAGAGATACAAGAGGATCTAGAGACTATAAGGATGCATAGGAGCGTCGAGCAGCAAAGTAGGAGGACCCTATTAGGGGTCCCTGAAGACATTCTTAAGTGGCCCCCCTGCATGTTCACAGACTGCTTTCTGCTTTCAGATTCGAAAGAAAACACCTTCAAGGCACTCTAAATTGGGTTTTCTGTGCTTGTGGCTAAATATAATCCAAACACTGATCCTGAAACAACGGCCTCTTAAGATAAAAGTGAAACACATAAAAGTGTGATACAGGCTGCAGTACAATAACTATGTCTGAAGGACTCAAGGCATTTCCTGAAATACCTAATTTATAACCTTAACATACCAGGAAATGTGGTCTCGTTTTTGGAAGATCTCACATAATAGCTACTTGTGTCAACCAAATAATGAAAACCTCTTAACTACTAAAAACTGGCCAAATATAAAAGCAAATGTCACATAAGGACAGACTATAATATAGAGTCTAAAAATAAACCCATGCATTTATGGTCAAATGATTTTTGACGAGGGGGTCAAGACAACTCAAAAGGGAAAGAATAATCTTTTCAACAAATGGTGCTAAGATAAGTGAATAGTTATATGCAAAAGAAAAAAGCTGGACTCTACTTCATTTCACATATAAAAATTAACTCGAAATGGAGCTAAAAGTATAAAATGTCTAGAAAATAGGCATACACCAACACTTTGGATTAGGCAATGGTTTCTTAGATAAGACACTAAAAGCACGAGTGACTAAAGAGAAAAACAAATGAGATTTCACCACAAAAAAAACCTCTGGGCTTCAAAGGACATTATCAAGAAAGTGAAAAAACAGAACTAATGGGAGAAAATTTTTGCAAATCATATATCTGATAAGGGTCTAGTATCCAGATTATATATAAGGAACTCCTACAACTCAACGACGAAAATTACTGAAGTAAAAAATGGGCAAAGGATCTGAATAAACATTCTCCAGGGAAGATATATGAATGGCCACTATCCACATGAAAAGACGCTAAACATCATTAGTCATGAGCAAAGTACAAACAAAAACCAAAATGAGAGACTGCTTCAAACCCACTAGGCTGGCTATAAACAAGTACGTGTTGGTGGGGATGTGGAAAAATTAGAACCCTCACAGCCACTGTGGAAAAAACAGTCTGGTGGTTCCTTAGTGAGTTAAACATAGTTACTATATGCTGGCAATTCCACCTGTAGGTGTACAACCAAGAGAAATGAAAACATGTCCACACAAAAATTTGTACACCGATGTTCTCATCAACATTTTCCTAACAGCCAAAAAATAGAACCCGGATGTCCATAAACTGATGGATAAGCAAAATGGGGTGCATCCATACAATAGAATATTATTCAGTCATAAAAAGGAATGAAGTACTGATACCTGCTACAACGTGGATGAACCTTGAAGGCACTCTGCTAGACGAAAGAAACCAGACACACGAGGACAAATGTTTTTGACTCCACTTACATGAGGTGCTAGGAATAGACAATTTCAGAGACTGAAAGTAGATCAGAGGTCACTAGGAGTTGGGGAGTTACAATTATCAGGGGTCTGGTGGTCAGTTTCCATTTGAGACAATGAAAAAGTTTTGGAAATAAACTGGTGATGGTTATACAACATCATGAGAATATGACTAATGTCAGTGAACTGTACACTTAAAAATAGTTAACGTGCTAAATGTTATGTGTTATTTTACCACAATAATAAAAGGAAAGGAATAAAGTTATAACATGGATGAAATTTGAAAACATCATGCTAAGTGAAAGAAAACAGACACAAAAGGCCACATGGTGTATGATCCCATTTATGTGAAATGCCCAGAGCAGGCAAATCCATAGAGACAGAAAGCAGATGAGTGGTCGCCAGGGATGAGGAGGAGGGGGCTGGAGAGGAATGGAGGTGATGCCAGACGCAGGCGCATTTTTTGGGGGTGGTGAACATGTTCGGGAGTTAGTGGTGATGAGTATGAGACTTTGTGTAGACACCAAAAACTACTTAATTGTGCACTTTAAAAGGGTGAATATCATCTCACAAAAAAATTTTAAGTGAATGTCAAAGATATCAATAAAGTTTCCTGACATGAAATCTTAGAAATTTCTTTATTATTACTTATTAAGCATCAGCTTAATACTGCAGAAAATTTCAAATCACCCTTCGAGAATTCATTCTGCCCCCCAATCCAAATTCCTGATAAACAGCTTTTCAAATAAAGACATGCTCTCTTCTCTCTTCTGTATAAAACTTTATGAAATAAATGCAAAGAACTGTGTACATCTTGTTTTAAAACGCTGCCATGGCTGTAGAAACAGTGTCTGCCCAGGCTCCTTTTACTGTCCAGGTCCTGAGAGACTCTTGTTCATGAACTGTCTCTTCACAAAGCAAGTCCACCACTACCAAGAGGGGACAAAACGGAAGGAACAGTGGCAGTCAGATCACAATGAAGCTTCAAAGTAAGGCCATAATACAAATTTGCTTAATAACAAAACTTAATATTAGTCTGGTAGCCCTTAACGTTACAAACTCCTTGAAAGCACATGTAAAAAAAAATTTTTTTGGAGTAACTTACAGGTCACTCAAAATTACGACAAACTAGATGTAATACATGCAAGATATCGCATGCAAAAAAAACCTATTCTATGGGGCTTACAATGCCACAACATAAGACCAACCAACCAAAAGTTTTTATTATATGCAATTATTATTCACTGTGATTCAGTGAACTCCTACTATGTACAGGCAAATACTCAAAGTTTAGCAATAATGCAATGCAGAAACTAAAAGTATGCTTGTAATGAAAGATGTCAGTGTGTTTCATGGAGCCTATAGGATAAAATTTATCAATTAAAGAGGCAAAGAAGAGGGTCTTACCTTGCTGGGTTTATCATTCTGAGGGTCAAAAACTTTCTCACAAAGTCTCAGTCCAGTCTCTTGCCTTAGCTGCTGTAAATAGGCCCTCATCACTTCTAAAACACAGAGCAGATAGAACAATAAAAAAGTGTATTTGAGAATGCATTGCAAATATGCTGATTGCTGATCTGGACGCTGACCTTGGCAAGATATTTGATACATTTAAATAGGATAAGAAATAGAAATGACAGTCCAAACGGTTTTATAACTATATTCATTTTTGTCCAAGAAGAATCTCTACATGTCACACTTGTTGCCAAGAATCTTTTGTAAGAGTGACAAGTAAGATAACAGACCTGCTAATGATTCTCAACTGAATATCGATCAAGGCAAGAAAAGGTGGGGGGAGGGGGAGGAGTCAAATGGAGAAAATCTTATGCTATACAGGGAGGTAGAGATTCTTACCATCTTCCTGTTTGTTTGCAGGTTTGGCATAAATGGCGTTAAGTGGAAAACCAGGCTCTCCAGGAATGGGAAAATTAGTGATTCCCAATGTATACATTTCTTTCTCGCCTTGGCTTTTGGAATTACACTAAAAAAAAAAAAAATACACATATGTATTTGATGGGGAAAAGGATAATAATATCCAATGTGCAATTTTTTGGTCTAAGTAGCTATGGTTGGGGTTAGTGTTTTCGATAACTTTTTGCAATCTAGTAAAACCAGTGGACCCCTTCTCAGAATAACGTTTTACATGAATAACATAAAACACACAGAATTATAAAAGAAATTAATTATAGTGAAGTATAATCATTATAATATTAAAAAAACAAATTTATGATATATTCATACATGTACTTTATTCATGCACTAAATAACAAGATCCTGCAGTGGCCCTAATAACTAAATTCTGAAGTAGTAATGAGTATAAACGAAATTGCAAAAAATCTTCGACTCTAAATGTGATATGAAAATACTGTGATTTCTATTGGAGAAAAAATCACAGGTACAGCTAATACAACTGTGGGTTGTTGTCTACGTCACTAATGAAAGTAAATGCTAAATAAATTTCAGTTATAAGTTAGTGAAAAGAAAGATGTAATCTTCTTCCCATTCAAGTTCACGGACCACTGAATTCTTTCCTTGGACTCCAAGAACCTCTGAACCAAGGGCATAAAAGGAATTTTTCGCTCAAGATTTCCATCTTGGGAAAATACATGCAAAGCTTTATCTTTTGATTAGTCAACTACACTATAAGTTTAGAGATCTACATTCAAATTTTTCCTCTTAAGTCCATGCTCTAAGTCAGAGAAAATATTTCCTACTTTTCCTTAAAGTCTCATCAAGTCTCAATACCTATTAGCAATTTGTTTTCCTGACAGATGATCATCCAAGTTTAATTAATTACCTTTTGGAGTTTCTTTAGACACTCAGAAATGTAGAGAGTTATATATATCAAGGTCCGATCAGCTTCATTCTACAGGGGGAAAACAAAACTTAAAAACAGTCCTGATCAAACATGACAATTACGTGAAATAAATGAATTCAATCTTTGTCTTCTGATTATCAACTGAAAACTGTGAAAGTGCAGTTACTATAACATCAAAAATTCCCATTCTCCAAATGCAGTCTTCGTAAGCCCTCTCTATGTCCGCCCTGAGCTGTGTGGCTGCCCCTTGCCCCTGGGTTCTCCAGGAGCTGTGCCAACAGCCCCTGCACCCCATGTAGGAAGGAGAGTTCACAGAGTTGCCAAGAAAACCTGAAGCACACCATATGGCTGGCTAATTTTAAAAACCCTCTCATTTCAGGATCTGTGCCGAGAACAGAAACATTCATGACTCTAAAAGAGGAAGCAATCATTTCACATGTGACTTGTTCTGGAAGAACTCCATAAGCCCAACTCTTGACCTAACCGAAAGGAAAATGTGAAGAAGGCGAATGGATGTTGATCAAATGTGGGATGTACTTCAGGTCAAATTTTACACAGGCTTATAGTTTGAAAAACAAAGTATACATTTTCCTGTTTCTAAGATCATATGATATTTAAGAGAGAATGAGACAGAATTATATTTACTAACATCTATTACAAATACAACACTTATAGAAAACATACTGCTAATACCACAAAATGTTTACAATTTGTAGACCAAGAGTCTACAAATAAAGATTTCACACCTTGTTGATTCCAAAAGGTTAAAGTTTGGCAAGGAGTTGAAGTTCCATATTCCAGACCACTATCCAGAAAACATGTTGGCATTTCTTGTAACTTGCTCACAGCAGGAGCATAGAAAACTATTCCCATTGCCCCCTCTCTTTCTCTGTCACCCCATTTCTACTTTCCCCTTGACTTCATTCCTCAGAAGAACTAAGAGCAGAAGGGAAGAAAGAGTGGTTGAGGAAAGGGTCAGGGTCACTGAAGTGTCTGTATTTCTCCATCTCAGGTCTAGCACAAAGTTGTATATAAAAAATAACATAGCACACAGGATTTTAGTTTTGGACAGGCACACAGTAGGTGCTTAATTAATGCTATATAAAGAAAAAAAAAAAAACCAGAGAGCAAAGAGTTCAGGCTTTGCAGGCTGTGCAGTCTTCATGACCACCTACCTAACTCAGCTGTTGTGGTATGAAAGCAGCCAGGGATCATATATAAACAAATGTGTGTGGCTGTGTTTCAATAAAACTTTATTTACAAAAAGCAGTGGGCCAGATTTGGCCCTCTGGCTGTGGTTTGCCAACCCCTGGCATAAACTTTGGAGGAAAAATGAGAAACTAATATTGATATAGAATCTAACATCAGGCAGTCTTCGAGATTTTTAAAAATCATACAATCTCATTTCATTTACTCCTCAATTTGACTGCCAGTTAGATATTATCCCCATCAGAAAACTAAATTAAATATTAAAAGCTCTGTACTTTACCTTAATTTCATAGTTTTTGAAGAAGACATTGGCCTTGAAGTAATAGATGGCTTCATCCACAATATCTGTATCTTTTGCTAAGCAGGACACAAGGAGAAGAGGGCTGAGAACATTAGCTTAATGCAAAACATAACATCTAAAAAAGCTATAAAGAAAAAAAAAATATCCAAGCTCAACAGTCAAGACTTTTAGAGTTGAATAAAATGAGGCTACTGAAATATAAAGTTGTTAGAAAAAATTTCTAGAAAAATATGTATGTGGTTTATTCTTATAGCTTTATTGTTTTTATAAAAACTATACATTCTATGCTCATTAGAGGAATTAATCAATACCTCCAAAAAAATTTTTTTTAATTGTCACTATGAGAAATAACTACTATTAATACTTGGTGAACATCATTCCAGACACCTCTCAATGCATTTAAAAACAGACTGAAGCATAAACTAACTTTAACAAAATGATTTAAAAAATATTCAATACAATTTTATTTAAATTTACATTCTATAGTTTCAGGGGGAAAAAAACCTGTCAATTGTCATTTAGGAACCCATTGGGGTTCACATACGCATCTGTTTATAAAATCCATGATTTCGAATCTATTTGTACAAACTGTTCTAGGTGGCTAGCAACTGAGGAAAGCCAGAACTACCGTTGTGACAAAGACAGATCTCATTACACAGTTTCTCTGGCAGTTTTTCGTTTTCCTTTTTTATTCTAAAAAGGTCACAATGCCAGGCTCTTGGTTTCTGGCAGCTGGTTTCAGCTACACAGAGATAGTTATTTATATTTTTTGTCCATGACTGTTATCCCTCTCCCATGGCAGAAATCAAAAGGAATCCTGAAGTTTTAATGCTCTGTAATACAGTTGTCTTTATCCCTGCTCATTCCTCTGTTAAAGAATTTCAACGGAATTTGAACTCTAGACTTGTGTTCCTTGCAATCTATTTCCTTATGTGCAAAAAAGAAACTTCCTCAAAGGATTCAACAGTGTTTACAAAAACGAGCTAGTTCTTTTAAATGTCACCATAGGTGCGCGTGTGTGGTGGTGAGGTTACAGGATTCAGAACCTAGAAGGGTGTTTGGCACATATAATGTGTTCAAAAGGTAGTTATTGGGTGTAAACACCTGGATGAATGCTAACATTATTTAGCTCAAACAGAAGCTTACATTCCTCTAGAATTCCAACTCAGTTCTAATCCAGTCCCCTGGAGAAGAGTAACAGGTCATTCATTCCTTGTATGCAGAAACCATGAAGATCTGGTTTCCTGAGGTTCCATTCTCCCTCAGAGGGTTGCCAAGGGGTAGTCAGATTTACTTCAATACATCTTCTGATACTCTACACAGTATTTTGTAATGCTCCAAAAGGGTTCTTAAGGAATCTGGGCCAACACTGGTTCTTACTTTTCCTTTGCACTGTAATTATTTTACATTATTTTTCTTCTTTTTGATTTTTTTTTTCCCATCAAGTAAAGACTATAGTGACTCACCGAATTTATTAAGTTTACTGAGCTTTCAACTGGTGTTGAAAACAAAATTAAAAAGAGGTCAAGCCAAAATAGTCTGGCAGTGGGATGGAATGGCACTGGTACAAAATTGGTAATTAAAACCTTGGTCTTGGAAACCATGAATGGAATTCCCTTGGTGTAGGAAAACCACATCTTATACAGCAGAATATCTTAGAATGTGTCAGAAGAGTCTCAGTGTCTGAAAAGAATGGCGCTTTCTGAACAGTAAAAAAAGAAAAAAAGTATGTAGCAAGAAAGAAAGCAAAGATATAAAATTCAGAAAAGCAAGAAAAGAAATAAGTGTTATATAGGACCTTTAAAATTTAAGATTGAGGTATTGTTAAAAATGAAGAACCTGAAAAAGGGATAAAGGAAGTAGATGTAGATGGGGAAGATGTTAAAATAGGTTTTGTGTTTTTCCAGCTTGATGACAGAGAAGGGATGGGGACATGGCATTCTATAGAGGTAACAGCATTAGATTAATCTGTAAGAACTGATGATGATGACAGAAATGGTGTTGAGAATTAAGCATATTTCCTCTTTCCCCTCAACAAAATATCCTGGAGAAATCAGCAGCAATAATAGTTTCTTATTAGATGAAACATACAGCCAGGATCTTGAAAGGTCTAGAAAGCAATATCCACCAAGGAAACAGAAAATACAAGAGCAATCTGAGACAGAGGACTGAGCTAAGAATTTCCCCATTTGATACTGTCAGAGGGTTCCTTGATGTTTCATAAAGAAATGTGAAAATATTGGAAAGGGGTTTCTACTTACTCTCTCTAGGGGCAGGTCCTTTGAACTGACTTCGGATAGGTAACAGTGCCATGTTTCCAATGAGTTTGGTGTCGGGGTCCATGAGAGAAGAGTGGTAAGCCTGCGGTGGGCATGCCAGGGAAGAACACAGAAGCAGAGAGGGCGAATGTCAGCGGGGAAGACAAGTATGTTTCTCCAAAGGAAAAAAAGAGTAACCCACCCAGGACTAACTAGGGGCGATGGCAGAAGGGATGGTGGCAGTGATGTGCTGGAGCTGGCTCTTACTGGCTCACGAAAACTGTTAAAATTCTTAGGAATTCTGAAAGATTTTGAACCAAGATGATCGTTGAACACAGCTGTTATTAAAAATTATATAAATCTGCAATATTATACTAAAAAAAAGGTAATACATACTCAAAATGCATTAATTCCTATTTTAAAAATAATCTACTATTGTCCATGATTTTAAGGTTATTTGTCTTTTGTGTCTTTATGGTGGAAATACTGTATAATGAATGGGGTGCTACTATGCATCTCTTCCATGTTCAGCAACATCACACCAGTAACTGATGGGAGTATTTACACTACAGAAATATGCAAACGTTAAATCAGTGGACCCCAGCCCCCCGCTGTGGTTAAGCCAGCTCTGCTATTTCAAGCCTTCATCTAAGATTCACTTTTCTTTTCTTAGCCTGTTTCCCAATTTGTAAAATGAAGAGATGGATACTGCCTTCAGGGGGCAGCTGTGAATTAAATATGAGGAGAAAAAGTCACATTTAGGAGAGCAATTTGTACATGATTCCTAGTTCTGCATTTTACAGGATGTCTGGCATTCTGTAAGAATACATGGGCTCCATTCGTATATTCATTCATTTACCAAATGATTACTAAGCACCTTCTAAGTACAAGGCATGGTGATATAATGGTATGCAAGACCAGTATGGTCTCTGTGCTTGAAGAACTTCCAGGCTAACAGAGAAGACAGATATTAAATAAGTAATCATAGGAGAAGTCCAGGGTATTCTATGTACAACTGGAAAAAGCACAGGGCTTTAGAGTCGAAGCTTAAAATTTGGCTTTCCCAAGGCCTTTGCACTAGTGCGCAACCTTGGGCAAGTTATTAAACTTCTCTGAGCCTCAGTTTCCTTCTCTGAAAAATGAGAAAACAGTAACTTATCTACTTCATAGGGCCACTGTGAGGATTAAACAGGATAATTTATAGAGTGTAGTTCAGCTGCCTGGCACACATCCGGAGTCAAATGGTAGTTATGGGATTCATAAAATATGAATTTGTAACCACGGCTTGCTCCTTTTTACCACAGGTACCGGGCATCTAAAGCAGCCACCACCCTTCCCTCCAACAGATGTCTTGTTACCCATCTATTTCCTTCATAGCATTTGTCGCTATCGAAAACGATCTCCTTTATTTTCCTTACATTTACATGTTTACTGTGTCTTCCCATTAGAATGTAAACTCTTTAAAAATCTCCTTTTTCCTAATCTGCAGAAAGAAGATCATGATGGCGATAAATCTACCCCAGAGACGGGCTGTTTGAAATTAGGACAAACCACACCACCTTCAATTCTTCTACTCTGATGCACAAGAAAATAGAAAACTTTGGAAACCAGGCGCAGATCCTGAGTCTGCTCTGGTGGCGGCCACCACCGGGCAACAGGAGAGGAAGTGGGATCTGACAGATGACAAGCAGCGCTAGGGACCCACCCCCTGGGGCGGAGGAGGAAGTGGGCCTTGAGGAAAAAAGAAGCCGGATCCTGGACTTGAAAAATAAAAATAAAAAGGGCAGCCTTTGTATTCGTGGCTCTATTGAGGCTCTGGGGACCCTGTCGGAGTCGGAAGGTGGGTGCAGAAAGGAAAAAGACGGGATCGGGACTGGAAATTACGGGGGCCGGCCGGGCAGAGGCAGCCTCCTCTGCACGCCCACTCTGGCACACTCTGCCGCCCCCACCCCCTTAAGACGACCTGCCCAGGCCATCACGATCTTACGGGAACCAGCCCCCTTCTTTCCTCTTTCTCTGGCTCCCGCTTCCTCTCTGCTCAATTTGGCCCGCTTCTCTCAGCGCACGCACGATTTCTCGCTGCTCTCCCCGATTCTTGCCGTCTCCCCACACCCCAGACTCGGGCCCCTTACCGGCATCCTGGCTGCCCCGGAGTTTCAATCCAGACGAGGAGGATTGTGTTAAGAGCGCGGCGCTTCCGGTCTGGCAGCCCGGGCGGGGTAGGCGGAAGCGAACCGGAAGGGGAGGGCGAGGGAGAAGGTGCGCTTCCGGCCCTGCAGTCCTGCGGTTGGCTGTTGCGGCTGCGCGGATCCGAAGGGGCGCCAGGGGGCGCGCGAGCACTAGGCAGCGGCTGAGTGTCGCGCATGCGTGAGGCGTGGAGCTGGCGATGGGTGCTGGGGTTGCATGTCCAGAAATCCAATGAGCACACTTTTGTTTTTCCCTGAGATCACCTTTTCAGTGAAGCATTCCCTAGGTCACACTATTTCAAACTCAACCCCACCGCACTCCCTGGCCTCATCCTTCTTTCCTTTTTTATCTTAGTTTTTTAGATTCTTTTATTTAGTTTACTTTTGGTGTTTATCTCCCCATCTATGTGAATGCCAAAAGGCAGGAATTTTGTTTTGTTCACGCAGTGTCTCCAATGTGTAAACAGTACATAGTAAACATCAATAAATACTTGAGTGAATGAACCCAATCCGCTTTCTTTTTTGTTTCAAAAACGTCATTGTCCTCAACTGCCTTTGCAGTTTACAGCAATGTTTCACATATTAATTCCTTGCAGCCTTTTTCATTTTGATCTTATTTGGGAACTGGGTTTTCAGGGGTGTGACCAAGCCACTGTTTTTTAAGATAGGTAAAAGAATCTGCCGCCATGCCACCCTGAATATGCCCAATCCTATCTGATCTTGGAAGCTAAGCTGGGTCAGGCCTGGTTAGTACTTGGATGGGAGACCACCTAGGAATACCAGGTGCTGTTTTTAAAAAAATAATGGGTAAAGGAGAACACAATGAGAAAGTGTTTGTACATTACTCTGTACTGTAATTTGTGTAATGGTTGAGAAAATGAACTCGGTTTGAATCTCAGCTCCAACAATTATTGGCTGTGTAATTTAGGGCAAGTTAACTAACCTCTCTGCAGGTCAGTTTCCTCATCTGAAAATGGAGAGAACAGTACTTGCCTGTTTCCTGAGAATGAAATAAATTGCATGCTCAGGAATTTTTAACCTGTTACTAGAAAGCACCTCATGTTAAAGCCAAGTTCACTGCTGCTTCAGGTCATCTCTTCTGCCAATCTCTCAGACTGGAATACCTTGCCCCATGTTCCCATAACTGATTTCTCATTTAGGTCTCTGGAAAAATAGCACCTTTTCAGAGGAGCCTTCTTTGACAATTAGTCCAAAGTAGCTGACTAGTCACTCTCCATTTCATTACTGTTTTCTTTTCTTCCCATTCCTACCAGAGGTTTCCCTGTTTATAGCTAGTCTCAAGGGCCCAGCATGTCAACTCTATGAGAGTACAGTTTTGTCTGCCCTGCGTGCTCTCATTTTATCCCCAGGGCCTGGCACCCACTAGTAAATTTATCCAAAGAACCATGTTAGACTCTCCTACTAGGGAAAATTTACTCATTCAAAAATTTAACCTGGCTGAGTACTTCAAATTCTGACTGGAGAACAAGAGTGTGATGAAAGGTTAGTGCTGTTTCTTTTATTTATATACATATATATCTTAAAACAGTTACTTTTCATTTTTGAATTATACATTCAATGTAGAAAAACTGAAAGATACAGATAAACATGGTCTTATCTATATCCTTCCAGACTTTTTCCTTTGGACACACATATATTTATTATAATAATTCCTGCCCCTCCAAAAAGTCTTCAAAAAATAACAAAAACAGAAAAAATAAAGGCAGACTGGTCTTAACTGTACCAAAAGTGCTAATTTATATTATATTCAAATCTATGTACATTTATTTCAATTTCAACTTTTAAGATCTAAGTTGATGCTGTAAAAATAATACTAAAAGATTCTACTTTCAATAGCAGCAGTTTCAGAATAACTAAGAACTTGATTCTGGTGTGCTGCTCATAAAAGCCAAACATTACTTTTTTTATTAAAATAAGTAGCTTTCTCGTATTGCATCCTTTGAGAAGAATGTTCTGCTGGTTCTGCCACAAGCTCTTCACATATATATAGTTATTTTTAGTAAACTCTTTATTCCTTCTGGTGTTCTTGAAAATATTCATCAAACATAGAAGAAGACTCATCTTCATGTTCCTGATGCAAAGAAAACACAAAAGAGAAAACATATTCATTACCTCTCAGTTAGACTTAGTATGTGTTTACATATTTTCCAGGTAATGCTCTATAAGGAGCAAATGCTCAGCACCAGCTCCAGGTACTACACATAGAAAACAGTTAACAGTAACGAAAGGCGTGACTGATAGAATATCTCCAGATATATGATAAAGTGTTTATATCTCATTAGAAGCATTTCTTACATGAGTCATGTCAATTCTCAACTAATCTGCTGTGATAGTGCTCTACTGACAACTATGATTAGTCTTTGCACTGACATATGTGAGGGCAACCCAAGTTCAATTGGATTTCACCTCCTCTTTGCATACACCCCAAGCTCTGAGTGCAAAGAAACATAACTCAGTAACATTGCCTCAACAAAAGGTACAGTAAAATTGATGTTGCTCGTTGACCACAGGTGTCAATTTCAGAGATCATGGAATAATGCAGGAGGCCAGTGAGTGCCAACAAATATTTTTACCAAAAGCCCGTAAATACCCTAAACCAGAAATTACCTTTGGTTCTTTAAATTCCAAGTCTTCTCCATACTGAATGGCAAAATCAATATGCTGTAGGACAATGTTCATGCTTTCTTCATCTGACTGATCATAAGGCAAAAACCGAACCATGCTGTAGTCGTCAATCTGCAAGTTAGGGATTTTAGAACGCGTCATTCTGAAATTGTGCCAATACTTACTTTTCAACTTATATTTGAGTTTAAAACTATTTATGCTTCTGATTAAGCCATTTGTATGTGGGGGGAGGTTGGGACAGACAGAATGACAGCAAATCAATATTCATTTTGCTGACTTCTGACTTAGTAGAACACTCAACTTCTTACTTACCTAGACACCGTTTCATGGGCATTTATCTGAATTCAACCACCACTGAAAATTTCAAAAGGGCACAGATAGTTCTGAACTCCCAAAGTGGCTTAGAATAATAGACATGTCAGTTAATTTACTGGCTACCACCAATAACTGCTTCTAAATTAAACTGCTGATCCACCAGCTCACAGGCTTCCTTTGAAGGAAACAGGGTTGGACTGGGTTTTCCATAATAGTGGCCACTGACTGGACCTCTGTAAATACTTGACTGGTCTTAAAAAGCTTACCAATCCACATACGGCTTTAGTCAACTTTTTGAATTTTTTGCTTCTTAGGTCACTTGTCGAATCATTTAATAAAGAATACATGTCTGGATCTAGAAACCTTTAAAAGTGAAAAAGAAGACTAATGAAAAAAAGGAAGAATGAATCAGGAAACTAGAGTTACAAACTGACAGAACCTCACATGTAAATAAATCTTAGAAGGTTCATCTCTGCAATTGAGATCTGATGATAATGGGATACGTGAACTCACTTCTCAATTTCCTTTTTAGCTTTCTTACTCAGCAGATCCATTTTCGTCATGATGTTAACTTGTGGAATTTCTAGAGAGATCATAGCACTCAGGGCTGCCAAGATGCCAGAAATAAACTGAAGGAGGAAATAGGAAATGGAAGATGAATCATTTGGGGTCAACAAAGTTCCCTGGTCTCTGCATAAAATAGAGACTTCTACTCCTCGCTGGAACAAAACTGGCCTAAGTCAAAAAAAACACTAATCCTGACTATAGGACGGTCCACTAATCAGAGGGTTGAGCCCTGGTTTCCGAAGGTGAGGATAGGAAGGAAGGTGGAGATTTCATCTACATTGATCACAAATCTCCATTTAGATGATATCGTTATCCTTTTTTCCCCATCGAAATTCTTTAAGAGCTATTAATAAAAAATAAAAGTTTTAGATAGTTCATAAACTATACAAAAGGTCTTCCACAAATTAAAAGCAGGCTTACATAATATGCATCTACCTCATTTTTCTTGGTAAGCACTAGTTCCCCTAAATCTATATAATATCATAATTTATCAAAGAAATTAAAAATTCATTATAATAATTCAATGATAAGAGATACTAAATAACTCTGGAGTACAGTTTATGAAAGGTCCAGAATCGCACAATAATTAAAGGAGACTGTCATCTACTCGTACTCATGACTGAAAAATCGACAAGAGATTTATCCTCGAACCTTGAACGACTCCACCATGAACTGAGAATCAACCAGAAAAACTCCGCAGACTCGGAACTCCCACTGTTCTAGCTGTTGGACCAGCTGCTTCATCACGGGCAGGTGTGTGTACAACTCAATCTGACCTATGGTGAAGAACATTACCAGACTGTCACGATCAGAAAATATGTTAAATCATCAAATCAGAGAAAAAATGTTTTTCATAAAACAGTTAAAAAAAAAAAAAAAAAAAAAAAGGAAGTCAACCCCTGGTAGTAATATGTTCAGTTTCTAAGGGGTCTTACAGCTTCTCAAACCAATCACAAAACCATGAGGTTCTTTGCAGTTTGGGAATATTCTTCAAGCACTATTCTTATGTCTTCATTTTTCTGTGGGTGCGTGTATGCTCAATTAAAAGCAAGGAGAAAACAGGGAGAACCACAATGATCAAAGCTAGGTTAAGCTCAAGTCTCAAATTCACAGTCCGGCTTAAGAAGTCATGAGTGATGCTCTGTCTCCAGCAGCCTCACTTCATCACACTGCCCTTTGCTTACTGTGCTCCAGCCACACCAGCCGTTTGGTGCCTCAAACCCACCTCGCTCCTTCCTGACTCAAGGCCTGCAGCCTGTCGTGCCCTCTGCCTGGACCACGGTCTCCCTTGCTTGTACCCTATGGCCCAGCTCACAGGCCCCTGGATCAGAAGCCTCCCCTAACCTCCCTGCTATGTGATGGTCTGCGCCACTCCTGTGGGGTGGGGCACCTGTCCCCATGAATATTAAATAATCACTTGGGTGATTTCTGTTTATGCTGTCTAGCACTCCCACTTGGCAGGGACCACGGGGGCCTGGCCCTCCCCGGCATTCCCCGTGTACAAAGTTAAGCACACAGTAAATGCAATGAATGAATTAGAGCCAATGAGTGAGAACTTTGTACTTTACTGCAGCATGTACAGTTCAGAGTTTCTAATGCCCCTCCATTTTCTCCCACTGAGGACAGAACTTCAAGGAAAACGACACGTTCAAAGTGTGGACTTACCTGGACAGTCAAAAAGGATGTAGTCATCCTCCACGTGACCAAGACAGTTCTCTAGCCAATCAAAATTATTGGCAAAGTACTCCATGCAAAATACCAACCCTCCATTGGGACCGAACCGCAGAGAATGGTCCTCCATGACGTCATCCACCTCAATCAGTTCCCGGATGTCTGAAAAGGACAAAGGGCCCAGAAAACAAAAGCGTCCATTTGAACACTGTCATCCTCACTAGTGATAATTAACAATTATATAAAAACTCACACATATGAAATTATTTCTGTACATGGTTATTCACTGTAGCAGTGTCTGCAGAACTAATTAAATTATTATACAGTCGAATGGAGCTATAAAAATGAGGAGCTCTTTAAGCGTTTGATTATGATACAATCTCACAGGTATACTGTTAAGTGAAAAGTATAAGGTGCAGTACTCTGTGTGAGAATGTCGTCATCTGTGTTTAAAAAACAAGAGAGACTCGGGATGTGTACATTATAATGTACATATTTGATTTTATATGCATAGACACTATGGAAAAACACCCCAGAAACTGGCAACAGTGGCTGCCTCCAGGGAGAGGAGCTGCCTGCCAGCTGGGACACAGAGCTGGGAGGGAGACGTTTACTCTTTTGTACCTTTTGCATTTTAAACCATATGATTATACATTACCTATTCTAAAACAAGTAAAACAAAACCAAACCAAAAAACCCAGTGACTGTTTCTTAACACAATGACCCCAGGGAAGCTATTTAACCTTCCTGTGTCTCACTTTCCTTATTTATAAGATGGGGGAACAAATCAAATGTCCTGGGATAGAAGGATGAGGACTATGTCAGATAACATAACTAAATCACCTATAGCAGGGGCTTAAAAAATCATTATATGCATGATTCTCCTCTGTTACTAATTTTTGAAAATCAGTATTTATAACTTTCTATAGCAGGTTTTTATTTTTGTGCTCAAACGTACAATCTCTGATCATAGAAAACTGTGCCTCACTCATAGGCACATGCATATGGATTATATCTTCTTATGCATCTTCTCAGGGATAACATCTAACCCAAGTTGGGACAAAAAAATTGGTCTGCTAAAAGGATGATGCAAGGATACTAGTCAGTAAGACACTTGGACCAGAAAGTGATGTGAACCTGGGGTTGGAGGGACCTTGTCAGGCCAGACACATCCTGAAGCAGAGAAAGCTGGTTTATAAGAGACAGAGAGAGAGAGACAGAAGGCTGGCCTCGGCTCCCATTAGTTTTTACATTTTGAGTTCTAGTCTCTCATAAAGCCTTGTTCTTGGATTTTGTGAGAGGTTCTCTGATTCCGTCTAATAAATCCTCCTTTTGTGTAAACTAGCTTGAGTGCTTTCTGCTGCGTGCAAACAATCTCAAAGCAATGTAATGCCTTTCTGTCAGGAAGATGATTATTTCATGCCTTCTCCTCTCTCTTCACCTGCCTCCCCAGCCCATCGGCACCCACGCCCAGCTACTCTCAGCTGATAACCACACGTCATTAACAGAAATCAGAAGCCAACAAAGGAGAGTTTCCCACATTCTCGCGACGAATATCACACAGTGCCTTCCACGCTGCCTTCTCTCCTGTTACAACAGGAACAGCAAAGGCCAAACCTTCCTCTTGTTCGAAGCCCCTTCTCCTTTCTTTCTCATTCTTGAAGTTATTCTCATTTTCTGGAATCTACAGTTTCTCTCTTTCTACTGGATCGGAGTCTTCAGCATACAAGTCCATGCCTGTTACCATCTTCAACCTTAAAACAAAACCTCCCTTGACCCTCACATCCTCCTCGTTACCATCCCACTTCTCTGCTTCTTCCACAGCAAAACTTCATCAGTAAGTCTTCTCCTCTCAGACCCTACATCGTATCACCTCCAGGTCACTCTTCAAACCACTCCAGTCTGGCTTTCATCCCCACCACTCCACTGAAACCACCAGTCAAAGTCACCAACACCTCCATGTCCCAGAATCTAACAGCCACGCCTCCATCCTCATTTTCCACAACTTCCCGGCTGCATCTGACATCCCCAATCACTAGCTCTTTCTTGAAATATTCTCTCCTCCTGGCTTTTGTGATGCAACATTTTCCTGACTTTTCTGCTACCTTACTGACTCCACTTCCTCTACCCAGCCTCTGAAGATCAGACAACTTCTCGGCTTGGTCTTGGGTCCTTTTCTCTAACCATACTACCTCACAACCTGATCTCACCCAGTCCCACAGCCTTATGTTTTATCTCTACGGTGCTGACCCTCAAATTTATATCTCTAAGCCAGACCTCACCCCTGAATCGCAGACTATTATATCCAACTGGCTCCTTGATATTGCTTTTTTTTTTTTTTTTTTTGGATATTGCTTCTTGATATCTATCAGATATCTCAAAACTTAGCAAGTGAAAGGAAAACTGCCCCAAACCTAAACCAACTTATCTTCCTCCTAAGTGAATGCTGTCATGCACTCAATGGCTCAAGTCAGAAACCTAAGAGTCAGCCTTGATTCCGGCCTTTCCTATACGCTTCTGGTTCCATCTCTCATAGAATATTGCTGACTCAACTTGCAAAATATATACCGAATCTGTCTGCTTTTTTACATCTCCACCACGACTACCCTAGTCCAAGCCACCTGGACAACTATGATAGCGACATGGCTGGTCTGTTTCTACTCTTGACCCTCTAGAGTCCCTTTTTCATCCAGGAGCCAGTTATCTTTAAAAACATAAAAAAGATGCCAATCCTCTCCCCTGTCTGAAATCCTCTAATGGCATTCCACTGTTGCCAAGTGCTATAAATTGAATGTCTGTGTCCCTGCCAAATTTCGTAAGTCCTAAACCTAATGCCCAAGGTGGTGATATTAGGAGGAAGGGACTCTGAGGGCTCTTATGAAAGAGGCTCCAGTGAGATCCCTCATTCACCATCATGTAAGGACACATGGAGAAGTTGGCAGCCTGCAACCTAGAAGCGGGCCTTCATCGGAACCTGACTTTACTGGCACCCTAATCTTGTACTTCCAGTCTCCAGAACTGCAAAAAATATTTCTGTTGTTTATAAGCCACTCAGTCTGTGGCATTTCATGATAGCAGCCCAAACAGACTAAGAAAATAGGATAAAACCCAAACTTCTCACATCCTACTAGCGCCTACCCACTTATTTCTTTCACGCATTATGCTCCAGCTCATCAATATCTTTGCTTTTTCTAGAACATACCAAAACCCTTTCCCACCTCTAGGCTATTTTTGACCTCGAGGTTCCCTCATCCTGAAAAGCCTTTCCCCAGACTGGTGAGCACATTACCATCCTCAGGTCTCAGCCCAAACGTCCCTTCCTCAGAGACATCGTCCCTGACTACGCTAACTAAAGCAACCTCTCCCAGTTATTCCCTCTCATCAGCTTATTCGCAGTCCTTATCACACTCTGTAACATGTTTATTATTTTTCTTATTGCTCATCTTCCCCACTAAAAGGTCCATGAAAGGAGGGATGTCTTGTTCTCTGCTATAATCCTGGCATCTGGCATAAAGTAGGTGCTCAACAAGCATTTGAATAAATAAATTAAAAGAATTTTAAAAAACAAACTACTTAGGCTTTCTACTTCTAGTATGATCAGCAGTTAACTGGATTCACCACAGCAGGACTAACTAAGCATGAAAGGGACAGAAGAGGAGGGTGGGCAGGGAGGCATCTACTCACTTTTATTTCGTACATCAGAGAACAAGAAAGGATACTGTCACACACGTCACCATTAGTGGATGTCACCAAATGATATTCAGCCTCATGCTGTTCACCATTAAATTAGGGAACCAGAGTGTCATAATTAATTTTTCGGCTTCTGTGCCAAGCACCCAGCACTCACTGCCTCCTCACCCCTCTATTTTTCCTGAAGGAGGGGGAAGGCTCTGCTCAGGACTCACCAGCCATTACGGAGTAGTTGAAGTGTTCTGCTGCAGGATCAAGGTTCACAACCTGGACAGATCGATTGAGGGCTTCACAGTGCTGGACCATGGTGGCACAGTAGGTGCTCTGTAATGTCACAAGACCCAAGGGGTCAGAACAGCAATGCAGTGCTACCTTCCGCACCCCAGAAAGACCCTACACCCCTTGGGCACTGTCAACTAAAGACAAAGCTATGCCTTCATCAACCAGGAGGCTGAGTGAAAACAGAAAAGGCACTAGGCTGCGAGTCAAACATCTGACTGGGCTGCAGATCCAGACCTGGTTGTGACTCACAGGTAACTTTAGGGAAGTTTCTTCTTCACTCTGCCCCTCAATTTTCTCATCTCTAAATAGAATGACCTTCATGATCACTAAGGCTCCTACTGCTCCAACATACAAGCAGAATGTAAAGGTAGTATTTCTGTTTGCATAGTGCAGCACCTAACACATGCGGTCCCCAGAAGGACTTGCACAGTCCAAACAGAGCTGTAGGTAGGGTGATCAGAGATGATGTCTCTGAGGAGGAGATATTTGAGCTGAGGGATGAGAACGTGCTTGCAAGCCAAAGGAAGAGCGTTCCAAGATGGGAGAACATTGGGGTCAATAAACAGCATGGAGATGAGCTATGTGTTTGCAACTTCTGGTTTAGAGAATTCTTTATTCCTCATGTAGTTGATACCACACTATGTTAAAATCTTTAGGCTACTTGTCTGTTTCATCCACCCTCTATTTTAAAGCAGGATTGTGTTGTATTCAGTTTTCTAAGCCCACTACCTGGTACATAATAAACGCTTGGTAATTACTTCTGACTGACTGACTTAATGTTTGAATATAAACTCATCAAGGACAGAGATTTTTTGTGTGCGTGTGCATGTGTTTTGTCAATAACACAATCCTCAGGACTCAGAATAGTGCCTGGCACAAAATAAGTTATTTCTGATAGTAGGCATCAAACATTTAGAGAAAGAAGCTTTCTAACACAATCAGTCTGGAAAGCAATCTAGACTATAAAAATAAAATCTATCATTCTTTCTGATTAGGGACTTTACACATACATAATGGATAAGCAAGGGCCATATCATAATCATGTCTATATCTCCTGCATCTAGATAAGGCCAGCCTCAGAACGTTAAAGACTGAAGCCACACAACACCTCCAAACTTGAGTGTTCCCCACACTCCTGTTATTTGATCAATACCTTCACCATTTCTACCATACTTGAATACCCCTAATATTTTCTGCTTAATATTTGTTTACAAGAAAAACTATCCCTATTGTAAGCAGAAAAATCAGTTATATTAATCATAACACGAACATATCCATAAAATTAAATACAACTTTACAACTCTTTCCAGTCTAGCTAAATAAAATTGCTTGTCAAAAGCTCTGAGTCTAAGATCTGCTCTCTGAAAAGATAGGGGGATTTAAATAAGTGTTGAAAACAAACTAGCATCAAACTGACAATTTCACTTCAATACAAAAAATGGAAAAGGGAGCAACTTTCTCAATACATGATTCAATGTACATTAATGTCAGCCCCATGTACTTCTTAAAATCGTCTCAAATACCAGAAGTCCATGTTTCAAGCTCCGAGAAAGTGACTAACGAGACCCACTTTAACCTCCTAGTAGCGAGACAGGGCCGGATTCTGGAGTTAGACAAAACTGGATTCAAATTCCAGCCGCCACTTAACTAGCTGTGATCTTGGGCAAAGAATTTAACTTTTCTGAGTCTCATTTTCCTTATTTGTAAAATTGGAATAATACAACTCACATGGTTGTTGTAGAAATATAGGAGGCGTTCTGCATAGTATCTTGAGCATAAGTGTAAAATAAACATTAGTAACTATCATCACTCCCGTTTCAAAACAACAAAATGGACACAAGCACAAACTGAAGAAGCGATCCACACCCCTCTCCCCCACCTCCCAATAACCCGAACCTCCCTGCCGCCCACGAACTCCGACTTCTCCCGCCAAGTGCTCACCTTCCCGCTGCCCGCGGGGCCCATGACCAGCTGCGCGTATCGAGGCATGTCGACTCTCCCGGGCCCCAGTGGCACCCGCCGCACGGTAACTACCAAGAGGCCGACTGCCACACTCCCTTCAGCCTTCGCGCGACGCCCCCTGAGTTCCGGGAACGCGGCGTGCGAACCAATCACAATCCGAATTCTGTTTACCACTTCTGTTCGGCCACACCTCCGATTACGGAGCGCCCCGCGGGCCAAACCCCGTGTGAAACGCTTCCCGAGAAAACACCCGGAAGGGAGGGAGGTTTTTGGCCAGTGCGCAAAAGTCGTGGGCGGAAATCGGCGGTTGGGAAGCTGGCGAAGCCTGGTTGCCTTGGTGATAACGGATAACGGATGACAGTCTGCATTCCTGTGCCCGGCACTTTGGTCCTTGGTTTGCGCACTGATGTTTGACTTATATGATGACGCTCAAGATTTGCAAATTCGCTGAGGGTCTGGAATACTGTGGAGGAAGGAACCTGCTGTTTCACAGGGCATGTGTATTTCCTTTCTGTGACGCATCCCTTCCAAAAAGATGCAAACGTGCAATCAACTAAAGAACGCTCGCCCCTCCCCCCATTTAACTCCACGATGGTGGAGTTGTCCTCCTCGCTCTCCCGAAGCTATTCGGACAGTGTCCGGAGCGCATTGGAGGGGCCTAGAATCTGGCGTCCGCCTCTTCACTCCCAATATTGCCGGGCCTGACGCACACGTGCTCACGGGGAAAAGAGGGAAAAGATTTTCCAGCACGCAGCTCGCGGTCCGGGCTCCCCGGACGGGATGCCCGGTCAGAGTCCGGTGTCTGACTGGAGGGAGTACAGCTCTTGCGTAGAGCCGCCTATGGTGGCCAGGACCGAGGGTGGCGGCGGGTGAGGCTGAGGGACCCCGAGAGAGTAGGGAGGACAGCGACCGGCCCCGCGTCGATATCCCCCTGTAGAGGAGGGGTTGCGAGCTGGCTGCTCGGATGGACTGATCCCCAGTGCACTGAAGTGAGAGGCGAGAAGAAACTATGTTGGGGCCAGGATGGGAAATATAGAAGCCGACTCACTGCTTAGGAGGAGGGTTTCCTAGGAGGAAGATTTGGTGCAAAGTAAACTGCGACAGTGGCCAGCGTGCGTGTCACTTTCTCCCTCGAGGGGGCGCTGCGAACCCTGCTGGAAAAATTTCGATCTGGCCACAGGGTGTCTGCGTAAGCGGAGCTGGGAGAGCAGGGGAGAATGTGGGAACAGACCCACCTGGCTCCACCGAGGGCTTCCAAGTCGATAAATCAGCTCCCTGTGTGTGACATTAGCGACTTTTATGTCAAATGTGAATTCGTAATCGCCAATGAGACAGATGACGATGAATATTAGAGGCACCTTGATTCCGACATTTTCTTCACACAAATACATATATTTTGAGTAGGTTTTTACTCATTTCCTGGATGCTGAAGACAATTAGTTGTTGAAGTCACTACCACAGGCAGTACCTTCTCATCTGTTTCATCCGTTATTCTCTGAAAGCGGGAGCTGCCATGGGTTCCTCTTCAATTCAGCTCAGTCGTAGCTCCTGCTGCACCCATAACTATCTTTTTTTTTTGGTATCTAGTGAATTGAAGACTTCTTATAGATGGGATGGGTTTTGTGTTTCTGTTCTGTTCATCACAGTACTTAGTGAAGTGCTGGATGCTAGTACATCAGAAGATTAGTGAACTCGGTCATTGAATAAATCGAAGGACGAGGGAAGGAAGGGAATTTTGTCTTAATTTGAGAAAAGAAAAAAAGAACTTGTACAAAATTAGAAACATTCCAAACCAACTTAGTTCCAGTATACCTCGATTACATATAATGAAGAACAGGATAGTCTTTTCCAAAGCCAAATTACTTTCTTAAAAATAAAGAGAACAAGAAAGTGTTAACGGATACCACAGAAGCCCAAACTACTTTATTAAACTCTGTAGGAATTAGATTAGGAGGCTATAAAAAATCAGACTAAATCTGGCTTAAAATAAATCCTGTCTAGTATGGTAAAATCTCAGATCACTATGGAAATATCTGGAGCCATTAGGATATAACCAGAATTACAGGAGAAAATTTGCAGGACATTCTGTCTGATAGAAACATGCAAAATAAAAAGCATATACAATACTGTCTTTTTTTCATTTAAAATTATTTAATGCTTATAAAGCTGTCAATTATTATATATTATTTGTATCCTTTTTTAAAACAGATCAACTGGATATTCTTATTACCAGAATTCCAAAGGTACAGGTGAGTAGAGCATATAAAGCAGGTAATGCCTATAAATAACAGTTCAGAGAATTCAATTTTGCTATAACTACTCACACAATAGAGTTTTAAAAATAAACTTTATTAGCATCCTCGGTGAACTTAGTCTTTCAGATTTTTCAAAGAACATTCCAGCAGGTTCTTTGTTTCTTGTTAAGATATCTTACATTAAGCATTTTAAAAAGAATACTTCACAATAGCAATGAATCTGAAAACTGTTTATAACTGATGTTACAACACAGAGCACAGCCTGGGGATTATACACAAATAGAAGGAAAAAAATTCTAAGTTGAACAACTTCAAAGAACATAATTTCCCAGTGATGCTATTTTCCTTTCTCTTGAAGTAAAGGATAGAGCTGTTGGAGTTAAGGGAGTAAGACAAGCCCTCTAAGGTCTCTCACTGATTTTGGCAGGGGGAGCAATTTCAATTTAATGATATTTAAATGGATAAAATGGATTCATTTTGCTTTTCCTTGGAAAATTTATGGTCCTTACAGTTATCTATGATAAACACGCATGCAATTATGTGTGTGTATATACATTTATATATGTAATACATATAAACAAATAGTGCGGTGGTTTTAAAATGGATATTGCTGAATCATATGGCATTCTACATTTAAGTTTTTGAGGAACTGCCATACTATTTCCATAGCAGCTGCATCATTTTACATTCCCACCAGCAATTCACAGGGTTCCAATTTCTCCATATCCTAGCTAACGCTGGGGTTCTTTTTTTTTGATGATCATCATTCTATGGGTATGAAGTAGGTATCTCATTGTGATTTTGATTTGCATTTCCCTAATGATTAGTGACAGCATCTTTTCATGCCCTTATTGGCCCCTTGTGTATCTTCTTTGGAGACAGCCAAAATCTCCTCAAGTTCTTTGCCCATATTTCAAGTACATTATTTGTTGTTGAGTTTAACTGTTATTTTTAAATGTTTCATTTTCTGTAAAGAAATGCCATCAAGCTTTTGAGAAATGCATCTCGAAATATGGATCAATAGGGATATATATTCTTAATTAGCCCACATTTATGACTTGAAAAAGGATTTTTAAAAAAATAGACTTTTAAATGTTGGCTTGATATTTAATTATTACAGATTTCAAATTATGGTTTTTAAGGGTCATAACATAATTTCCAGATGATTTTCTATTGTTTGAAAATTAGTCCTTCAGTATGCAAATATAACTCTTATCTACACTATCTGGCTTGCCCAAATCTTAAAGAAATAACTAAATTTATACTTTAATGTGTAAAATTATAGTGGCCTTTGTTATCTATAATGTTGAACAAAACTGCTTGTTTAATTCACTTTACTAAATACAAACTTTTAACTTAAAATCTGTTCTGCCAGCTCTATTTGTAATAGCCAAAAACTGTAAACAACTCAAATGTCCATCAACAGGTGGGTGTATAATCAAATTGTGGTATATCTATATATATATATATATATATATACATGCAATGGAATATATTTCAATAGTAAAAAGGAATGAACTTTTGTTACACTTGCATGGTTGGATTTCAAATTAATTATGTTAAGTGAAAAAGCCAAACAAAATATATATACTGTATGTTTTCATTTATATCAAGCTCAAGAAAATGCAAAGTAATTTATAGAGATAGCACATCAGTGGTTGCCTGGCGAGAGGGGGTGTGTGTTAATGTGGGAAGTGTAACAAAGAGTTATTTCCTGATTAAATTTTGCCAGATATTGTTCTTCCTCAATCTGCTACCCTAAATTAAGTTACTAGTCTCAGTATGTCTGAAACTGAAAACTAGTTTCCATTCTTCTGGGAATATGTCTCAACTTTCATTTTTGTATTAAAAGACTTCAGTATTTAAAACAATGACATAACTGAAATTATGTAAAAATAGTTTTAAGAAGTTTCTGCAAAGCCCTTCATTTTAACACTGCCTCATTAAAGGCATTACAATTGTGTTATTTTATCTTGAGTTTATTACAGAATAGAATTTTATAACTATATACTAAAGTCAAATGAATGATAAAATTTTGTTGTAAATCTTTAAAATACAAATACTGCATGTATATTCCTGTTTAGTATGATCTGACATATAGTAAACTAAAAAAGTTCCAGTTTGCATCTCAGCAGAGTTCAAAATAACATCGTCCATATGCAATGATTTATAACATACATAGTGAATATTTATAAATATCTTAGATTTTTGTGTGTTCTAAAATCAAATGGCATATCACGTATCTCTTTAAGTTTGACTCATGCTCCAAAATAATCATTAACACATGTAAATACATAGATCTTAACAATTAATTTGTTAAACTGATCTTTCTCATAAATTCACATAATAATGTCCTTGCCTACAGAGGGAATCAAAGATGGACACAAAGTGAACTCACACATAGCCAAGCTGCAAGAGTTATGGAAAATTCCTCAAATTCAAACAATTTATATCCCTAAATCATATCAATTCAAATCAATTTATATCCCCTTTTCTAAAGGTATGCTAACTACTACCAAACTTTTATTTAACTACCAATGCTCTTTGTATTCAGAGCTGAACTTTTTATTGAAAGAAAGCTACTTAGAGGGTAAGGCACTGCAGAAGACAAGGTACACCCAGCATATTGTCTAGGATTCCATGAATATCTGCTGGGCAAATTCATGAATGAATGCAATTTTATCATTATAGATTCCTTATCATAAGAGTTCTTTCATGGCTTTATGATACTTCAGATCTGATGTACCTTTATGCAGGAAGCTCAGTGCCCCAAACACAGAGATACTTGAGGTCAGTTCCATTCTAGAGATGGAAACCCAACCTCATAAAGATTTTGCTCAAGGACTACAAAATTAGAAGGAAGCAAATAAAATAGCAATAAGCCTTTTACAACTATTTACCTGTAAAGATCATAGCTGCCAGAATATCATCTCTGGAGCAATACAAATTAGAGTTACTAATGATTTATGCAAACTGGTAAGTTCTTCTGGCCAACATTTTGAATTTTCCCTGGACTTATTACCTACCCAGTGCAGTAAATCCTGTGTGTATGTGTGTGTAAATATATATATTAAAAAAATACTAAAATACATAAAAATATTAAAAATGCATATATATATATGTAAATACACATATATAGTGGAGTCTTGCATTCTAGGAGAGTGTTCTAATATCAGCAAGTACTGCCATGAAAATCTTAGTTGAAATTACTAATATCAAAGACCATCAGACTATCCCTCAGTCTGGCCAACACAGTTATTCTTCTGGTACTAGAAAAGACTGTTTTAGTTAAACTAGAGTAATTGGGTTGCTTTTAGGTACCATGTTATATAGAAGGTGAGATGCCCACACTACTGAGAGGTAGGTATCTGGGAACTCACCAATATAACAGCAGATTGATACTTTCCTTATTTTTCTAGGGCAGTGGTTTTCAAACCTCATTGGGCATCTGAATCACTTAAGTGGAAATGGCAAGCAGAGTTGTTTGTACTGTTTAAATGGCCATTTCTTTCTCTTTTTGGGGGCCAAATCGACATACTCAAATTTGCCTAAATAAAATGTATAGTACGGTACAACTCTGCTGAACATTCATCCCTTCAGATAAAAGCCTGTAAATCTTGTTCTGCCTCGTAGCATCCAGACCTCACCACGGGCCAGAAGCATAATGTGTACAGCATTGCTAAGATCTATAATGCAAACTATCTGAGGATGTTAATGAAGAGGCAGTACATGCACATGATCAAGCATGGCTCTCAAAAGCCAGGAAGGTGCACCTCCAGCTAGTTTCTCACAAGTTGTCACAAGAAATGAGAGGGTCTTCTAACTGAGGTGATTTGTATGACAGGTGTCCTCACTCACCACAGGAGCCACCTCAGCTCTCGTTACTCACAGAAACACCGTTACCCCTGCACAACATGGCGACTCCAACTGCAGAGATAGGACTTGGGGCCTTCAAGTGTAGCTGCATCTGTACCTGAAATGATCATGCAGCATTCCCTTTGGCGACCAGTGAGAAAGAAAGGTGGGTCTGTTACTTATTGTTTGAAAGGAGGAAAATGTACCCCCATTTTATTTGAAAGGTAGCTAAATATTAAAGCTCGTATTCCCTAATATGTTCACTTAGTGCTAAGTTCAAAATAGGTTGTATAAAAAACACAAAAGGATATTATCTTAATGCCCCTTTACTGAGCTAACTGGAATATGCCACTTCTTTTAGAGCTTATTTTGTGGAACTGTAAACATTTCTTCATCAACTAGATATGGAAGACTGCCCTTTTCAGTGATTCCCACTCAAATTCAAAATAATACACTTCCAAAAGGAAAAGCACATGGCTGCTTCTGCACAGGGCAATACTATAAACAACAACAACAAAAAGAGAGAGAGAGGGAAAAAAAGATAAGAAGCCTAAGTATTCAACCTTCACAATAGTTGGCTTTGCATTTCAGCGTAAAGTCACAGGAGAATTCAGGGGCTAAAAGTGTCTCTTTAGCAGTTTAATAAAGAAAATTTGTATGGTCTTCCATATGTATTTGGCAGATGTTCACTTTGCCGGTTCCAATGAAGATGCTTCTCTTTCTTATAGTTTAAAAACTGGATATATGTCTAAAACAATATGTAAGTCGCTGAAGATTTTTAGAAAACCAGGTAGACTGCTCATGCAATCAGGTAAATAGAATTTTAGAAGTATGAATTTTTAAAGATCTTATGGTTAAAAAAATATTAAACCCAATAGTTTCATTTCTATTACAGAAGACATAAAAATTTAGAATGATTTGCCTTTATTGCTCTAAATAAAATTAAACATGAAATAATAGTTTCTGCTTTCATTTAAAAGAATACACTGCTCAGAGGAATAAGAGTCAAGCTATTTATAATTCTAAATAAAGGTATTTATAATATCAAAGTCAGAGACTTAACCAAGAATGAATTTGTCAAAACCCAGATTCAAAAAACATGATTTTTCAAGCCATAGCACCTCTTTTATGAGATACTGACATTTTTGGATGGACAGTGTATTTTGTATAGCATCAAATAGTTTACAAAGGGCTATGTCACCAGTATCATTTTAATATTCAACAAACCAGTGAAAGCAAGCCAACCAGGTGATATTATTAAAATTTTACAGAGCAACTCAAACAAATCCAGACTTGGAAAGAATTACAGAATACAAAAAAGGCAAGAGAGATCAAATGCTCAGGAGTACTCCTCAGAATGGATAAAGTGAAAAGGATTAAGTGGAAATTAAGTAATTTCCTAGTTAATAGTGGGTAGGGAAGTGAAAAGGAAGAAAGGAAGTTAGGCTTTCTGAACCCATATCCTGTTGCTGTGTGACAGCACCACTCAGCTCTGCTTCAAATACCATACGATGCCTATCCAAGAAGTGAGGGAAATGGCAGGAAAGACGATAACTCTGGTTTCAAAAAGAACAGCTGGAGGAAACTCTAGGTAGGGGAAAGATTCCTGTGATCCCCAAGAGAAGAGAGAAGGAACTTAAAGAAGATAGAGAATGCTGAAGCTATAACTTCCTTCTAACTGAAGGAGTTTAAAAAGCAAAGAGAAAATTGGACTTAGTGACAAAGAATTTGCTATACAATAACGTGGCCAGAACACAGTACTGGGTATATTTTAAAAAGAGACGTGGGGGAACAGGGAATTGTTAATTTTTGTAAATTGCAATGTTTTTGCTAAAATTTTATTAATAAGGTAGGTCATTTTGAAGGTTCTTATATACAAATCTCAATTTTCAGGATGAAATATAATTTTATTTTAAAAACAAACTTTTTTTATCTTCAGTTTCTACAAATGATTCTGAAACATACATTAATGAAGAAAAAAAGGAAGATTTACTAAATAAGTGTATGCAATCAATCTCAATTGAAGAACGGGGAGAAGAACATTAAATGTTAACTTGACAATCTTGTCTTGTAGACTGATGATGTGCCAAAGGTAGGAGAGGCAGTTGTGAATTGTGTCCTCTCTCTACATTTAGAATAATACTGTTATTCATCATTAAGTCATTAAGTAATTTTGGTTTGTTCAGAAACTTTTAAAACACTGTAATTGGTTTGATATAGTTCCATGTACCAATATTTGTGTAATAGAGTCTATGTGGAATATATGTTTTTACTTCTAGCTAGATACAATTAAAATTTTTTTGTCACTTAAAATTGAATTTTTAATTTAAATCTGACAAACACATTCTATAATTCATCCTCTGTTTATAAGTCTTCAAACAGCAACATTAGAATATCTGACAAGTATTTTTTTGATTGGGCTGAGGAAAATTCTGAAGTATTCTAATACAGAATAGCATTTGATAGAAAGAACACCTAGCTTGCAAAGAAGGTGCCTAATAAATATTTTCTGCTTGAATACAACTTAAAAATGGAAATATCAGTTTGCCCTATTTTATGAAAATTGCCACTTGTCCTCTCAATCTAGATTAAGTTGAGAGTAGTTGTATTAATAATGGAATTCTTTACATTATATATTGTCTTAGGTACTTCCTTTCCATATGGCATATTACTTAGAAAACGAAATCAAAGTCCAACATTATGACCCAGAATGTTCTAAGAAATGAGAGAGCTCTGAAAGGTCATCTCATCTACCTTAACACTTTAATACGTGTCCACAGTTTCATTTGGTCTCTCATTTTTATGGTTTTTAAAAATTAAAACACAGTTTATCAAGAAAGTGTAAATGAAAGGTAATTGTTTATTACTGGAGAAGAGAAAAATGTATACAAGGAAGTCCAGATTCTTTTTCCTCATGCACTGCTTTTGTAATAAATTTCCAAATATCAATTTTGAAGATATTTACAAGGATAAATTTTTGTTAACATGTGACCAAATGTGTAGTGGACATTTTTTCATAGAAATCATATACTTAAACTAAATAAATTCTTATAGTTTACAAGAAGCTTAGAACATTGTATTAACAGAAGACGATATATTTTACTGCAAAATATTATAAAAGTGATACAATTTTGTGGCTCTTAAATGTTTAATTACTTGATTTGAACAGGGGAATTAAAAAAAAAAAACAACAGAAAAATCAAGACAGGCCTGGCTTTAAGATTTTTTGTATTCGATTCGTTCTACTTTCACATCATCTCCAATTAGCTGATACACATAAGTGACAACTGTAGAAGCTTGGATATCCATCAACACAAATGAAGGAATAATATTTCTGGAAGAAAATATAAATAATGTCAGTGTTTTATACTAAAAAGCTGCAACACTATAAATTCCAATTTAAGATGACAATTTGGATTGAAGGAGAAATCTGGTTGTTACATATTAAAAAGAATAATTACCTAAAGAAGATGGCCAAAAGGCTATTATTTAAATGGCTGCATTTCTCTTGTATGAAATGTCACACATGCAATTATTTATAAAACCCCCCATATTCCGAAAATGCATACTACTCACGTTTCCAAAGCATTATATGCGCCAGTGGCAGAGCCTGGGTTAATGTAGAATTTATTTTCATGCTCAAATGCTTCAAATTTGTGTGTGTGTCCCGAGATAAGAATGTCCACGTCAAACTGCCTCTGCAACAGCGCTAAGCTGGCCATATCTCCCCATGGAATAACCTGATGTCCATGGATCAAACCAATTTTGAACTGCCCAACAGTCACAACTTTCTGTTCTGGATAATTCAGATTCTAAAACGAGAAAGAGACATAAGAAAAAATATGTTTTAGAGATACTGATTTTTTAAAAAAACAACCTGCTTAAATATTTGATCTCATGGATGTTTTGCTTCACGATCAACACATTTATTAAAATTTGATTTCTTCTCAGTCTCTCAGGCTGAGACTGTACTCAAAACATAACTGGAATTTATCATGCAATCCCTTCACTGTGTTTATTTTTATAGAATATAGATGTTTTGGGGCATGCTGTAGAAAATAATTATTCTCCCAAATTTGTGACTTTCCTCTACCTAAAACCCTACGCATATGTCCTGTAGGCTAAGGTGTGTTTAAATTATACCCCAAGCTTTAACAGCTATAAAGATGGCTAAAAATAATGATAGTTAACACTTACATAGTACTTAGCATAAACCAGGTACTATTCTGATGGCTTTATAAATATCAACCTATCTCACAAAACAATTCTAAGAGGTAGGTTGTATTATGATCCCATTTTATAGATGATGAAACTGAGGCAGAGAGGTTAAAATAACCTGCTCAAGGTAACATGATAGTAAGTGGGTTAGCCAAGCTCAAGCTCCAGGGTCTGTGAATTTAGCAAATTAGAAGCAAAAAATTTTAATTCTTGCTACTGAAAAAGTCTTTAGTATAACATAAACAGAACCCCTAATGTTCGTAACAAATCAGAATTATATCTTAATTATTGATAAGTGTTTGTCCCTTCCCTTCTCATTCCTGTCTTTCACCTCTATGCCACCTCTAGTTTATCCAAACTTTTAAAAATCCACTTAAAAAAGACAGTATGCTCATTCAGTTTGGTATAAAAGAAGCCCATTATAAAACACCAATAAGGTTAAATAATTTGTGAAAAAGCTTCTATTTCCAGAGATACAACATCAACTTTTCATACTAGAAATCAGTTTTATCATGCTAAATCATACAATGTTAGCACTGGCAGGGGTCTTAAAAATCATCTATTCCAATTATATTTACATAGGAGGAAACTAAGAGGATGTAATTTACCTAAAATCTCAGTATTAATAGGCAAAGTTGGAACTCTAGAACTTCTTATCTTTTTCTTTTTTGAAGTCAGGTTTATTGAGGTATAATTTACATACAGTACGATTATCCTTTTTAGTGTACAATTCAAGGGGTTTTGACAAATGCATATAGACATGTAAACACTGCCACGATCAAGATATAGAACAGTTCTATCGCCTCCTCAATATTTCCTCAGGCCCCTTTATAGTTAACGCTTGAGACAGAGAGCCACAGCAGAGTTTTCAGCAGAGCAGTGATGTGATCTTACTTCACCTAAAAAGGATCACTCCGGTTGCTACCTGGAGAACAAACTGTGGAAGGAGGAAGGGGAGAATCAAGAAGTTGGAACAGAGGAAAGTAATATGGTACTTGGAACAAGGTGGTAGAGGTGGTGGTGGTGGTAAGTTCGTAACAAAAACTTTCAAATGAAATAACAGTACTACAAAAAATAGTGACAAAATCACTTTTATTCCATATCAATTTAGTAAGAATGAGTACTTAAATGTGTATTGAGCACTCTAAAATCAGTGATTTTCAAACAGAAAGGGGTATGTACAGTAATTGTATACTTGAAAAAAAAAAGTCAACAGCTGAGAAACTGATCTAAAGGATAAAACTTTATATGTGAAAATCAAGAAAAGGAAACACTGGGAAGGAAAGGGAAATACATCACCTCATCAAAGTCTCCTCTCACGATATGAACATCACCAGCCAGAGTCTTGAGATAGTCATAACTCTCTTTGGTGCAAAGATTTCCAGTGCAGAGAATGTGTTGAATCTTTCCAGGTACCAGCAGTTTTTTGAATTTAGCCGGCAAACTGTTGCACCGGTGTGGGATGTGCAGGTCTCCTAATACCAACACCAACTTTAAAGCGTCAAGGTAAGACAAGGTATAATGTTAAACATGATGTCAAAACAAGATACTCTCCTCCAATAACTCCCCTTTTAAATTAAACTAATCAAAGATTCCAGAACACAAATGAGCAGAAGTTATTCATATAGTTCCTTATCATGACCATATACAAACACACATGGTAATAAATCAATCTTCTTTTATTTTGGTCACAAACAAGTATGCATACACAATACAGATCATTCTATTTACCAAAAATAGACTCAATCTTTCTAAAGTGATTCATTTAGGGACCTATAAATTAAAGTGAGTAAAAAAATTACAAAATGAAAACTATACTGCTGGGCCCTATGGAATTTGGCATTTTTGAAGACTGATATGGTAATTCCTATTTTTACAGTTCTAATGTAAAACCTCTTGTGTTGATTCCAGGAATATTAATAAAGAGAACTGTTAAAAACATAATGATAGATTAAAAAGTTAATTCCATAATTTATGTTTACTAGACTGACAACTATTTGAAGGAACAGGACCCAAAACTTACAATATTTGCTACTTGAAACTATTAGCTACACATTACAGATGAATAAAAACAGCCTATGTTTCAAGAAGTTTCAATAGGGCAAATGTGTGCTTTCGAATTATAATCTTTATCTTCTGTTTCCATCATTATTAAATATCCTCAGTCGTATTTTCATTGCCTAGATTAAATTACCTATGTACCCTCAGTTTAGTTCCCAAACTTAAAATAACATTTTCATAATCTTTCATGTGCATTAGAGCATTAAAAGAAATCAGCTAAATAAGTGATGAATTTAGCAGGAGGTGGTTTAGAGTGGCGACATAGTCTCAGATGACAAAAATAAATTTTGCACTTATAGAATAAAAAAAACTTGATCTGGTAAAATTTTAATTTTAAAATTTTAAGATTTTACATGTAAACATTATACAATTCAGTCATTTAAAAATAAAGACAACAATGGATTTCTTCATGTTCATTAGTATAAGCACCTTCATTCAATGACAGCATGTTTTCCCACACAGATGTCCCATCCATAAAGTGCATGCCCTTTAACTGTTTTAAAGAAGGCATGACTACTCCTTATTATCAAAGAAAACATTAAATACCCAAAATAGGATAAAACAAAATAGTTTTGCCATCAGACTTTGTAAATTGAAATTAATCAAAAACAAAATGTGTGAGATTAAAATTATTACTGAAAAAAGCTTGATTCATCTTGTAACAGATATCAAAATGATTACAAAGGAAAAGAACTGTTATTAGGATGTAGAGTAACTGAAGTAACACAAGGTTACAAAATTAGCGAACTTTAAAAGAAATTGTTATATAAGTTTCTTCTTTATAAAGAGTAGTTTCAGTTGGTATTTGCTCAATAACTTATATTGTTTCAATCCAGATCTTAGTGGACAAAACACCTGTAAAACCAAAAACCATCAGGAAGTTTCCACCCTCACTGGTAATCAATACAAAAGTACCGAGAGATAAAATAATTTCATCTTTAGAGGGGGATCCCTTCAGATATGGATTGAAGTACGCAATTAATATGGGAAGCTGGCATTTGAGAAAAAGGTAAAAAACAGATTTCGATATTAAAAAATAGAATAACCTCAAACTCATAAAAGGTTATATGTCATAACGGGTTGAAAATGTTTGAGACTAATAATGAATGAGGTGTTCAATCTGAATGAGCTAGAAAGAACAGTAGTAAGACATGATATTTTATGACTGATGACCTAAATTCTAGAACACTGTGGATTATGCCCAAGTGTATCCAGATTATCAGCAGTCTAAAGATATAACTGTATGAATGACCATATAGAAATTATTTCAAATTAGTAAAGATCCTTACTAGGACTCTGGTTTCCTGCAAGGGACAAAGTTATATGGGAAATATTGTCACATAACAAATGTCATACTTTGAAAAATGTCCCTGTCCAAATTCCACACTTTGACAGTTCAGGTTAGATGTAGATTATAGTCTTTTGAGAAAGCAAAAGATCCTGGAAATGGTAGTCTTGTTAAATTCAAATAAAGAACCAACCCAGTCAAAGCATAGGAATTTGGTTATTTTCTACTTGAGAGACCGTAAAAGGGTGAAAATCCGAGTAATAAGACACCCAACCACCAATGTTAGGAGGAGCTAAGAGAAGAAACTTACTCTGTGCCCAGCCTTAGTGGAATGAAGAAGTTGATTGCAGACAGGGGAATGAAAAAAAAGGGTGAAACATGACCAATGTTAAAAGAAAGCAACGAAAAGAAACAAACCAAAAAAAGAACAAAAAACTCATATCAAATGAAAATGCAAACAATTGTTAATGATTCTGAGTGTTATGAAAGAAAATGTTAAAAATCAGCTTTGCTCATAAATCAAAAGAACTATTTGCTGTATTTTTAAACATGACACACATACACACACGCACACCCACTTTAAAACATTTTTGCTCATTTTTTCCTACTTTTCCTAATCTTATTCTTCACATTGACTCATTCCCTTTTGCTGACTGTTCTATTTAGAATTTTATCAGATAATTTTGAAAATTCATCAGTAATAGCTTAAATGAAAGCTAACATTTTCTGGACTCTTAAGGCCTAATTATTCTTCAAGAATATTGATTTTAATTCTCTTATGTTCAAAATTCTAGTTGTAAAATTATGCTGCAGCTAGGTCATTATTTTGTATAGATCTAACAGCACTAGGAATACATTATCAAGTAGTGAAGTCACCAACTAAAGATGATGAAAACAAATACATTTCTCCAGATAAAACTGGATCATCACCACACCTGAATTTGCTGCCTATAGATTCTGGGTACTACCAAGTATTGAACGTTTCTAGTCTCCTTTACCAAATAAAATGCTTTTAATAATAAAAGAATTAGTTAATGCTAAATTTTGCCCAATTCTATTTGAAGTGAAAGTGATGTTCCAATACAACTACCCTAAAAAAGTGTTCATCTCTCAAAAAGAACTTCAGGAACATTTCAGGAAACTTCATCTTCTCCCAGTTACAACTGTTATCAAAATTACTGTAAAATCAATTGCTCTAAACTGGAGTTTGTTCAGAAGCAAAAATCAAAAGTGGAATTAAAGGCTTTTACATTATATAAAGAAGCATATACCATAAATCTTTGTCACGTCTATAAGTCACCCTGAAGGCTATGTTTGTTATAGGGTCGCGATAATCTTAAAAATGCAATGGATACCCATCAGAAAGAAAAGTTCTTTTACGGTTAAACCTCATCGACACAAATACCAACATAATTAGAGCTCCTTTTGACATTGTTCTGAACTTTTTAGGGGATCAAGCGCACCTATGAAAACTGATGACAGCTATGAGCCGTCACCAGTAGCAGCTCCTGAGTTTTTATGTAGGAAGGTCTTAGATGCAGGAACCTGGGTGTGAGAGAGGGATGGGCCGGCCTTGGGGTGGTCCGATGAATGACTAAACTACCCTAAACTACCCCTTGGCACCAACACGGGTCCTTCACCCACAAAAACGTACATATTTTCAAAAATTGCCAATTTCAAGGAGTTCACGGACCATTAAGGAATCCCACTCTAAAGGGTCGCAGCACCCTACATAAACAAGTAGTTTCAGTAATTCGAAGAGCCAAACGCAGTCCTTTGAGAGCACACTACGCACTGCAATGGCAGCTGCACATTATTTCAGCGGAGAAAAGGATATTTTTTGTCCCCTTTCCCTAGATTGCAAACATGGGTAAAAGAATTCTGCTCGCCACTTCTCGTTTGCACCTGAGAAGCCAGCTCTCGCCACATGGGGTGGTAACCGGTACACCTAACCTGAGGGAGGTGCTTTTACCGGCAAGAAGTAGGGAAACATCTGAAAACGGAGTCCCCGAGCCCCTTTCTCGGAGACACACAAAGCACAGGCCCAAAGGCCTTTCCCCACTCGGGCGTGCTCGTCTCGTGACAGGACTGGCAGCTGAGAGGGGCCCTTTTCCTCCTTGGACGTCCTCTGGGGCGGGGATGCAAGGCCAGCGCCCGCTGCTTCCAGAAGTGGCCGCTCCCTTCTCTCCCTTGTCCTCCCCCTGGGCCTTCCCCAGGTCTGGGCCGCGTCCACCCAGGCCTCTGGGGTTACCCAAGCCCTCGCCCAGAGACTCCCAGTGGCTCCCTACGACGCAGCACCCCGGCCGAGAGACAGGCCTCAGTTGCCGCAGCTGCTGTTCTCACCATCCTGTCACTGGGCTCCGCTCAGTCACCACAACCGCCGCCGCCCTCTTCCTCAGACTCCTCGGCGCCCCGCCCACCTCGCTCACAGCCAATGAAAAACGAGGTCGACAGGCGACCACCCTACGGAGGCCCGCAGAGGCCCTTCCCCGCCGTAAAGCGAAGCGGCTCTCGGAGATAGAGTGGAAGGGGAGGGGAGGAGTGAGATCTCGAAACTTCTAAAGGCGCGGGCAACATCCGGGCACCTGGGGCCTTCTAGTTTAGACGCCACGGCTGTCCCCACGGCTCGTTGAGGCCCGCAGCCATGCTGAAGTGTGGGATGAACGGCAGTCAGGTTAAAGGTGGTTTGGCCGTTCTTCCCTTACTGTGAAGAAAAGGGACAACCTAAGGTTCATGGTGGGCGGGTCCCCACCGTCGTCGTATTTCTTCCCCTTTGCGTTTGTACCCAATAACGGAGGACACAAAGGCTGACCACAGCCAACCTCCCACCCACCCAGGGTACTTTTAGCTTCAGAGGGGAGGATGAAGGCTCGTGTGCTTCCGTTTATACGTAATATTTATTTTCAATGGTGTCCATAAAATGAAGTTGCACCATCGGAACAGATTGAGAGTGTGAACCTCCAAATACGTATAATATGGCGTTGGGAGGAGTTGATGGAAAAAAAAAAAAAAAAAAGCTTGGACAGTTAAAGTATTTTAGTGCCATGGGAAAAACATAAACCTGGTTTTTATTTTAGATCTCCCCATTTTTAAATGTATGGCCTGCGACAAGCCACTGAATCACTTCCGGGGTCGGTTTCCTCGTCTGTAAGATGAGAAATATGGCGCCTTTCTCATCAATAGGGTTTGTTGTAGGAACAAAATGGGAATGCGTGTAAAGAGCTCAATAATCAATGGGAATGTGTAGGGATGATTATTTGTTGTAAATTGTACTTAGACATGTAAGTTACTATAGAAAGTCTGTATTTAGAAAACCAATGGTTTCCTGCAGACTGTAACCCGAAAATGATTATTGAAAGGCACCTTGTCTTGAGGCTGGCTTCCCCTATGTTGAAAACATCTGTGAAACTGTATTAATGAACAGGGAAGGGAAGAGAAAAGCCCCCTACTGTTGCATGTTTTCAGAGTTCTAGAAAGTGCTATTTTGCAGTGTATACCTCAGTTCTTGTTAAGAAGTTATTTGTATTTTTGTTTAATTTTGCTTTTCCTCCTGGATTGTAAGCACTATGAGGGCAGGAACTACACCTGCCTGTCTTGTTCATCTCTATACCCCCATTGCCTTGGGTTGTACTTGGAGTGTAGAAGGTGCTCAATAAATATTCATTGGATTAATGAAAGTCTGCATTAGGCAGCTCCAGGAAAAAGTGGTGAATGTGAAGTGGTAAAAAGGGACAAATGCTTCTTTTTTTTTTTCTGGTCATCCTGTCTTTCTTAGTTTGAGGCCCACACCCTCACTCACACACTTCTTATTTTTAAGCAGTATGATCCAGATTTTATAATCTGGAATTATTTTTCCTTTTTTCTACTTTTGCATGGATTGATATGGCCATTCATTTTTATTGCAGCATAATAGCCCACATCTGTTTGCCACATTTTTTACTTATTTATAAGTCATAAGAACATTAAAAGTGTCATACCAGATCAGACCAGTATTTCATCCAGCCCTCCTTCTGAAAGGGCATTTAAGTGTGTTCCATGGGAAGATTTGGCATCTTTCATATTACCCTCAAACATCAGAGATACATCTTGAGTGCCTATACTTTCTTTCTAATGACTTGTTTTGACTTTACCACCTGTCAAATTACTAAAAACTTAAAACCATCCTCTCCATGCTCTGTTTTTACCCATTTTTGGGAATGGGAGATACATTTATTTAAACCAAGTATCAAAATACATTACAATGAAAGTTAGCTTGCTACAGTAGCTCCATGCAACACTGCAAACATACAGAAAGAATTTTTGTTCTATTTTATCATTTCACACATTCTGTGAATTTATTGAGCTATAAACTATAAACCTGGCATTTTGCCGAGGGTATTATACTGTATTAAAGCAATTTGCAGCATTAGTCTGTAAAATACTTTTTTATGAATTTGTGTCTTATGATGCTGAAGTAATCTTATGATTTGTTTTTATTGTTTGAGAGAGAGAATGTAAGCAGCACCCTTCTTTTTCTCCATAGTATTTGGGAAAGCAATCCAAGCTCTATCACGAATTAGTGACGAGCTGTGGCTCGATCCATCTGAAAAAGGTGTAAGTAAGAAAGTTAACTAATAGATCATCTATTAAGGCAAAAGAAGTTTAAAGATCTCAGTCTAGATTGAATGTTAACTAGGAAATCGGAAATTGTAATTATTCCTTTCACTGTTCATCTATATCTGAATACATTTAGAGCATAGTGAATTTAAAAATCATGCAGATAAGCCAATTGATTTAAACCAGAAGTCACAAACTGGTAGTCAAAAGGCTAGATGTGGCTTGCAGAAATGTTTTGTGGGGACTACACAATGTTTTTAAAAAAATTAATCTAAATTTATAACCTTTAAAAGTTGGGAAAGTCCACATAAAAATCTGAATTTCCTGCTTCTCTTGAAAACTCAGAAGATCTGACAGTTTGGAGCCTACATTCCCAAATGGGAGTAGTTGGTTGGCACTGACTCAAGGTTTCTCCCCTTAGCCAAGGCAAGAGATCACCATTTTGCCACCATCTTTTTTTATTCTCTTTTATATTGCCTTCTGCCACTTTGTGCATTAAAGTTAAGGCCCCTGTAGGCATTTATAATTTTACAATGCAAACAAGCAAGATTTTAGATTTAATGCCTATGTGTATTCAGTACGATATGTACACATAGGTGTATGCATATGCAAATTCAATTCAGACTGTATAATGCAGTTCATATTACATATAATTAACATGTATAATATAGCCATATAATGCAGTTAACATCCTATAGCCTTATTTGAATATATTTAATTATAATTTTTAAAAAATGAGAAAATTTTTAATTAATCATTGAAAGAAACTTGATTTTTTTCCTAAATAGCTATTATTTTATTTTTCCAGCTTGCTTTAAGATCTGTGAATTCTTGCCGGTCAGCATATGGATGTGTTCTCTTCTCTCCTGTGTTTTTCCAACATTATCAATGGTCAACCTCAGTGGAAATGAATGATAATGACACAATATCAAATTTAAATTGCAAGTTGGGAATGAAGGTAAATATGAATGGCCTTGATTTTCTATTATATATGTAGAAATATTCAGTATATAGGACCTAACATGTATGCTGTACTTAATACTTGATTTAAATGGTGTACAGTACAAATCTATTCATTTATGAATATACATACTTTTGTTAGTTTTTTTTAACTAATCATCCATATTAAGTATGTGCTGTTCTATAATGTGTTTGTGTTACAGTCTATTCTGCCCATCTTTAGATGTCTGAATTCCCTCGAAAAAAATGTAGAAAAGTGCACTATATTCACCAGATCTGATAAGTGCACAGTGGTTATTCAGTTCTTCTGCAGACATGGTAGGTGTAAATAAAACTAGTTTAATGTATTGTGGTTTTTGTTAGTATTTTCATGTTCAGAATATTCAGACTGTATGTCAAAAGTTTCCATTGCATTATTGCTTAGAATTTATGTAGTTTTGTGGTAGAGCAGTTCTAAGTACTTGAAAAATATGATCTTACTTGTGTCTGTAGGAGTACTGTGAGGTGCTTGATATTATTTCATTTTTTACTTGTCAGGGGCACAAGCTTTGCCTGCATGTAAACCAGTTTTTTCTTTTTTTCTTTTTTTGGTTTTGTTCTTTTTTCTTTGTTTCTTTTTCTTTTTTGTTTTCTTTTTTGTTGTTGTTGTCGTCAAACCAATTCTTAAAATGTCCATTCGAATTCAAACACTTGGTTGTTCTAAAATGAACTGGCTGCTGATGACATTCCGTAAGAATGCCTTGATAACAGTGATCCTTGGTAAGAACAGAAAAGAAGAATGCCTACCTGTATTTAAAGTTCTCTAGGAGGCAGACAGTATTATATCTTGGGCTGAAAAAAGCGTGGTAACTGGCCCAAGGTCACAGAACTAGTAAGTCACAGAACCTGGAGTTGAGCCTAGCTACACAATACTTCATTCATTCTCTCGGCCACACCAAGCAGTAAAACAGATTTTCTGTCTCCCAGCCTCGCATGGTTGATATTCAAATGTTGTACTCGTAGGACTTTTACATGATGAAATATGTATAGCATGGTGATTAACATCAAGGCCAAAGGTCTAGAGTGGAATCCTGCTCTGCCTCTTTCTTGCTAAGACCTTGGGCAAATTATTTTACAGCTCTGTGCCTCAGTTTCCGAAGATGTAGATTAGGGATAATGTTAGTACCAGGCCCTAGGGTTTTTGTGAGGATTCAATGACTTGTAGGAAGCTATAGTTCTAAACTGTTTAAAAGATTACCTGACACATTCTCTAAGTATTAGCTCTAATATCTTTATTATGATTGCTGCTATTTTATTTCTAAGTTAGCAGGTAGAATTGTATGCTTTGAAAAAACTTGTAGTTTTGACATTGTTCCAAATCTTTTTTTGTAGTAGAATGGCCTTCTGGAAGGTTGTCTTAGTGTTACCATTTATCTCATATTTCTCAATTTTGCCTTACGTTTATCTTAATATTTTAATTTTTACTCATAACTATATTCCTTAATTTTTTTTCTGAAAAATATCAATGATTTAACATTATTTCCCCCCTTCTTTGACCTTCAGTTCATATAATAGCAGAATCATGTAAAGAGCATGATTAAAAGCACCGTGAGCCTTGACATCACAGATTTGGGTGTGGATTCTTCTCCACTTGCTGGCTTTATGTCAGTACAAAGCTCTCAGACCTTCACTTTCTTTTCTATAAAATGAGGATAATCTTAACCCTCACATTCCAGGATTGTTGTGAGGATGAAGTGAGGTCACTGTCTGTTCTTTGGTGTCTTTTGAATTTCATACCATGTGCACCTGTTACCTATCCTTCCAAAAGTAACTTGAAAATATTTTTTTAAATAGGTAAGATATGCCAACTTTTGAGCTCTGTGTCTCCCTACAAGAGCAGCCACACTAATCATTTAAAAATAGGTCAGATTACATCAGTCCAATGCTCAAAACTCTCAAAAAGCTCCCCACTTTACTCAGGGTAAAAGCCAGAGGCCTTACAGTGGCTGTGATCTGGATGCCCAGGTGTGCCCCCTCCTCAGGCCCTGGTGCCCCGCCTCCTCTGCCTAGCAGGCTCCTCCTCCAGATAGCACATGGCTGGTTCACCTCTTCCAGGTCTGCTCCCAAAGCATCTCCTGCATGAGGTCTTTCTTGACCTCTTCGTTTAAAATTGCCTCCTACCTCCACTGGCACTTTCCGCTTTCTTTTTTTCCTGTGGCGCTTATTACTGTGTGACATGCCAGTTGTTTCACTTACTTGTTTTCTTATTGTCTGTCTCCCCTACTAGACCATAAGCTCTGTAAGGACAGAGATTTTCGTCCAATCTATTCTCGGTTAGTTCACAGCTCCTAAAATAGTCCCTGTATTGTAGATTACCGAAAAAATACTCATAAATTATTTGCAGTCCCTCCCTTCTAAAGCCGGAATCTGTTTCCGTAGTTGAAATCTCAGCTGGCTTGGGATTTGCTTTGATATTAATAGAACGCAGTAGAAATGATATCGTGTGCGTTCCAAGCCTAGGCCTCGAGGTCTGTCAGCTTCCACCGTTAAACTAAGAACCTTTCAATTGGCATGAGAACAAGCGCTACACAGTGTAGACTCCTGGAAGATTAGAGACCACATTATGAGAGGCCTCAGCCATCTCAGTCTTCCTAGTTGTCCCAGCTGAGGCACCAGACATGAAAGACGCCATCTCAGATAATCTAGCCACAGCTAAGCCCACCTAAACCAGAATAACCACTCAGCTGAATTGTGAGAAATAACAAATGTTTGTTACTTTGAGCCACTAGATTTTGGACTGGTTTGTTATCCAGCAAAAGCTAACTGATACAGCCTTGTACATAGTAGGTGCTCAGTAAATATTTATGAAATTCATAAATGTAGCTGTTAACACAGCAGTAAAAAAAAATAAGTTGGGAAATCTTGTTTCTAGTGAGACCTTTTGATTCATATTGCAACATTGTTATGCTTTAGAGAGTTATAGCTCCCCTGGATTTTATTACATGGGCTCTATATTCAAACTTAGATTCAAATTCTAGCTATACAGTAAGTCTCCACTTAACATTGTTTAGTGACATATAACAAAAGAAACTTTACAATAGGCTAATTGATACAAATGAGTTTTAATTTCCTTCTTGATCCCAGTAACATTATAACGAAATAATTTTGAGTGAAATGTTATTTGAGGACCTGCCATACTCCTCAAAACAGCATAGCCTTGAAAAGTCATTTAGCCTCACTGAGCTACTTTCTTCTTCTGAGATTAAGTACCTACCCCACAGGGATATTGTGAGGATCAGAGGCAATGTGTGTAAAATATGTACCTCAGCTACTAGCATATAGGACTGTAGCCATTATCACTACACACTCTTCTTAGAGGCAAAGAATTCACAGGCCTGATGTTCAGCTTTATATTCCAAAAGTCCCATTCAGAAATATCAGTCCTGGATGACAGATACTGAAGGAGAATCATAGATATCTGATCTATAGTGGGCAATCACTATTTTGCACACACTTAAGGAATTACCTGTATTTCAAAAGAATGTGGGAACTCTTGTTGCCTAGTGGGTCAGAGGGTCTGACATGTTGCTTGGTGTCCACTAGGGAGCGATAAACACATTCATTAAGGAATAGTGCCTCTGTATGCTGCGTGCACCTGCCAGATAGCAAATACTACTTTATTATTTTAATTTGTGAAACTTAAAGATTTTTTTAATCTGTTAATTTTGCACTTAAAATTATTTATAGGTTGCTTTATTTTTTTAAGGTGTTAAAAGGACTCATAATGTGTGTTTTCAAGAAAGTCAGCCTCTGCAAGTTGTTTTTGAAAAGAATATGTGTACTAATACACTAATGATTCAACCAAGGTATGGAGTTCTCTGTTGTTTATTTTTCTGTCACCGAATATAGTATTATGAAAGAGTAAAGACTGAATGTCCTAGAGCTTTTAAATCAGTTACTTTTTTTTTTCTTTAAAGCTAATACTGGATTTGGAGAAATCACCTTATAGGATCAAGAAGAAACCATGAGGAAGATAATAGTAGATAATAACTGCCTAATGATAGCAATAATAATTTAGTGGCCAAGAAAATTCTAAATATATCCCGTCAGTGGCTTTCTACATAGTGATATCAAGAGAAAAATATATTATCTAATAATACTTTGCATTATATGGTGACTTTTGTCTGAGTCTTTAAAACACACAGCATGAAGAAATTTTAACATTTTTGATATGAACTGATTTTATCCCTAAGTGTTTCCATTTTTTTCCTCTAGAGAATGAGTAAAGCTATTTGTCAATGAAAGTGTACTCAATTTTTCAGTTAAGCTATAACATTAAACATTAAACATTAATTACTTTATGAGCCAAAAGATATTTTATCCTTGTTGTTTTTTAAATACGTGCTCCTTGAAATACGTCGAAAATTTGTAGAAGTGTGCAAAGATTAAAAAATGAAAGTCTTTCTCCTCTACCTGCTCCCTATATCCCAATTGGCAGTGATAACATATATTAATAATTGGTGTATATAATTCTAGCTCTTATCCTGTTTATAGCTATATTTGCTAAATTTGTAACCAGTCTCTCTGTAACTCTCTCTCTCCCTATAATTATGGATATCACTTTTTTTCTCCCCTCCTCTCAAATTTATATTACATACTAGACAAATACTTACACATGATTTTTTTCAAAGAAAATGTCCCACTATTATTATTATTTGGCAACTTGCTTTTTTAAGTTTCTATGTCAGTTCACTGAAATCATTCTTATTCTTTTTAATGATTGCATGATTTTGCATTGTATGACTGAATGGTAATTTATTTACTCACCACCCTACAGTAGTCCTTTATCCACAGGGACTATTATCCAAGACCCCCAGTGAATGCCTGAAACTGCGGATAGTACCGAATCCTATATGTACTGTTTTTTCCTATATATACATACCTATGATAAAGTTTAATTTATAAATTAGGCACAGTAAAAGATTAATAATAATAACTAATAATAAAATTAAACAATTATAGAAATATACTATAATAAAAATTATGTGAGTGTGATCAGTCGTACAGGCTCAAAGTCTTCGTATAGGCTCAAAGCTTTCTGCCAAAAGTCAGAACATGTGTTCTACTTATGTCTTCCACCCACAAATTTAATGCCTTTTCCATATTAACTAAGTACTTAGCACACACTGTAGCCATAACTTTTGCAGTTTGAGGTGCAACAGAGAGACTAACTTGAATTTCTTTTCCTTCTTTACAATTTCACAGCTAGATTTGTTCTTACTGTAGGTCTTAGCAACCTCGGCATGCAAATTTTTTTTTCCTTATTAAGTCAAGGAGAACGTTCCCTTTTTCACTTAGAGGAAGTACTTTATAGCTTCTATTTTGCATATCTGAATTGCCAGCATCACTACTCTTACTCTTTGAGACTGTTATTACATAAAATAAGTGTTACTTAAACACGGGTGCTGCAATAATAGCGATCTGATAACCGAGATGGCTACTAAGTGACAAATGGACAGGTAGTATACACAGTGTGCACACGCTGGACGAAAGGATGATTCATGTCCCAGGCAGGACAGTGCGGAATAGCCTGAGATTTCATCACACTACTCAGAGTGGCATGCAGTTTAAAACTTGTGAATGATTTCTGGAATCTTGCATTTAATATTTTTGGACCACACTGATTGGGGGTCACTAAAACCAAGGAAAGTGAAATTTTGGATAAAGTAGGAACAACCATAATGGTGAAAAGTTTGTTTTCAACTTTTTGCCTTCACAAACGATATTGCTAGTAGTGTATTAGTATCTGTTGCTGTGGAACAAATTCTTCCAAAACGTAGAGCCTAAAAAAGCAGACATTTATTCGTTCATAGTAGTGCATCATAGCCAAGGCTTCTGGCTCAAGGTCTCTGAGGTTGAAGAGAGGTTGAAGTTAGGCTGTCAGCCAGGGCTGCGGTCTCATCCGAAGGCGAGACTTGGGGGGAGTCACTGACATGGGTATTGAGAGGCCTCAGAAGATGTGCTTCCAAGCTCACTCATGTGCTTACTGGTAGACCTCAGCTCCTCACCTCACAAGCCTCTCTGTAGATTGCCTGATTGTCCTCAAAACATGGCAGCAGGTAATCAGAGACAGAGACAGAGACACGGAGACCAACAGACACAGGGCAACTCTCAAGATGGAAGCCATGGTCTTTTTATAACCTAATCTCAGAATTGCCATCTTATCACCTCTGCCATTTTCTCTCTGTGAGAAGTGAGTCTGTTAGTCCAACCCACACTCGGGGTGGTGGAGGGGATCGTATAAGGGCGTGAATATAAGGAGGCAGGGATCACTGGAGGCATCTTCTAGGCTGCGTAACACAGATGCAGTCATGGGAATGAAATTGCCGGCTCAAAGGCTTACACAGATTTTTAATTTGCATACATACTCACTAACAAATTGCCACCTGAAAAGTTTGTACCATTTACATTCCCACCAAAACTGTAGGAGAATTCTTCCAAGTAAAGGATGTGATCGATTTTTAAAAATTTTGCCAATGTGATAGGTAGAAAATGGTATTATTAGATGTTCCTTATTGTTGTGTTTATTTTATTACTAGGGAGTTTGAGTATCTTTTCATCTATTTATTAGCAATTTGTATTTTCTTCCTTTTTGGATTGCACATTCACGTTATTTTTTGTAACAGGTTATTTGGTATCTAGTACCACACTTCCCCATAACACTGGGAAAGCTCCCAGGTGATTTGGTAGGTGTCCTTGAGATTTTGGCATTAAGAAACACCGCTGAGCTAATGTCTGGTATCAGGATAACACCAACATTACATAAATTCTAAGATTCTCATTTTTAATCTAACGACACCTCAATTTCAAAAGTAGCTCAAATCTTATAATGCAATTATAAAAAGACAAATAACCTAACCAAAACAAACAAACATACAAACAAACAGGCAAATGATTCAAAGAGAACTTTTGCCAAAGAAAATATACAAATGGCCAACAAGCGCAAAAGAAGATGCTCGACATCATTAGTCATTACTGAAATACAGATCCAACAACTCGAAATCTGTGAATTGTATAGTATGTGAATTATATCTCAATAAAGCTGTTTTTAAAAAGGGAGCACAGGACGGAAGGGTATTTGGGATGTCAGGACAACCTCAAATATAGAAGGAAATAATCCAGGACAAGCCACAAAACAAAAGAGAATATAGGCAGCAGGTGGTAAACCTCTGCCCTTCAGCTGGCTCTCCAGCCTGGGTCATCCCTGTTCTACTAGAGCAGCTCTATTTTCCACTATTGCCCTCGGGAATATGATTTCAGGCCAATAACTAAAAAATATATTTCTTATATAAAAAAAGTTAAAGACATTTTATTCTAGTGTTTGGTTTGTCCTGAAGCTTTCACATGTTTTACTAAGAATATATGTTACTATTCTCTTGGCCTTTAAATGAAGTTACAATTTTAAAATATACTAAAAATATAGTAACTCATATAGAAAAAAGGAGATAAGGTCTTTTGGGTAAATTTTTCTAAATTTAGGCCAACTAACCTATTTATTTCCAGAGTAAAGATTTGAGTCCCATTAGAAAGTTATTTCTTTCTGTTTGTTTTTCAAATAATGTAATATTTTTTCATGACCTTTTATAGAGTGCTTGCTGAGGCCATTGTTCTTTTTACATCGAGTCAAGAGGAAGTTACTCTTGCTGTTACTCCACTGAATGTTTGTATTAAGAGTTCTAATGAGGAATCAATGGGTAAGGATTATTTCTGTCGTGCTTTGATGGAATGTTACTTCCTGGCTTTCTTTATTACTAACCATGCAGTAACTATTAGTGGCATAATAATTATTTTTGTCTAAAAAGTAGTAAGGTATAGAAAGGTCATTAAAATTTTTAAGAAATCCAGGAAATTTAGTACAATCAGTAATTAAATACTTGGCTTTACAATTCTGGTTATTTTAAAATAAAAAAAATATTTTTTTAGTTGAGATTTTAAGGTCTATTTCTCATCCTTTATTACACTTTGTTTTTAGCATAAAGAAAAATTAAGAGGCCAGCAATCCAATTGAGATGATCTTTGACTACATAAGTAGATAAAATAAATTCTAATTAGATATTCCAGTTGGCAAACATATAGGACAGAAAATGTGACTATTTCTTAAGTCAGCTCTTCCAAGAGTTTATCTAGATGGACTAGAGAAACTAAGGCACGATTAAATCAGGAGTTTTGGTGTCAAGAAATTTACTTGGATCTCTTTCGCACAAGTTGTTTGAGACCCTTCAATCCTGGGTAATTTATTTGGTGATAGCAATAAAGAAAGAATACAGAGGGAGGAACTGTATTATTTTAAAGTGAAAAAAAAAAACAATAGAACCAGGACTTAAGTTGGGTCAGATGACTTTTGCAGTATTTAGTTTGTGCCAGGTTCTGATTCAAATGGTTCACATTTCTTTTTTAAAAAAAATTAATTAAAATTTTTAATTGAAGAAATTATTTAAATTTTTTTTCCTCTTCCCCCACCCCATCTACCTTCCCCCAAATGGTTTACATTTCTGACTTCGTTTGATTTGCATAGCAACTCTACGATGTAGGTACTATTATTATTCCCATTTTCATATGAAGAATATGAAGCACAGAGAAACTAAGTGACTTGCCTGGTGTCTGTCACACAGTAACTGGTGGATCGTGATCTGAGTACAGACAGTTAAGCTCCAGGGCTCAGGTTCATTACCATGGTGCTATTATTGCTTCTCTCAGGTCTCAGCTACCATTCTTTTTTGGCCCTTAGGAATGCATGATCTGGAAAATATATGCTTGGCTAGTGAAAGGGTCTGTTTTATATTCCATAATGCCTCCTCTGAATGAAGTTAGCTGTTAATAACCAGCAGACACTGTCCCTCGTGAGCTTTCTAATGAGTAGTTACAGTTATGGTTGGCTGGGGACCCAAATGTTTGATATTACTATTGAACTTACTCTATGCTAGCACCCTGGGAGTCATATGAACCTTCTTATTCAAAATTAATGTATTTGTAAGGTATTGCTTGGTCCTTTAAAAACTATATACCATTTATCTTTTTTTCTTATGTGTACGTAATTCATATTCATTGAAGGAAATAAAAAACATGAAAAAGCACTAATAAAAAAGTCACCTGAAATCTTACTACGCAGAGACAAGAACTTTTAATACCTCCTTCTATACGTTAGATCTAATAACAGGAGATTGATTGATTGAAAGAAATGAGATGCTATAAAGCTATTAAAAGTAATCTTGAATGGATTAAGAGGTACAAATGGATAGTTGCAGAATAGACATGGACATGTAAAGTCTAGCGTGGGGAAGAGGGTTAGTAATGTAATAAATATGTAAGGGGAAAAGGGGTACTAGATTTAGTGGGGTGATTGCTTTGTGGATCTCTGATCACTGCTATATAACTGAAACTGGTATGCCAACTATAACTGAAAAAAACCTTTTTGAATTGTACAATGTAAATTTTAGGAACTAATTGCCTATTATGTTTCAATAAAGCTGGAGGGGAAAAAAAAGGTGCTCATATAGCTAATTGTTTAAGAAATGCAAATCAAAACCACAATAAAATCTTACTTTGCCTCCCCACAAAAGTAATCTTTTATATACAATCCTTTCTCTCTGAGGGTTTATATCAAAGATATTTATTGAAGCTAATTTTGTAGTGGAAAACAATACATTGACACACACAAATAAGTAGAAAATGTACTTATTGACATAAAAAAATAGGATATGTTATTAAATAGATTATGAAATGATATGCACAGTATGACCATATTTATATTTTTTAAAAAATATACCTAAAAGTTGAATAAAATGTTATGAAGCAAAATTCAACACCTCATTAAGGAAATTATACATCATGACGTGGGATTTATTCCAGAAATGCAGTGTTGGTTCAGAATTAGAAAATCCAGTAACATAAAATACTATATCGATAGGATTTAATGAAAAAACGTGGAGGATTATCTCCACAGATGCTGAGTTAGCCTTTAACAAACGTGGCTTCCACCTCACAGTCCACATATTCATAGCAGCATTATTAGTGATAACCACTAGTCAAGTCATCAACTTGTAATTGGTTATACAACATGTGGTATATCCATACGTGGACTGTTATTCAGCCCTAAAAAGAAATGAAGTACTGACACGTGCTATAGCATGGGCAATCTTGGGGAACATTATACTAAGTAAAAGAAGCCAGATACAAAAGGCTATGTATTTTATAATTCCACTTATTTAAATATCCAGAATTGGTAAATCCATAGAGACAGAAAGTAAATTAGTCATTTCCAGGGGCTGGGAGGATGGGGGAATGGGGAGTGATTGGTAATGGGTGTAAGGTTTCTTTCTGAGATGGTCAGAATGTTCTGGAAATGGTGGTGGTCGTTGCATCACTTTATGAACGCACTAAAAAACACTGAATTCTACACTTTAAAATGGTGAATGTTATAGTATGTGAATTATATCTCAAAAGATTTTAAAATTTACTTTTTAAACCATGTTTTCTAATTTAGTATGATACATGTATATTATCTGTTAATCCCTTTTTGTTCATACTTTTTGAAACAAGATGGGATATGAAATAAATAAAATATAATTGTTATATGTAAACTTATTCATAAATAGTAGTTTCTTTTAGAATTAACTAGTTTTCATGGTATTCTGGTTGTTTAAATGCTCATAACAAGCCACTCCACAATATAGTGGCTTAAAATAATTTATTCTTACCTCTCGTGGTTCTGTGGGTTCACAGGGCTCAGCTGGACACTTCTCACTTGGGGTCTCTTCATGCAGTTGCAGTTAGTGGCAGGGTCTGGAATTATCTGAAGATACTCAAGATGGCATACTGACATGGCTGGTAATTGATGCTGGGAGCTCACTGGACTGTCAGCCAGATGCCTGCACACACGTGGCTACTTCATTAACCTGGACTTCATAGAGCATGAAGGCAGCATGGTGGCTGAGTTCCAAGAGAGGGCTTAGCAGGATAGAGGAAGTGGAGGCCCTTAGTCTCCTAAGGCCTGAACCCAGAAACCAGCACCAGGGCGCGTCTCCATATCCTACTGGTCAAAGCAGTCAGATAGCCCGCCCACCTAGACTCTAGGGGAGGGGTAGAGACATAGACTCCGCCTCTCAATCAAAGAATTTGTCAAAGAATTTGTGGCTATTTTTAACTTAACCACTTCGCCTGTATTTTTGGTCAAATTTAACAAATATCTCTGGAACTAATTTTATTCTTTATTTTCTTATAATATTGAACAGATTTGACCAATTCTGTATACAGTGAGATGTTTGTGGGCCCAGATGAGTTTGACTTCTTTCAAATTGGAGTTGACAGTGAAATAACATTTTGCTTCAAAGAATTAAAGGTAAACAAAAATTTGTATAAAATTAAATTTTCACTGGAATTTTTTAATAAAGATTTCATGTTTCCTTTTTTTCCTTTTCCTTTTAGGGAGTGCTGATATTTTCAGAAGCTACACATGCTCCTATATCCATTCATTTCGATATTCCTGGCAAGTAGGTCCTTGGAAACTTTTCTGTTTCTTTTTCTTTTGTTATGTATTAATAATAAAACTTTGGATCACTTTGAAATTAATTCACACCTCATGAATTATTTAACCTTATTAGCAACACTTACCAAACTAAAAATTTGAAAGATGCCATAAAATGGCATTTTTAAATTGGTAACTTGATGGAGAAAGATATATGTTTCTGCAGGGTGAAAACATTTATAAATTTGACAGGGTGCTGAATAAATTGTCTAATTAGGAAATTATACATGACTTAAACAAGTTAAATGTCTATGAAACAATATTTTATACAATATCGTGGAACTAAAATTTCAGATGATACTGGATTAGGATAGATGGGTTTTATGAAATTGGATCTGATGATCTCCAAGAGCCCTTTCAGCTCTTAGGACTATGTTAATTTGTGAAAAGACAAAAAGGACTTCTACTATTACTCTTTCTTTTTAGCACTCAATTAGCTGTTGTTTTCTAATGCTTTCTCAATGTCCATCAGAAAATGAGTGTGATGTTTGCTCTGACTTTGCCTTTTTTAGACCTATGGCATTAAGTATTGATGACATGTTATTGGAAGCTAACTTTATTTTGGCCACATTAGCTGATGAGCCAAGTAGTGGATCTTCTCCACAATCACTGTGCCTTTCACAAAAACGAAAAAGGTAAGGCCACATTTTAATGTCTTCATTGGTTGGGAAAAATCCATCACAATGTTATTCTGAAATAATTCACTGGTGTTCATTTAAGAAACAATTGAGGAGTAAAACATTAGAAGATGAGAAATTTTGACTGAATCAGGAAGAGTTATAGGAAGACCTAACTGTAACAGAAATATCACCAATCTTGCACTAGATATTTGCATTTTCTCTTCTGATCAGAATTTAACAGGACTGTCTGGTTTATCTTTGTTATAACCCAAAACTCAATTCCATTTGTAATAGTTGTTTTTTAAGACTGATATAGTCTTAACGTTCACAGCAAAGTCTACATTTACTGCCTAGAATTCTCCTTCCCAGACATTGGGACCACCATTGTTTTTCTTCCTTTTTTTCCCTTTTTTCTCTTTTTTTTTCGGTGGTGGTAGGGGTGCTTCAATTGTAAAAGCAACAAAGTTTCTATGGGAAATTTGGAAAATACAGAAGAATACAAAGGAGAAAATCAGTATCGTCTACCACATAGAGACAGGCACTGTTAAAATCTGGCTCACTGTATTTTCTTTCAGACTTTTCATTTTGCATATGCTTGTATTTTAAAATAAGATCAGGTTCAGAAAGCATATGTAGTTTTGTAGCCTGTTTTTCCCCCACAAACTATTACGTTGTGAACGTATTCCAGTATCACCGATTATGGCCTGGAAATGTGATTCTTAATGACTATATAAAGTTTTATCATACAGATGTATAGTAATGTACTTGACTTTTTCCTAATTTGGCCCTGTTACCATATCACGAGATTGTCTTATGCACATTGGTTGCTTTACTGAAAAATTCAAATCTGTCAAGAGAAATTTCTAAATAATCATATATGTAAATCTTAATTTTCAAAACAGTTAGTTCCAGGTTATTTCAATATATTCCCTATATCAGTGTTATAATTCTCATCCCATGTTGCTTCATTAGTTATATATAAACCATTCATTCATTTATTCCCTATTAATACCTCAGGTCAGATCTGGTATGTTCAAATTCAAAGGCTGGTAAAAAAGATAGCAAGGCCACGGAGTACATCTCAAGAAAAGCAACACCCAAAAGGCTTTATCCTAATGAGACTCTCACGACCATCTCTGTGTTGGAAAACTGTGGCACTCCTACAATGAAAAGCATGAATAGAGATATTACTGAAGTACCAGAAAGCAGTGTCAGCGACACAGAAGTGCCAGGGACTCTGTCTCAGGAAGGTAAAAAAAAATGTTGAGACATGACCATGACTCAGTCAAGAATTCTTATCTGTCTCCCTTTCCAATCTCTCTTCCCCAGCCCACCCCCAATATTCTGAAAACTAACTTTCTTACTTTTTGAGAGGTGAGAGGTGAAGCCAGTCTGAGATGGAGAAAAGACTGATTTATAGAATATCAATACAAAAATCACTTTGCAAGGGATTAAAAAGTACAACTTGGCAGTTATAAAATAGTCACGGGGATGTAAAGTACAGCGTAGGGAATATGGTCAGTTATATTGTAATAACCATATATGGTGCCAGGTGGGAACTACACTAGACTTATCGGGGGGGTCACTAGTTATATAAATGTCTAACCACTATGTTGTACACCTGAAGCTAATATAATATTGAATGTCAACTGTTATTGAAAATTGTTTTAAAATTTAAAAAATAAAAAAAAATAGTTAAATTGTTCATTGAGTAATTTCTAGCAACGTATATTCAAGTAGAGATTTGGATCACGTGTTTTAAATAATAAAGTACAATTGCTTATAGTGTACTTTGAATATAAATAATATGCTAAGGTCATATAATTTGTTTTCTAAAATAACCATTCTTCTAATTTTATTTTCCAAATCTGATTGGAATATCCTTTATTTAAAGTAGTACAATGTAAATTTTATCCCAACAAACATTACAAATTCTTTCATAGTGGAGTCCCAGTGTATAACATACAGAATGCTATAGTGTTAAACCTTATGAAATCTATTGAATTGAAGACACATGTAATTTGTTAGAAACAAGTCTCTCAAATAATGACAGCCCCAATTTTACACTTGCTTCAATGTTTTATTCAAGCCTGTTTTGCATTGCTATTATTAACTTGGAAATACGAATTCCTTAGAGTTAGAAATTTGAAAGGACATATAATATTTCTAAAAGTCACTATCTTATGGTATATGAAAGACTTTCCAGGACAGTAAAAGTGGACAGTGTGGGGAGTTGGTGGATGTGTGGCCTGTACAGCGGCGCTCCCTCCCTGTGAGTACAGTGGCTGTGAGGGACTAGGGCTGGCCAGTGCGATTAGGCCGTGGATAGCCAGGAGCAAACAGTGGCATGGGGTGAAGCCAGAACAATTGATGAATGCAGTCATGCCAGCCATGTAAACAGCCCTAGAAAGCATCTTGGCATTTAAAATATTTGAAGGGCTCTGTCTACAGCCATGCTACCCTGAACAAGCCGTGTCCCGTCTGGTCTCAGAAGCTAAGTAGGATCGGGCCTGGTTAGTACTTGGATGGGAGACCACCTAGGAAGACCAGGTGCTGTAGGGGTGAAAAACAAAAAAATTAAGGGGTTATAAACCAACAAGGTCCTTGCAATCTGTGAGGTCAACCAAGGGTTGCCTCACCTAAAAATAAAATAAAAATAAAATATTTGAAGGGTTTTAACAGGAAGGGCTGAGTTGAATTTTTAAAAGATAACTGTAGCTATGGCAACTGCATAAATGGGGTGCAGTGAGGCAAAAATGGAAGTTCAGTTGTAGCATCTGAGACATGGTAATTCCTTAGAGATGGAGAGCGGTGGCCAGAGTAGATAGCTAATTGAAGAAGTAAAAGTAGCAGGACTTGGTGACGGATTGGTTATGGGGTTTAAGGGAAAGGGGGTATCAGGGATGACTTAGGTTGGAGACACAGGTTCAGTGCTCACTCAAGATTATGAATTGGATATGTTAAGTTGCAGAAATCAGGTGGGGAGTAGGATATATGGTTGAAGTTCATATCCTAACTGAGACTCCTTGGCACATAGATGATAATTTCAGCCACGGTATAAACGAAATCTAGGGAGAGGCTGCAGCAGAAAGGACTATCATCATTTAAAGCAGCGGTTCTTAACCAGGAGCGGTTATGCCCCAGGGGACATTGAACAATGTCTGGAGACACTTTTGGATGTCACATTTTGAGAAGGGAGATGCTACTGGCTTCTAGTGAGTCGAGGCCAGGGATGCTGCCCAACATCCTCCAATACACAGGAAGCCCCCACGACGAAGAACCATCAGGTCCCAAATGTCAGTAGTGCTGAGGCTGAGAAACCCTGACTCAGAGATTGGATGGAAGAGGACAAGCCAGCTGAAAAGTCCAAGAGCACCCAGGAGAGTGTGGTGTGAGGAAGGGATGAGAGTAGAGTCAATATCAAGTGGGATGAAGACTGAAAATGGTCATGGGCTTAAGGGTGGTGATTTTTGGTGAGCATAAGAAGTTTCTCTGAAGTGGTGGGATCAGGAGTTTTTTTAGATAGGACTGAATAGAATGGGAAAATGTAGACAGCAAGTGTAGACAACTCTACAGCAGAAGTTAGGCGATACCTGGAGGAAGGAATGGGATGGGGCTTTTTGGATATTTTAAAGATGAGGGATATTATTTTAAAATGCTGTTATTTCTGTCCAGTAGAGACAGATAGGGAGGGAAGGATGGACTTTAGCCAGGAAGGGTAGCTTCTGTCGCAGCAAGAGGAGACGGGAAGACGGATGAGAACCAAGCAGAACTGTCTGCAGTGTCTCCCTCTTCTCTCTCTGTCTCCCGCAACCCTGATACGTGTTTTCGTGGCTCAGGCTGGAGAGTCAGAAGCAGATTACTGATCCCAAACTGTGTACCTTTGAAGTCAGGGAAAGGTTTTGTTTAGGATGTGTCGGGCCAGCCATGAAGGTTCTGGGTTCCGTGAACCATCACCATCAGGGTTAGGGAGACCGCACTGGCCACGTTTCTGAAGAGGAGCTACTCCCTAGAGCAGTTAATGAGAACTTTTACTTTGAATGAACAATGCAGTTACTTTTTTCCCTCCAGTTTTCTTGCATGTTCTTTGGAGCAGTTTCTCTGAGCAGCAAGAACATGTCAATAACCCTTTTGACAATCTGGCAATAGCAAGTGACAGTGAAGAAATGAATAATGGCAGCTTTTCCACATTCTAACACTTAATGATGGCTGAGTTGCCCCCTCGCCGCTGCCCCCCAGCCTGTTTACTCGCTTACTTACACCTCAGACACTGGAAAGATATTATCTTCAACTTCCTTCAAAATAGAGGATGGGCTTCTGCTTTTCTAATCACCTTGTGCAACAACCTTATCTGGAAATAGCTGCTTGTCAAGTGTATGTAATTCGCTTTAAATCCATTATACTACTTGGGAGGCACAAGAGTTTTTTTTGCAGGGCAGTCTCATTAGAATGCTTCAATTCAGTGCACATTCAGAGCTTTTATCATTTTCTTTTCCAGTTTCAAAAAGGTATTTAAATTTTCTTCAGCAGCCATTTGGAGTGCATCAGTATTGCTGGTAGTTTTGTGACTAAAGTTAGGTACCTTTGGTATTTGATTGCAAACATTAGTTTTGGTGCTTTCAGACATAGGAAAAAGTTACATGGTCTTTTCTCATGTAATGCCATGACTTTGTCCATTGCTTTTTATATTTTAAGATTTTAAGTAAAATTAACCCCTAGGGAAAAAGGTCAAGAGTAAAATATATAGCTACCTCCCTCATTTTGGAGTCTTTTATATATTGTAAAATTTTCTTTAATAGCCTTGATTTTCAGATGTGATTTTCTGCAGTTTACTGAAAAAAAATTTAATAGAAGTAATGCCAAAAATTATATATTAGTTATATCACAGAGTAGTCATCTCCACTGTCAAGAGAGCCTGGGTTTTGAGTGGAATGAGGTGGAAGACGTCTGTTCTTTGCCCCTTTAATTAGCTTGTTACCTGTACAGACAAAAAGTCTGGCACAAAAAGTTACATAACATCTTATGATGCATGCCTCTCCCTCCCCCAAACCTGTTTCTAGTCAGTTATTACCTGACAAACTAGACTTTTGTTAACATCTTTTCTGTGAAACCATCAAATCCCAAGGAAACGTTAACCAGAAGCAGTTGTCCTTGAGATTTTGTGACGAATTCATAAACAAAGGTGGCTGAGTAGATCAGTACTTTAGAACTGTGAACAGACTTCTAACTAAAATAAGAATAAATTTGGCTCTTGTAGTTGAGTCAGATCTACCCACAATAATCTAATAAAAAATCAAGTTCATCCCAAAATGTTCCTCAGTGAATGAAAATGGGCTTTCACCAAGCTATTTGTGACAACTGGCAATGCCCACATAATTTCAATGTCTTTTCACATGTAGGCTAAAGATTTACGTATCTTATGCTTGCACTGATGATTAACACTGAATTTCACATATTCCTAACAAATGCAGATGACTACAGAGAGAACATTTATATATGAGAGTAACTGTAGGTCTCCTTGGGGAGGGTCAACGTTTTTGGTTCATTCATTCAAATGGGGCGGGGAGCTAAGGTCGCGAAGGTATCACCACCAGTAAGCACCTGGATGCAACACCAGTATGTGAAGAATAGTGACACTGTTCAATTTGGATTTTAGAATTTGGATACAGAATGCTAAGTGTGAATGACATCAGTTTCAGTTCTTCACTCCATACCACTTAGAACAGCAGTCCCCATCCTTTTTGGCACTAGGGACCAGTGCTCCCATAGGAAGTTAATGCCTGACGATCCGAGGTAGAGCTGAGGCAGTGATGCTAGCGCTGAGGAGCGGCTGCAAATACAGACGAAACTTCGCTCACTCTCCTGCGCTCACCTAATAGGGCACAGACCATTACCTGTCTGTGGCCGGGGGGGTTGGGGACCCCTGATTTAAAAGATATAAAAGCCTTCTCAGCTAGGAAACCATCTATATTTTACATCCAATTATCAGTCAATTTTGATGATTTTTCGAGGAAGCTAAACTGATGTAGTAAACCAGCTGGTGAAAAAAGGGCCTAGGTGGATAAACCAGTCAAAGACAGAAAATAATAGCTTCGAAGTATGGAGTCAACGCTAAACTAAGAGGCTTAGAAATAAGGAGGGCAGACACCAACAAACTATGTCAAGGGCTGGTGTCTTATTTAGTTACTATTTGAATTAAAAGGAATACACAAATTAGTATAAATACTATATTTATTAAATATCTTTACAGTTTATTTAAATGTATTTACAGAACTATTCCTGCATAAGTTATATTTCAGACATCCAATTCAGGTCATTGCCTCTTGAGTAAGACAAATAATGATAGTCTCAACAGAAAAAAGCAGCTCATTAGTATACACAAATTCAAATATGCTTCGTTATTTAGCCATCTTTGCCACAAACTACCAGCTAACAGTTAAAATTTTCACATGGATACTGTCAATTTTTAGTTGAGAAGCTCAATTTTACAAAGAATTTAATACTTTAATGAATAAAATCCCAATGTTTTCTGCTTCACATTTTCAGTTTTATAAGCAGATTTTTTTTTTTTTGACATTGTAAAATTTGTTAAATGCAAAAAATTGTGATCATTTCCAGGGAAATTGGATGCTGTAGCTTCTACCAAAGATAGCTGGTATAAGGTGATAAGGAACCAAGAACTTATCCAAAAGTACATTTACAGTTCTAGCCAATCTTGTTGACAGTCTCCAAAAATCTCAAAACTGACTCAGTAACTTCCCACGATTCCTGCCTTTGTTACTCGATGTGGTAGGTTGGTGGTACTGAGGTGGTACTGAAGGCTACTGTTCTGTCCAGAACAAATGCAGCAGATAGGAGAGGACACTCTCCTATCACGCAAAGCGTGAAATCTAGTTTCTAATGTAGACACAGCCCAACCCCCAGACATGCACACCTGGAATGGATTCTTTTGTGATTTAGTACCCATCAACCATGTCAAGCCAGTACAGTAATTCAGGACAAATAACTTGTTTCCCCTCCTCATTTCTTCTTTCAGTTTTTAGGAGCCTATGGACTCTACTGCATATCTGTTCAGTAAAATTTTTTTTGTGCGCAGGCAGCTTAAGTTCACAGGAAGAAATAAGGTTCTGATATGTTTAGAGTGCACATTTTAAAACAGAACAAAATAAAAATTTCAAGCATGTGATAAAAATATTGATTTTTATAATACAGTATTGCTTTATAAATATAGATGGAAAAGCTATAAACTTTACTGGTCTTTGGTGCATCCAGGGAGGGATAATTTGCCATTTGTAAATTAGAAATCCAAATTCTCTTTTGTTATAAAAGTCCATTACATGAGGCAAATGTGTGTGGTTTTTTTTTTTTTTTTTATATACTGCTTGATTTAAAATACAATTAACATACACACACATCAGGTTCAGAATCAGACCCACCAAATGGTATGTCTCAGTCATACTCCACAGAGACTTAAGTCCTGTGACCTGGAAAATTCCAGTATGGGTCTGATACAGCCTCTGACCACTGAGAGTGGAAGGAGAGTTACCTGATAAGCAGCACTCCGACCACTGGCGGTCATAATATTAAGTGCGTTAACACAAAAAGGACAGGGAAATAAAAAAAGAAAACAAAATATTTTGTGTCACTAATCTACAGGCCAGGTCCAAAGTCAGTTCCACTGTGAAACTCAATTCTTGTCTAATTTCAACATCACTGGTACAAACACACTGTTGATTTCTAACAATCATTTCTCAAAAAAAGATAAGTTGATTAAATGAGTTGTGTAAAACCACCAACCTAGCTTTACAAAGATTGTGTTTGATGGGTTAAATGAGAGTGGAGCAAAGCCAGTGACTTAACCGGCGTTGCTCTACCAGGAATCAAATCTAGGCATTGGAAAATTAATGCGAAATATATCCAGATCATAAGGCTCCACACCTCTGACCAGAAAAAAAAAAAACAATAAAAGAACTAGCATCATCAGCCCAAGTATAAATGTACTCCTTCCAACAAAACCCTTCTGGATGCAACTTTCTTTACTTTTTAAATACAAAGAATCTGCAAATAATCTGTGCAAAATAAATACCCCAACACTTGCCACTCATGCGTCTGTGTTTTATCATAGCACAATGGGTTCTCGTTATTTAACCAACCAGTCTCCCTCCACCCCACCCCCCGCCCCATTCCCCATCTCCTCTACCAAAGAATTGTTTTGTCGAGTTAGGGTAGTTAAGGCATTCTGACGTAATTAAAGGTGATTCAAAATAGATACCTAACATTATGCCAATTTAGGAATAGTAGATAAATTACTGAACGGCTTACAAATGAATAACTCATTCTTATTATAAATGAAATGCCTGTTACAAGCATGATGCATTGAAATATAGTAATGACATGTACATGGTACATGTTAAACAATTTTAAATAAAACAAAAGCTTAACAGTTACTCAAATATACAGTACAAATTCACAAAACAAAATCTTTTAAAACAAGTTGAGGTAACCTCAAACATAAGTTTTAATGCAATAAACCAGGGAGTAATTATCTCCTTTAGAGAAAGAGACTTTCTATATTGTCCTCAAATAGATTCTCATCAGGTTTAATTGCATTCTCATCTATACACCAATGTTACCTGACTTATATATATAAAACATGGCTTTAATTTAAGGATTGCTAAGTATATATATTTTTCTACCACCAAGTTAATGAAGGAAAAAAACTGACCCAAAAATATATATCTTTACAGCAGTCGACTTCTACACAAACCTTAAAAAGAAGTTTGAGCTTGTAGATGATGGGAAAACTGAATGTGGGGTCGTTTTATAAAGAAAATATACACTGCAAGATGGCTATTTGGAAACTGTAAACATTAAGCTTGATTCAGAAACCCCTAAATTTCTGTGTAGGGCAAATACAAATGTCAGATCATCACTAGGAGTTTTCTTCATGGATTCTTGTGCTGCTGGCCACTGCCCATGGAGCTCTTTCCACATGGACTCCCTGAATTTAGTGCATGCTACACAGAAAGCAAGGCTACTAATAAAATGTCTGAGAGAGACTAGGAGTAGCGTGACCACTGAGAGCCAACAAAATTCAAAGTAACAGCTGTCCATTCTCAACCCATCAGGCCTATGGGCCTAGAGTTCCCACACAGGGGCGTCATATCAGACAGCTGGGAGAAATTTCAGCCATAACATTAAATTTTTAGGCTTTGAGGAGTTTTATAATCTTGAGTAATATCTCCCTTAAAAAATTTGGGTGAAGAGTCCAGCACCCCTCCTGCAGACCAGGCCACCAGTCTGTGATTTGGACTAATCAATAAACTGCCAAAACTTTGATCACAGGATCACAACTGAACATCTTTTAAAACCCATGAAACATATGCATCCATAGAACTAAACTGAATTTTTCTTCAAAAAAAAAAAAAGCTCCTGGGATCAAGATTTCATAATCCAGAGCAATCTTTTAGAGCAGAATTATGAGCCCCTGAAAAATAGGAGTTTATAATGAAAACATAAAGCCACACGCAATCATAACAAAGACTGTATAATACATGTGTAACATTTCTTTTGATGAATAATGTGTTTCTAGTAGATGTACCATAACATACAATTTGTGTGACACTTTTAAAATCCCTTTTACACACTGTAATTGTGAATTCAGTTTACTAACATTACTCATTTTCTTCAATATTTAAACCAGTTTTGAAAATAGCCATTTTGGCTTTGAAAAACTCCATCCCATTACGAAAAGGACAATGAGAAGTGAAGGCCAATCTTCAAATCTTGATTCTCTTCAGAGTTGCTGGCAGATATGAGCTAGTGAACGACAGTAGTGGTTCTCAACAAAGATCTCAACGGGGTCTCAAAAAGACAGGCAAAAGGCTTACATCACCAGCCATTGAGATCAGTGGCAAAGAAATGTGGTCCTGCCAGCAGGATCAGCACACCCGGCAGGGAAGGATTTGGGATGATGGAAGAAAGGCAGGAGCTGACACCTAGGCAAGTCAGTCTGTATACTCAGCCACTATTGAAAGAAGGACGGTGATGTCATCTGGCTTTCCACCTAAAATGAAAATGAAAATTTTTGATGTATCTTAAAAGGAAAAGTCAGTCAAAACTGTAAGACTAAATAACTACTAGAAGACAAATGCTTGAAATTCAGACAGGTCTGGTTTGTCAATATACTTACTCTAGTAGAGAAAAAAAAATTTTTTTGATAAAGAGAAATAAAAAACATAAGAAATTACATGTAATTTAATTGAAGCTTAAAAAAAATCTTCCCTGCGTTTTTACGACAAGAGCACTGTTAAAATGGCCACCACACCCTCTGTTTATAGCAATTACAGTAAAGACAAAATCTGGTTAAGATAAATACTGCCTGATGAGAAAGTTATATGCTTCTACCCATAATCCTAATTTGGAAAAAACATATCCACTATTTTGAATCTAGAAATAGTCCTGTACTCCAATCTGCCAAACAGGCCAAACAGCTATGGTATGTGCTTTTTCCTATTTTAATATTTCCTAGAGGGAAATGCTTTACATGTTCTAATATTATATCAGCAAGAAACTGATCAGCTCTACTAGTCCTGATATGCTAAACACCAACTTGTCACCCCAGCTCTAAGACTGAGCTACTGGTCTGCTTCTGAAGTTACATATCACTCAGGAGAAGGACTCTTCAAGCAAGGACATCGCTTGCCTCTTCAAAACCTGCTGTGGCAACTTGGCAGGCAAACACTGTCAACGAGTCCCACAAAGCCAGAGGAAGGAAGCAGCGAAATGTCAGGCCCATGAAGGGCAGAACGTTAAACTGCTGGGAATGTTCAGGCAGAGTTCGGTGGCCTTTTGGGCTCAGGTCCAAGCAGTGCAGTGACGGCAGCAAAGGGCTTCAGGTTCCACCTGCCTCTGCAGCCAATGAAGTCCAGTTCTGAAGGGCATCCTCTGTGGGGAAGGCATGATGAGACACTTGCTCTTTTCTTTCTGTGTTAAGGCCAGCTGACCTTGCTCAAAGACACAGGGTCACAGCTTGGAGAGGACACCTCAGTAGTCTCACCCAGTGCCCCAGTTGACCTCACCCCATAGCCCAGAATGTTCCCATCTTACTATGTCCCCAATTAGGCCCTATGACCTTGCTAAAGAGTGCTTACCTCTCACATTCAATCCGTTGTCACATGCAAACTGTGCAAAAGGTGACATATAATTTGGGTCATAGGCCAGCTCATGCGCTTGTTCAGCAATGCTTCTTGCTGTCTGTTGTATACTCTCATAATTTGAATTCTAAGATGAAGGAGAGTTAATTTTACCATCATGCCTTACATGGTTTCTGTATTCAAGGAAACTTCTTACAAATATTGTTTTTTAAGATAGTAACATTTATCTTACCATAGTTCCCACCACTTAAGTTTTATTCCAGTTAGGGACATCAAAACATTACACAATGACTAAAACCAATGAGACCAACAGGCAGCCTGCATGAGTTGTCAATCAGAAAGTCTTATGCTGTCGGCCCTGAAGTTTGGATTCTCACTTTTGCTTGCTCCCCCCACAACTGAAACTCTTAAGGTATTTTTGCTAAAATAAGATGAAATTGAAAAGGTGAATTTTGATGGTACTTTAGGACCTCACCAGTTTCCTTGCTTACAAATGTACCCCTAGGACAACCAGAGTTTACTCTCGAAGTAAAAGCTGCCAGTTACCCTACTGAAAATACCTTTAGAATTTTATATCACGATGAAAGAGTCCTGCCTAGCTGTATAATTTTGAGGCAAACCCTTACCTTTGCTGCTTCAACTTCATCTGTAAAATGGGGATGGGAAATAGGTCTATTTTAGCTCTAACATTCTATAATTTGGAATAGTTTCAATATAAATAGTAACAGGCCTGTGCTTCAATGTTACCTCCTTGAGAGGCCTTTCCTGACGAATCTTTCTAAAATAGCAGCTCTCAATATTCTCTGTCCCTTTATGCTGCTTTATCTTTCTTCTTATTTACCACCAACATTCTATCATATTCTTTCTCTGTATTATCTGCCTTCCTCAATTAGAATATAAGCTCCTGAGGCCAGTGAATGTGTCATTTCTGGCTACCACTCTGTCACCATGCCAATACATGTAAGTACCTGGCCTTGACAGAAACCCACAGAGGCCTGGTGCTAAGGATTTCATATACATGGTCTTAGTTAACCCTCACCACGACCCTATAAAACAGGGCCATTTGTACCCCCATTTTTATAGGTGAGGAAAATATTGTTTAAAAAGTTTAGAAACTTACTCAAAGTTATACTGGTTAGTAGTAAAAACATTACATGAGACTAACTTTTCCCAGCATTAATATTTTTACAAAGCCAAGAGAATAAGGAAAGACTAATTTTCACTTCCTCCATTCTCTGTATGGGTCAAGTCTGAGCTGTATTCTTACTGGTGACAGCTCAGATCACACCAAGGCCCCTAGCTGCCTGCTGTCCAGCCTGCTGCCGTGGCTGGCTCTGGTGGGACGACTTCCTATTTTTCCAGCCTCAAACCCTGTTGGGTTTGTTATGTGAATAAAAGGAGAAAAAGACAACTAGAAGCCAATGCTATTAAATACCATTAAAATATAATAAAAAATACAAATAAGAAATTTCCTCATCTGGACTTTTCCTACCTTTACCATTCCACTGAAGGCTTGGGTGATACGCCTCTTTTTCCCTCAAGTTCTCCAATTGTGAACATTTCCATTTACAATTGCTTAAAAGATTAGAACTATTATTATTTTACTATATTCACAAAATAGTACCTTCTAAAACTACAAAGAGATAATGCAACTGAAACAAGAAAACTTGGCTGCCCAAAGAGGGCCACTGTTTCCAAGGGCCAACCTCTGAGTTAATTACCTTTAACTTTTTTAGTTCCTGAAGGATCATATAATCAGGCATGTTGTCAAAGAGTCCATCTGTTGCCGTCAGGATAATGTCTCCTAACTGGACATCAAAAGATGTGCTATCTGCAGCATCTGGGCTGTAACAACGACATGATGGGGCAAAGTTAAGAGAGACCTTTAGAAATACCATTCAAAATTTCCAACAGGTGCACATTACAACGTAATGACGCCTTAAGAAAATCTAATTTAAAATAACAGTCAATAATAAAAACCAGTCATTCTAAAATTCCTAACCTGGAAAAAAATTAAAAACGCTGATATATTTCAAAAGCTTAACTGAAACTTTCAAGTAAAATAGTTCGATAATTAGTCACATGTGGTTTAAAAAGAGGGAGGGTTCTTCTGAGTCAGATACTAACATGCCTCTAAAATCCTAGTGGAAACGAGCATTTCCTAATTCTTTAGAGCCACATTCCATCCTCTCTTACTCATTTTCCACCCATCAATTTCCCTGCAGGCTTGAATCTGGCTCTCCGGAGGCTGTATTATAGTGGAATAACTAAGCACTACAGCGGAGAGCATGCAAATCCTGTAAGATTCATGGGAAATACCTGCAATGGCATTTCTTAATACTAGTAATTACTAGTATATTACTGATAATATTATGTTAGTGTTAAGTAATACTCTGGCAGAGTAAGGACTGTGTGTCTCCCAGGCCTTACCAAGTGCTCATCATGCACAAATATTTATTAGTGTGTCTGGCAGATAGTAAGTCTTCAATAGATATCTGTTGAATGAGTAAATGAATGAAGAAACAAAGTGGGGGGAGACACAACTCTGTAATATATTGTTAATGAAGACAGGAAGGTACAAATTTGTGTGTGTGTATGCGTGCATGGGAGATGCACAAATACAGATGCTTCTATATGCAGAGAATAAATCTGGAAAGATCCAAAGAAATAGGTAACAGTGGCTGCCTCTGAGGAGAGCATGTGTGGCAGGGGACAGGGATAAGAGCAGGTTTCTCACTACATCTTTTCATATAAAACTTTTAAAAAGACAGAAGATTTTCTTCTTCTGACACCTGAGGAAAGCATGGGGGAAAATTCTAGGTGACGAGAAGAGAAAAGATCATATATATTGAAAGAGTTCATGCTCTCCTCCACCTCAGAGGCTGATTCTAAGCCACTTCCAGAGGTGAGTCACTGCTTCTAGGCCTCAAAGGTGAGGGAAAGGTGAGATCTGTCTTAACCTGTAATTAGGGAAAAAGAACCAGGAAAAAATTTACACTGACCAGGAAGGGAGGGGCCAGAACCAAAGCACCCTGAGCTTGGCAGAAGAACCCTAAAACCTGTGTAAGCAACATGTTATATAATTTGTGAAGAGAAAACATATAAATACACAACCCTCTCATGCCTGCTAGGGACTTAGACAAAATGCACTGAGAAAATTTCTGGTTTCCCTTCTCTTGACTGAGGAAAGAAGTGGGACGTCTAAAAGTTCTGTGATGAGCTTTGGCAAGGAACAAACTTTCACTTATTCATTTTTACAATAAATATTTTGTGAAGACAGCTACTAAAGAAAAATCTATCAGGTTAAAATAATATTTTATAGATAAGATGGACTAATAATTAAAGAGATAACATGCAGCAGGGTAAAAAAAGTGTAAAACTGGTTGGAAATCAGGTTGATTTCTTCTGTGGAAGAATAAAAGGGAAACAATACGAGACACTTCACGTTTGCTTGGTCTTTGGAAGCTGGTCAGATTCTAGATGTTGAGATTGACGAGCAGACCGGCACTGAAGCTATTTCATGCCGTGGCCCACTCCCCAGAGTGAGTGCTATTCTGCCTGAGAGACTTACTGCCACTGGACAGTTTGTCCTCCTCTCCAACACTCCCACCCGTGAGCTTGGTGTTCTGCCAGCTGCGACTGTGCCCATTTAGATTGAACATACTGTGCTGCTGGAAACTTTTGACTGCACTGAAACTCGAGCTGAAATCACATGCTAGCAAACTGTCTCTGGGCTCCAGGGGAAGCAACCTCCACCTTGCTGGCAGGCCAGGCCAAGCGCTGCCCTAACCAGACTGTCCCGAAGATAGTGTCTGACACATGGCAGGGCTGCTCCAGCACTCAGAAGCCAAAATAAGAGGGCTCAAAAAGAAAAATTAAAACACTGATCTTCAAAAATTGTTAGCTGGGCTTAGTATCTACCAAGGCCTTGAGGTTCCTCAACTCTCCCCACTCTGATATGGCTAATATTAATGTGCATTACAGCCAACTGAAGAAGGGCCCATAATCAAATATTCTTCCAATTATGGCAATCTGCCTTAATCTGAAAGTTAAAAATGCTTCCCTCTCTCTAGGAGTCAACAATCAACTAAAATGGGCAATACTGAATACCTAATTGTATAATTATGCTCATTCCAGTTTAAAAGATGGCAGTAATAATCATTTTATCTAAGGATTTAAGATCTGGCTTCATAAGAGCAATTAAGCAGAGACAACAGGCACTTGCTAGAATGCTTCTATTTTTACAAAAGCTTCATTATCCATTTAACAACATTTATAAATTGCCAAAAATGTTTATGTCAGGTCCTATAAGGTTGTGTTATAGGCAGTGAAATCTGAGACTCAGTCTTACTCTGTACTCTGACCTTAGAAAAGATAAACTATAAAAGTTGATTCAAAAAAGTATTGATGGTCTTAGAAAGTTCTCTTGACAATTTGAAAATGAACTGAGAGAAGATGTCAGAAGAAAAAGAGACAAACACTTCAATAGCATCATCACAGAACATATCCAAGACCACTTTGGACGATTCTATTTCCTGCAAGTTAATTTGGCTCTGACATGTTCTATAAGGACTGTAAGTTCTACTTGATGAATAGGAAGCCCTGAAAATAAGGACATTCATTCTGATATAAAAGCGGATGCCTGTTTGCACACTTCCCTAACAACGTATGCAAAATCTTGCACAGGCAATGACACACATAAAAATGACTAATTTCTCCTGCACAATTTAATAAGTACAACCATATGTACCATGTGGTCTTGGTATGAAAAATGAATACTCTGTAAGCCTGAAATAGTATTTTCACAGTTTTGTCAAATTATTGGGCATTTATCAGAATTCAACTTGGCTGCAGTATCAAGTTCAAGCAAAATATCTTTCAACTAAAAGGTTCCCCTGGTAAGAACATTCTCAATGTGCCTTATTCCCACTGTAGTTAACGGGGCTGGTAGGGAACCTATGGGTGAGCCATGTCCTGCTCACACTTAATGGCAGAGAGGGGAGATTACCTGTCACTCAAGACGACTCCCTCCGCTTCGGGTGGTGCAATTGAGAGCTGGAATGGAGTGTTGAAGTAATGTTGTTGCTCATCTGATCGGTGCACAACTTCACCACCCCTGACAACCAGAAAGCCCGAATCGCCCAGGTTTGCTGTGTGCAAGCGGTGGCTAGTTCTGTCCAGCACCACGATGCAGGCAGTACTGCTACCTAGAAACAAAAATGACCTCCTTTTATTTTCTTTTACTAGGCTGCCTTTGTATACACATTTTAATCAGATTATCCCAAAGAGCAACACGCCACAATTTGAACCTCCTTTGCTTAAAAAGGATCTTTCTTAGCTATGTTCCATGTCTCTAAGAAATGTCAATAGTAACATGATCAGCGTACAAATGGTGGGGAAAGAAAAAGGGATTTAAGTTATATATAGTAAGGAGGCCACTGACGATCTGAATTCTTCCACTCGCAGAGATAAACAATAAAAATGGCTGGTATTTAACCACATTATTTTGTTTCAATAGTGCCATTAATCTATGCCAAATGCTCAAAAGCATCTTGTTGAGATATAAAGTATTAATACTTAAATGCCAGAATGAGAATGTTACGTTTTCCTGACATTTCTCATTAGTCACTGGCAAGAAGCCTTCTCCACAAAATTCACTAACGTTTAAGACAGGGCACATACAACAAATTTTAACCAGATTTTCATATGTTGAGGTCATGATATTGGGGACTGACTCACTATGTAGTAATAAGATCAGTTTTCCCAGGTAGCTTTGTGTGTTCAGATGCAAGAGACCACATTCCAAGCAGAGAGCAAAAGGCTTCCATGTAACCTTTGCAGCACACAGCTCGAAATGACCTTCTCTGAAGTGAAAGGCTGTTAGTACACTAGTTAGATCACTTTTGACTACTAAAATTTAAACCTGTATCTACAGAAAAATGGCAAAATAGAAAAATAAGCAGTTCACCAAGAAATATATGAAAAATGATCACTGCACTACTAATCACTTTGCCTATTAGCTAAACAAAAATCAAAAGAAGATAATGCATGGTGTTGTCAAGAGTGTAGCAAACATGCTCACTCTCATTCCATGGTGATGAAAGAGTAAAACTAAACAACCTTTATAAAGGGCAATACAGCCCTGGAAAATGTGCATATCCTAGCAATTCCACTGGTGAGAATTTATTCTAAGAAAATAATTAGAGATGCAAATAAAACTTTAGTACCAGAAAACATTGTTTAAGATCAGGAAGAACTGGAAACAAACTCAACATCTAAAATTAAGGAATTGGTTAAATAAATTATAATACATTCATACAATGGCAGGCTATACACGTTCACATAATATTCTGTTGTCAGCCTGCATCTGAACACTGGCCCTGTCACCTACTAACTGTGTGACCTGGGCAAACTACTTAACCTCTCTGTGCCTCAGTTTCCACATCTATAAAAATAGGAATAATAGTAACTACCTTACAAAGTTTGTGAGGATAACATTAATTAAATCATGACAAACATTTATAACACATAAGTGTTACCTTTTTAAAAATTTTTTATATTATTATTACTTTCAATTACACAGTACAGTGGTTAGACATTTGTACAGTTTATAAAACGATTCCCCTAATCGCTCTTTTTCTCCTTAGGCTCTCCACCTAGCCATTGCATTACTGTTGACTGCATTCCCTATGCCGTGCTCCCAATCCCCGCGACCATCTATCAACTACTGATTTGTACTTCTTTACCCTTCACTCTTTTCTCCCAGCCTCCCAATCCCCCTCCCCTCTGGTCATCACCAGAACAAATATAGAAGTGTTAGCTTTTTGATAGCCACTAAAATTGTGTTAGAGAAATAGATCTGAAAAGGAAAGATAAGTGAAACAAGTAGATTATAAGTTAGTATTAAAATTTCTTTTTAAAAAAGCAATACCAAACTTAAAGAACTGTACATCAAAAAGTGAAATTTATTGAAACTTAAAAAAAAAAGCAAAAATGGAAGAGTAGGCAAAGGCTAAACTGTTATAATGACAGTTAAAAAGCAAAATGAAACAAAATAAACAGGCTGTGGAACTAGCTGTACTAAATCCCAGTGCTCCATCATTTTGTAGCTCTGTGACTGCCAACAAGTCACTTACTCTCTCTAGACCTGTTTCTTCCGAACAAAATGGTGAATAAAAGTACCTTCCAGCCTTCCTCATGGTGCTGTTTGTAAGCACACAACAAATTCAATTCATGTTACCATTATTCTATGCACAAACATATATAGAAAAATATCAGGGAGTATAACCACTAAAACAGTAGTAGTTTTCTTAGTGGGATTATGGGTAATTTAATTTTTGTTATTTTCTCTAAGTGAAAATATATAACTTAATACTTAAAAACTCTTAAGCATTTATCTTACTGTAATGTTAAGAAATGCCATTTCCTTGTTATTTACAGTGTGTGCATGGTTACTAACCTGACGCTAAACATCGAAGAAAAACACATGTACTGTTAACTAACTGGAAGTTCTGTCAGATAATCTATTCCACAGTAACATTAGAGCTAAAATCAACAATTACCTTTCCTTCCTAACTCAATGCACAGAAATTCCAATTATTCATCATTAATAGGATCATCACACAAAAGATCTGAAAGCTGATGGGATTAATCTGAAAATGAAAGATGACAGATGAGTAGCACAGCCTTGAAATTTCTGCTGCAGTAAGGATTCCTGTTGATTCATTATTACTCAATGACAAATCCAGGGTTACTCTTGTGGCAGTAACCCGCTGACTTAGAACACAAACTTTAATATGCAAAGCAGAACCAACAAAGGCAAGCCCAGCCTTATAGAACCATCTGGGCTTAGAATGTATAGTCCTCTGCCTCTTCAAATTACTGATAGTCTAATACTGGGAGAAGACCTCATCATTCTTAGGTGCTTGGAGAGGAACAAGCAGGCAAAGAAGAAAAGAGGTAAACTGAGAACAGCGTTGGATGTTCGGGATGACTGACCAGTTCATACAGGCACCCAAGCAAATCTCTCATGCTAAAATGGAAATATTTTTATCACCTAGCCCCTTATTTTGTAAACTACTACTAAGCTTTTTATGTAATAAATAACCTTATTAGAGCTCCTCAAATTCTTAAGGTATGTTGGCTTTATAAGGTCTAAATCCACTTAAGAGTTTCTGGGGAAATATATGTCAACAATTAGCCTGTGATGCCAAACCATATCTAAAGGCAGCTAAAAATTCTCAAGAAATAAGTGGTTACTACTATCAGTTTGCCCTTTATATTGAAAGTGTTATAGGCTTTTTAGCAATTGCTGGATTAAAAAAAAGGATTACCTTATTTTGTAAAATTATCATTATTTGAAATTATCTGAGGTTTAATAAAACTCAGCAGATGTCTGCCAAAATATGCTTATTTAGTTATACTTTTGAGGTATGTAGATTAGGTGAGAGAGTAGTAGTAGATACATGTCAAACATGGTAAGAAGGATTATTTCAATACATCATTTAGGAGAAAAAAGTATAATAGTCAATGTAAAACAACTTTTAATATGTCCTTAAATTTATTAAGATCTCTGAGTTACATGAGGATAAATAGGAAGGGAAGTAGGGATAAGGAAGAAACAGCAAAAAGAAAGCTTTCAAAGTGCAAAATCAAGATAGTTGCTGTTCTATAACTGGTTATTCCAAGTCACAGTAAAAGCATGGGGAGTGTTGGCAGAAGATTCATGGGAACATGCAGGAGTCAGGGCCCTGGAATCTACATGTCCACAGGTTCTGTTAGATGTTAGACTACTGGATCTTTTTCTGCAATGTCCTCTTTTCCCTTAACAAGTTTCTCAGAACTGTATGAAGCTTTAAGTCATTCCTTTTCACAAAAAAGTCTCTCCATTTAACATGTGAAGCAAAGGAGTCAGAGGTTAAGTGGTTTGCCCAAAGTCATATGGCAAGTTGACAGTGGTGTTACAATCTAGAATGTTTCACTGTGCCAGGCAAGCTCCAGACTGCATGTCCAAAACAGCAGATTAAGACAAAATGGTGTATTGAAACCTCAAGACGAGATTTCTCTTTAGTTAAAAAGAAAACAAGCTGATTAATTACAGCACGGAGAAGATAGAAGACGGAGTGTGATGAAAAGAACCCCTTCTTACAAAGAGTTTAAATTGAAGGCAAAATTCTACAATGTGGAGCTCTCCAGTAACACTGAACAGAGACCAATTTTAAATGTGGATGGTGACTGGGAGGGAGGCCTTCTAGTAACCAGAAAGATTCTGGCAATTAGCAAAAACTTAATACCTTTTCTGAAAGTCTGCTTAGAAGGCAGGGTAAGTTGTTGGGTAAGTTCCCAGGAAACCAGATAAACACTAGGTATTTGTATATTTTCTAATAAAAGATTAATAGAGATCTATTTTGTGCCATGCTATTTTACTAACTCATCAGCTAACTGCTAGTAGTCTGGGGTGCCTATCTGCAACCTGAACCCCCCCACAGGTAATCAACTGAAATTTACTTGCCAGACTCCATCCCTTTCTTCCTCCCTTGGAATGGAAAAGAATCACTATCCTGAATTATACAACCACTTGCTTCTTTCTTTCTTCTTTTATCATATTTTAGAATCCCTAAACAATAGAGTTTTACTTTTTTTCTTTTTCTGAACTTGAAATATATGAAACTAGACTGTTAAGTAGTATTCTGCAATATCCTCTTTTCCTTCAACATGCAGCTGACTATTGCATGAAGCTTTAAATAATTTCTTCTCAAAATGCATTTTTCTACAATAGCAACTTTTAGGTTGCTCCCAGTTTTCTGCAAACAATGCTACTATGAACATTCTTGTAACTAATCTTGATATACAGATAAGTATAGGCCTAGAGGCAGAACTGCTGGGGCATACTATCTGCTCATGTTTAATTCATTCTGTAATTCCAAATTGTTTCCAAAGTGGCTATACCTATTTACATTCCCTCCAAGCAGTACTATTTTGGTTGCCCCAGCTTCTCTATCACCTCTATCTAACAGGAAGAGCCTCAGGAAAAAAAAGCTAGGTAGGTAAGTGATTTTCTTAGTTTTGTTGTCAACTATCTCCTGGGCTTCTTTAGAGAGGAAAACACATAGGATATCTACTTACCAAGCAAAGGTACTTTATTTTGCAGCAACTCACAGTAGCTTGTGGTAAGGATTCCAATGGGATTACTCGGGACAAATCGTCCTTCTTTTACCAACCGTTCACATGTCCGCATTAAAGTCCCTGAGAACTGAGACGGATCAACTCCATAGTCTCTCCATCCTCCTACACCATCTGCAACCCCTAAAAAAAAAAAATTTACATTTGAAGGATGTTTTACCAACTTCTCAGGAATTCTTGTCTCTTCCTGACAGTTAATTTTACTACATACTAGTACACGTTTACCCTGAAATTTAGAACAAAAAGTTTTCAAGTTTAATATGTTATATACTAATACTCCTAAGCAATATTCTCTACTTAGAATTTGATCTTTCATCTACTGATGAATAAACATGTGAGCTACCACAGGGTGGCATTGCCTACCAGCCAATAGTTAAATTTTAGCAAGATTACTGTCTTTGTATAGAATATTTGTTATTAATCTTTATTGTATTTTATAAAAATGAAAAATGATCCTTTTAAAAAAAGAGTGCTGATGCTAGAGATGACACAACTAAGCCAGAACTGGCAATCATTGAGAATGCCAAAAGCAGCAAACTTTTAACTTCGAATATTAGTAACTGTAAAATAAAGAACAAAACTTAGAATATATCCCGTTTCCTCTTCTCTTCCCTCAGAGACAACCACTATCCTGTACAAGGAGGGCTATGCTTTCCAATGCAACAGCCACTACCACAAGTGGCTACTGAGCCCTTGAGGTGAGGCTGATTCAAACTGAGATGTGCTCTAAGTATAAAATACACACTGGATTTTGAAAATTTGGTATGAAAAAATGGTAAAATATTAATTTTTATATATTTATTACATGTTAAAATATTTTGGATATAATGTGCTCAATACATTAAAATTAATTTTATCTGTTTCTTTTTATTTTTAATTAATGTGAATATTAGGAAGTTTAAAATAACATGTATAGCTCACATCATGTTTCTATTGGACAGTGCTAGTATAGAAATTTCCATGGGTCCACAGAGCTGTTGACGAGTTCTAAGGCTCCTTTATCAAGAGGAAACTAGTGTTCAAGAAAGTCAATAAGACATCAAAGTCAACATCATACCATCTCTTAATCAACCCCTTTACAAAACACTAAGCTAGTTGTTCAACATTAAAATCAATTTCTGTCTACAAAGAGGAAAAAAATGTCAGATATGTACATTATTAAGGTTTTTAAAGACCATATATTAGTCTTTCTGGAAGGATCTATAAGAAATATTAATAGTTGTTTTGGAAATAAGGAACTAAAAGCAACCAGTGAATAAATTGGAGAGTTTGGCTTTTTACTTCATACTGTTCTGTATTGTCTGAATTTTATCTTATAATGAGTATGTATTGATTTTATAATAAAAATATTAGGAATTTTATAATTTTTAAGGTTTTCTGAGCATGAAACATCCTCCCCACATACATATTTACGTCTTTTGTACATTCAACTTTCACTGACATTTTAAACATTATTTGGTACAAAAGTAGAAGAGTGTCTACAAGTGCATCCTTGAAAAATTGGCTTAATGTGAAACATATACATGAAACTATTTTTCTGATGATAGCATTTATCAAAGAGAAATGAAACACATCATGAAAATATAAGAGGAAAAGAACTGAAAGACAGTAAAGAGGGTGACAAAAAAATTATCACTATTGGAGCAGCAACTTTCTCCACATTCTGCGACCAACCAATAAGCAAAATTTCACTTTAGAGCACAATTCCATATTAGCTGATTAGATAGGATATCTGGGATATGTTTCAAAATACCAGGCATGGGGGTCGGGGTGGGGAGAAGTGACGGAGGAGTAGATGAAATAAGATTGGCCATGAATGAATAATTGAAGTGGAAAGAGGTACTTATCTCTCTACTTTGATATATATTTGAAATGTTCCATTATACAAAGTTTAAGCAGTAATAATGATAATAATCAAAAAGAAAAAAGATCTTTTTGTCTGCTGTGGAGAAAGGATGAGTCCGGAGTCTGTCTCAGCTCAGTCGTGACGGTGGCAGTGCAGTCAGAGTGCAGGGACTTGGGCTCCAGAGACAGAGAAGGCCTTACAGGTGAACTGGATGGGAGCGGGAGGGAGTTGTGGTGGGAGAAAGAGAAGCACTGAGGATGACTGAGGTCTATCCTACCAGGAAGAAGTATCATTTTTTCCCTGTGTTTTTCAAGCAGTCATGAGGATATCTGGAAATTCTTAAAAGAATTTAAGATAATTTACTTAATAGGAACTTCTTTTGAGGAATTCTTATTTTACTGGGGGTAAGATTTTACCATGATTTAAAACACAGAATGCAATTACAATCCTTGCAACTCGGTCTGATGAATCATTTATTCTTTTCAAATTACAGCCTGCTCGAGGAAATAATTTCTTCTTAACCAGTCTCTGATCAAACTGGTTTCATCTACAAATGCCCTTTACAAGAAAACCACTAAAATCTGAGATAATGTTCAGAACTGATCCTGGCACTCACTAAAAAATCTGTCAGCAGGTTAGAGTCTGACCTGACACAGCCCTTCAACATTAATCAGATTTCTCCCAGAATAGAGTGCAATCTTCAGGCACCCGTTTGCTTTTATATGGGAAAAAGAACTTAGAGGAAACTCCACTGTCTCAATCTCTTTAGGGGAAAAAGAGATTTAAAAAGCATATAAAAACTTTTCAATAAAGCTGTGGAAAAAAGCCTTAGTTACTTACAAAGGACAAGTTATATAATATGAAGAGTTGTATTTGGGATTAGAAACAGGCTAAAACCAGAATAATCTACCAAATGTACATTTGAAACCTAGTTTAATTCATATCAGGCAGTTATTTCTACAAGTAAATAAATACTTCCTCTCTTGCACAGGCAAAAGCTTTAATCCGCAAAAATAGAGAACACCTTTTAAGCAGTGGAATTAATCCAGATATAAGGGGAAATAAAGGGATATTTCATTTAGAGGTAAAGGAAAAAACTGTTAAAGGAGAGATTACTTAAGATACCAAAGATATCAAGTAGCAAACGTTACGAATATCCCTACGAGCAAATGGAGGCCAAAGAGAAAAGCAGATAACAGAGGGCTGAGGAAGGTGTAAGTCCTGCCTCTGAAAAGTTCACCTTCTAGTGGGCAGCTAGACTACTCACTTACATAGGAACTAGACGAATAGCTCCCATAAATACTGCTAAGAAGGGTCAAAAGCACGTGGTTAATGCTTTGGGGGCATTTCGAGAATGGGGCAAGCCTTCACTAAGGAAGTGGTGTTCAGATTAGGTCCTGGAAGGTAAGTCAGATTTCCACAGACAGGAGAGAGTAATGAAAGGAAAAGAATAGCAGACACATTAGGTGTAGCTGGAGCTTGGGTGAATGGAGAGAAGCTGAAATAGGCAGGCAGGAACTGCAGTCCTGGAAGGCCCAGAACTACAGACCAAGAACCTTAAGCTTTATGCTAAGACCTGCGCTGTTCAACATGGAAGCCACTAGCCATATGCGACTATTGAATTCTAACTGTGGTTTCGACTGAGATGTGCTGCTAAATGTAAAATACACTCTGGACTCTAAAAATATAGTACCAAAAAAAAAAGTAAAAATATAGTAATAATTTTATACTGAACATGTTTAAATAGTTTAGATACACTGAGTTAAGTATACTAATTAAAATTTATGGCATCTGTTTAATTTTACTTTTTTAAGTGTAGCTACTAGAAAATTTAAAATTAAATATGTAGTTTACTGTACGTTTCTACTGGGCAGCACTGCTATGGACAATAAAAAGTCAACAAGGTTTCTGGATAGAAGTGATATAATCCATTCTAAATTTTAGAAAAATAATCTTGACAGCAGTGAGTGGAGAGAAAGAGTTGGCAGAGGTTAAGCAGTTAGGAGTCAGCTGCAAGATTTTAGATTAGAAGTATTAAGAAAGGTAGATAATCACTGGAAATACAAAGGAATAAATACAAAAAGACACCTGGGCTCTATTATCAATAGGTTTTATATCAATAGGCTTCTAAATTTCAGGAATGAGTATTGATTAGATGACTCCCTAATTGAGAAGAGGGTGGAAATGCCTTCAGAAGATACTGAATTTTGTCTTCAGTATGCTGAGTTTCAGGTGGCAGCAGAGCATTTTTGAGAAAATGTTCTGTATGAAGTCAAGAATTATCCGTCTGCAGTTGGAAAGGCAATAAGAGCCAGATCTTTGACACAGATCAAAATTGGATGAGATGTTCAGGGAGATTAGAGAGAGTAATAAGTTCAAGGAGTAAAGAGGTGATCTTATCTTAGGAATGAGAATTCCTAGCCCAACAGCTCCTTTGTGAACCCTTCTTACCCTAGGCAACAAATTATAATCGCAGATATGATAACTGATTAAGTTTAAGGAAAAGACAAGTAATCCAGTTTGTCAGAATATTTCTTTAGAGGTGAAGAGGAGGTGCAGCTCACAGGGTGGCCTGAGTTAATAACTGGAAAGGCTTTGAATGCCAAGATAAAGAGTTAGCACTGAATATAGAAGCTATTTCCTTTAATTCACTGTAATCATCTTATGTCTCCATTAATAACAGTCTGTCAGCACAATGTCTAGCTTAAGTGTTTCCTTTGACCCAAAATCCAATTAAAACCATTATTAGGTTAAGATAATGGTTACATATCTGAAATAGCTGAGCAAAAGGCTCAGAGGAGACTATAGGGCAAAGAATATTCCTTCAGTTGCACCATTTATGTGGAAATGTAAGTTTTATAAAGTAGGAAATAATCAACTAGGAAATATTTGATTTTTATATACTAAAGTTTTCCAGACTGTTTTTCTAAAGCGAAGTTAAGAGAGAACTCCAGTGTGTCTCCTATCATTTAAATGTATCTTTTTATGTGAAGATTTTAAAATAATTTTTTAAATAATTTCTTAAAATTATAGTTGACCAGAAAATTCTTAAACAGCCAATTTTCACTTTTCTAATTATTTTTTCTTTGCTTTAGTTATAACTATATAAAAACAAAATTTTGCTATACTTTAAAAAAATCCCTTAGTTTTTTATGAAATTCTGAATTTTACTTAATAGCCTTGTTCTAAGCCAGAAATTCAAGGAAAAAAGTTTGGTAAGTAAGCTGAAATTATAGAAGCTTAAAAATCCTCCCTTTCCAACTATACATGGCCACCTGTGTAGTTGCAAAGCCTCTCCTTAAAAAAGGCTTTGAAATAACCAACATCAGCCTGATGTTGCCCAGCACTGTCCCCCATTATCAGCCATCAGTATGAGGTTGCCATTCTCAAACCTTTCCTACTACAGTGATCTTCAGATTCACATGCAGTTTGTTACAAAGCAAACACTTTGCAGAAGAAAGTGATGACCAAAGAATACTCAATTTCAATTTTAATAAAAGCATCAGTGAGTAACAATTTGACAAATCTATTTTATCCAAAAAATAAGCTCTGGCAGAATTTCAAATATTAAGTAGTATCCAAAGGTGACAGCTTTATTCCTTGCGTCTTTGCTGACCTCGAGGCATTTTACATCGAGCCTCACTCTCTCACATTGAGCCTCGCCCTCTCACAAAGCAAGAGGGTTCTACAGGGATTGTTTTTCCATCAGTGTGAAACATCTACTCTCTACTGAGATAGGCACTTGATAGTGAACTGAAATTCCAGAGGGGAAACTGAATAAGAATCTGGCTGGATCACAAGAGCTGAATAATAAAAGTAGCAGGAGACCCTCTGTACTCAGAGGGATAGGATATCTGGTTTTACACTTTCTGCAGTGAATGTTCATCTAATGAGGCAGCTGGTTAGGCAGTGTTTATTGCAGTGCTACAGCGGCTTCTTTTCAGATACCAAGGCTCTTCTTCAAATACTATAATCTAGTATTCTCAAAGCCAAACTTATTTGTTTAGAGGAATCACGACATGAAACATTATAACTAGAGAAAAATGAGATCAGAGTATAAATTCAGTTTCTATCAAATGGAACAGATTACACTTGTATCAACATTTCTGAAGCTTCAACTATTTGGGCATTAAAAACACTCCCCTGTGATTCAGGACTGTGAAACGTATCTTCAAATAATTATTCCAAAACGAACAAAATGCAGGATTACTCAAAAAATATATTCAACAGTTGAGTTATTCAGAAAAGTACAATTTGCTTTGACTAACAGTCCTTTCGGTTCTCTAGAGGTGAAATTATATAAATTATGATGTTGTTCCTGCCGTAACAAGCGAGTGATATATTCCCTTTGCAAGAAGTTTCCCCAAAGCAACCGTTCTGCATTAATCACAATGAAACCCATATCTTCTTCTCTAGAGACCAAGTCTACGTCAAAAACTCAAGATCTCTAGGCGGAACAGCTAACGCAAAAGCTGAAGCGATGAAGCTGAAAGGATGGAAAGGAAAAAGGATTCAATCTGATAAAATGTGTGAAAATGCAACCTATAGGCAAAGTCAAACTCTGCTAAAGAATTGGAATTGTGCAGGACAGTTAACAAAAATAAAAAATGGACTCAAAGCAGGAATAAACAATCCATTTTATGTTTTGGAATGCCAAACAAAATAGCTATTTCTTTCTAGCTTAGTAAACATGAAGTTACTTAATAATTAATCAAGTTAAAATGCATATGCACACATATATACACTCATATCTATCATCCAGAATACTTCATGAATTAGAGATGGTAATTTTCAGACTATTCTGGGCAGTTGCTTTGTCTTAAAAAGCAGTGAAAAAATGCTGAAAAGAGGATTAGGAAATGACAGCGTGAAGGCAAAAAAACTCAAAGTTGACCTTTTAAAAATAAAAATGTTCTTCCTTAGTTTAGCTCTTCTGTTTAAATACCAAATACTTAACGTGGAATGATGTGTTTTGGCTCAACTGCGGCTTGGGGATCTTGGGGATCTTACAGACTTGGGTATGAATCACTGCCTTTCCTGCCACAAGAACTGCAGAGTTGAAGGTGAAGTTACAGAAAAGGTCACTCCTTTCTGAGCTGCAACAGTATCTTCTTCAAATGCTAAATGCTGTTAGCAATGCCTTTTGGATAGGAGGAGGCAAGAGACAAATCATGGGGGCTGGGGCGGGGTGGGGGGTGATGCTTATGGTTAGCTATGGAGGTAGAAGCGGGGCCCTTAGTGTGTTACAGAATTAAAGACTTCTATAAAGCTGAGGCTTCTGTTAGTTTCTAGATACTAGGAAATGTTATATAACACCTAATAAGTTAACATTTAAATAAGAAAGTAACAGCAAGTAAAGTCCAGCTATCTGATATCTGATGTGTACCCATTTCACATCATTTCACATACTGGCTCTTTAGACTAAGAGAAATTTTCTCCTTGTTTACAAGATCAGATCTAGAATCCTGGTCTTAAAGGTTAACTTAGTATTTATGACAATTAAGCTGTATGTCTTTGACCTAACCCCAAAGACAATACCATTTACCCTCTGTTTTCTTAACCTTTTTTATTTTTATAGAAGGGTTACTAAAATACCACCCTCTGGGAAAGGTTAAGAGTCACATGTAGCTCTGGCTCATTTTTTTTTTTTTTTTTTTTTTAATGAGAACATAATTCCTTTGAATAAGCCTGCCAAATGGAGAACCGTCCCTTAACTTCTGAACACTAATTATATTTTCCCCAACCTATTGTTTAATTAAGTAATGATCTCTGAATGGTAGGACAAGTAATTTTTTCTTTTTATTTTCCACACTTTCTCATTGTTCGGTAATAAGTGCATATCACCTTTATGGGAGGTTTGACAAAAACTATTTATATAACTCCAATTAGAACTACATTTTATACTTACATTCGATATTAAAGCTACTCAATACATTTTACTGAACATTTTCTATATGCAAGACATTGTGCTGAAAGGCAGCTAAAGGGATTTACATGTAAATCTTTTAAAAGATTTCCTGCCCACAGAAACTTAAAATCAAGTGGTTGTGATTGTGGTAAGGGAGGGAGGTTTAGAGAAGTTCAAAGATAAATGGCTATAATAGAACAAAATAAATACACACCAATAAAAACCGAAAGCAAGATAGATCAGATTACATCTAGCTCAAAGAATCAGAAACGTATTCCTGGAAAAGAGAAGTGTCTGACAGGAGCCCTGAAGGATAAAAACATGAATTGTGGGGGAGGAGGTTCAAGAGACAGGTATTTTGGGCAGTTCCCTACAATTTTGACTAATATGGATAAAGTAAAAAGTGAGGTTAGAGCTCTAGGAGCAGAGAAATCTGACCTCCAGGTAAATGCCTTTTACACCCCTGCCAGGAACTCCTCACCAGCAATCAGCCCAAACAATGCACTTGGCAGAAGTTAAGGCTTTTCAGAGGTCCCCAGAAGGAAAGTGCTGGCCTAAGGCCACTAAAGTCCTTGTGGCCCACTGACTAGTTCAACCAGGCTAGATGAGGCCTTCATTTGCTTTAATTAAGGGGCTTTGCCTCACTATTAGCCTAAGAATAGCTAATAATTAAGTAGAATTCATTCAGCGAAGATCACCTCATAAAAGACAATGTATACACACTGAGCAAGGACCAACAGGCTTCGGAGTCAGATCTGGGTTCAAATTCTGGCTTCAGGATTATGTGTCCTTGGGAAGCTCTCTAAGCATTAGCCTTTTCCACTCATAAATGGGAACAATATCATGGACATCACAGGCTGGTGTGAGGAACAAGAATAACGTATTAACAGTGCCTGCCACAGTGCTCAGCTTGCAGCCAATATGTAATAAAGTTATTCCTCTCTTTAAGAAAGACCAAATAATAGCATATATACCAGCCTAGCCTGCAGCAATCAGAGAAAAGTCTTTGATCAGTATTTGTAGGCTGCAAGCTATACAAACACTGGTCTGTGGACATAACCAAAAGACAATTCCCACAGATAATGTATAAAAGATGAGTGGGCCATTCATCTTTTCTACTCACACATCTACCACCATTCAATATCCTATTAAACATTTAATAGTAACATTTTCAAGCACTAAAGAACATATATATGTCTCCAAAAAATACACAAAGAAAAAACTTTAAGAAATGAATTAGTTTCCTTTTTCCAGAAGTGACTCTGAAGTAAATTTATTTAACAAGTATCTCTTAAGTGCCTGCTGCCTACTGTGTGCCACAGTTCTGACTTTGAAATTGCTCATGTCAAAGAGGAAATCTTATAACTAGTAATAGGTAAATGGGCCCAACCATTTCCTTAGGTCACTACAATAACTGCAGCACCGCTGTCATGACTTTCCTATCTTTCTTCCTCTCTATATTATGATCCCCCTCCCCCCACTTCAGAGTTGAGTCTCTTTCACACTGCTAATCATCATTTCATCCCTGGGTGCTGGCCTAGTTCCTGGCACCTGGCAAAACATTTCTCAATTTCTGCTGCACACTGAGATTACCTGTGGAACTCAAGCCCCACCTCCTGAGTCATCATGCCCAGAGTGAGCCTGGGCCTTCTGGCAAAGTACAAAAAACAAACCGCACAGGCAATTCTAATGAGTCCCACTGCCAGAGCAGTCAGGACTTAGTAAAGGCCAGCTGGATGCAAGCATTCCAAGGGCCAATGATTCTGCTTCTGAAATGCTTCTTGCACAGAGCAATTTCGTTTCCCCTTCCTAAACTTGACCCTTCTCTTGCATTTCCTAATCTGATTAATAGCAGTCCAACCCACCCACACTTTAGGCTAGAAACCTTAAGGAAGCTTTCAGATGCAAAAAATCAATTTCAATTCCACTTTCTCTTTCACCTTCTAGGCCCTGTTGATTTTATGTCTGCAAAGTGTCTGAAGCCCAACTACTTTCCACTGCCCTAAAGACCTTTCTAGCTTAGACTATTTCATTAGCTTCCTAGCTGGTCTTTTGCCTCCCATTGTCCCATTATACTCTCTATTATCTTTTTTTTTAGACAAGATTGCTATATCCATATTACTCTTCTAGTCAAATACCTTCCACGTATATAAACTTACTTGTATATGTAAAAACATTCTCTAGAAGGATACACAAGAAACTGATAACACTGGTTTCTCTTGGGAGAAGAACTTTTCAGCTAGGAGACCGGGGTGAGAAGGAGACTTCACTGCGCACCCTTTGAATACCTTTTAAATTCTGTACCAATCCGAATGTGCTGCCTCTTCAAAATAACCAAGCCAACCCCAAAACAACAAAAGCAAAAACACCTATAGCTTCCTACCGAAAAAACAACCCTTTAACATGGCAATCGTGACCTTCAATCTAGTTTCTAACATCAATTCTCAGCTGACCTCCCATCCCACTCTACCAGCCCAAACTACTCTTTAGCCATAAACAGCTGTAGTCTGAGGAATCTTCTGTGCCTTTGCTGATCCCTCAATCCGGAGAGCCTTACCATTCTTCTCACTTGCCTCAATTTACCCATCTCTTGAGGCCCCATGCTTCCACAACACCTAATGTGTATCTATTCTTTTATACTATTCCTATATGTGCCTTCCCCACCAACCTATGAAACTTCTTTTGTTCATGGTCTTCTCCATTAACACCTGTCAGGGACTAACAGGAAACCACCACCAGAAAACAATGAATTCAGTCAACTGTACTGAAAAGTTAGAATACCAACACTCTGGTATACTGGTAAACTATCATCTGAGAACTCCAAAAAGAGAATGACTCATTATTTCATCCTAGAGTTGCACAAGGTACTGTACCTTGGGTCGAAGCTGGCTGGTTACAGGATGCTCCTCTTTATAGGCCATTAAAAGGCTTGATGAACGTATTCACAACTACAGGGGATGATCTGGTGAGGGCCAGAGGGGAGGGGAGTTGAAGGGCTGGGAGAACGGGGTGAAGAGTTAAAGAAGTACAAATTTGAAGGGCTGGGAGAACGGGGTGAAGAGTTAAAGAAGTACAAATTAGTAGTTGATAGATGGTCACGGGGATGGGGAATATGGCACAGGGAATGCAGTTAGCATTAATGTAATGGCTACGTGTAGAGCCAGAGGAGAGAAAGAGCAATTAGGGGGGGATCATTTTATAAACTATATAAATGTATGACCAATGTACTGTATACTTGAAACTAAAAATAAAACTAAGGGGAAAAAAAAAAAAGGCTTGATAGAAAGCTTTGAAAAGCAGTCTGGGGATGACACCACTCCCAGATTTCTTTGCCACTAACTGGCTGTAGGACACTGGCCAAATCACTTCTCTAAGCTTTAGTTTTCTTATCTGTAAAATAAGGGGCAAGAGGAGAAATTCTCTCAAGAGTTCTTTTTTCTAAGATTCTGGGATTCCAAGTCACACTGCAAGAAAAGAGACCCTGTTTTAACCACCTGACTAAAATGTTGTAAGTTTTTCTCCTTTAAGCTTGTAACAAAACAACTATTTTTCTACTTCAAATTCTATTAAAAGTTATAGATTAATATTAACTGACTTCAGTGAATTCAAATGATCTGTAATATATTCACAAAATACACTAAACTTTGTTACCCAAAGACCACTGATTGTTCATGTTCAGTAAAATCAAAGTTGCCACAGAAGAACCAAGAGAAGTGGGTTTTTTCAAACAATGTGCACATAAGACTTCCCTGGTTTAGACTTTCTCATTTCATAGAAACGTGATGACCATATTACCAATTAGTGGTCAACCTAGAGGCCGTCTACAGTTTTCTAGCTCTTATGCAAATAGCTCAAACCTATTTTCTTTCTTTCTTTTTTTTACAGTAGAAAAGAAAAGCTTTATTAGAAGGGAAAGTATACTTCCAGATGTGAAAGTGGGCCTGAGCAAGAGAAGCGTGGCTCAAAAGGCCTCAAATCTATTTTCTAATTTAAACACTGATGTGAAAACAGAAGTACTTTTTATTTGCTTCATTCAGTACAGCTAACCTTTTGCATCTACCTCAAATGACAGCACAGACTAATTTCTGATAAGTCAAAAAAACTTGCTAGATAATGGCAGCCTTCAAAGATCAGAATGATCGTCATAGTAGTACAAAAAAAAAATCCCTTTCATTTCAAAATAGTCTTTTAATGAGTAAAAGAAAAATCAGTGCAGAAATGGGTTGGAATTGGCCTGAGTCAAAATAGTACTGGCTCTAACAAAAAGCACTCTTTGTAGTAAGTCACTTTTGTAGTCTCTGGCAAAGTTTTTGCAGTCATTTTGTAGTCCTTGAGGTTCATACCAACAATTTATTCGATTCTAGAGCTATTCACTAGCTACAAACTTATTCCCCTCAAAAACAACTGTTTACAAATCTCGTGAATTTATAAATTATTAAACGTGACAGACTTAAGATCAACAATAAACTTATCGATGAGACATACTGAACATTGCAACTGCAAAAGTATAAATCAGCATAATCTTTCTGGAGGGACTTATGCTAACATTTACATCAGAGGCCTTGCAAATGTCCACAGCCTCTGACTCAGGAACTTGTCTTCAAGGAATTTATCCAAAGGAATACTTAGATGCAAAGATCTTCCACTCTAGTGTTACTTGTAACAGATAATTGGAAATAATCTAACTAAAAGTAGAGGACTAAAGTATGGACTATAGATGCACTGAAGTATGATGTAGTTAACCTTACCAGTATTTATATTATATAAAAATAAAATTACAGAGCAGAATACCTATTAACCCAATTTTATTTAATAATGTGTATACATACAATTGTATATACACAAAGGCTGGAGGAAACCACACTGATCAGAGTTATGAGTTACAAGTGGTTTATATAATGCTTTTCTGAACAGGTGTTACTTTTATATGCAGAAAACAAAACCATTTATTTAAAAGCACCAGACCTGCAAGGAGGAAACTTAGGTTCAAGTCCCAGCCATGACACTAGCTGTACTGACCTTACTGATAAGTCAACTTTATAGATGAGGAAACAAACACAGTTTAAGTGAACATCAGTTATTTCACAGTTAAAAGATCAACTAAGTTAAAACAAAACATGTAATAAAATCTGAAGTGCTATATAAAGCACTGGTAGGGTGAGCCATATTTTGTGTCAGATATTGAATAAATCCTTTGGAGAAACAGAGTGAAGTACTTTCACTCTTTAAAGAAAAGCTTCCATCATCCCCCACCCACCCAAAATCATGTTTGGGATCTTATTCCAAAGAATTTATCATCTTTTCTTTCCTAAAAATTTAAACTAAATTGCAAGAGCTGTGCCACATGCCAACTCAAGTTTAACAGAATAAAGTGTGTTATCAGCCCAATGCTCCCTGTCGTGATCAGCTTTTGCAAGAAGTCTTGATTTATGATGCAATTCTGTAAATTGTGTGAATTGTTTAATAACAGGAAACAAATGGTTTTAGATCTCAGAGAGATGGAAAACTATCAGATTTTAAAAATATTTAACAACTCTCAAACTAGAACACTAAATTTTTATTGCTAGCGACATAAAAAAGGATCCAGGACACCACTTCTTAAAATGAGACCAAAAGTTAAGGCTAACTTTGAAAGGCAAACTGACAAGACACATGGTTTTTCAAATGGCTAAAACTTCTGGTTTGAAAAGTTGAAAATTTCTTTCAAAAGAAAATACTCAACTTACTCTTCCAAAGCATTTTCCTGAAAATTCTGAACCTAAGGCCCCAAGTGAGAGCTCTCTAAAAAGCATGAGGACCTACACAAAATGAATTTGAGGTTTAGTCTGAATTTGACATAAGCGTTTATTCAAAGGACATGGCTGTAGGTCAAATACTCTGACCAAGCGTAGTGCTTTTTGAGTCACACTGGAGTATAAAGTCCATTTGGATACTGTTGCAACCATTCAGGTTATGTATTGCCCAATTTCAAAAAGCAGTGCTAAAGTTCAGGGAACAGGCCTCCTTCCATCCAGGTCCCCTCACCCCCACCTAAAAAAAGCCCCACCACAACCAGCTAACATTTGTTTCCTACCCTCTGCCATAATTTATAACATTTTACAAAAATGTATTTGCTAAAAGGTATAAAAAGTCATGCTTTTAAAATTCATTTTCTTGCTCTACAAAAATGATTCACCTTTCCTTGAAGAATATTAACAAATTGAGAAACTAGAATTTAGGAAAATTTAAAACTGAACTCAAGAATCTCTTTTTTAAAGATTGTGAACAAAAGAAAAAGTAGCTCCGACAGTATAATAAGGAAATTATTTTTAAAATAATGTGTCTTATAAGAACCTATGAAAAATACTGTACCTATATAGAAAAATGATAAAAATATCAGAGAGCAGGTGTTTAAAAACAAACAAACGAAATTCCTCTATCCATCAACTAGTCAATAACCTTTTTTTGGTCAGTGGCTTCTTAAATCTGCTGTTTCTATGAATCCTAGAAGGCTCATTTACTAAACCCTCACACCTCCTTTCATATCCCACAATTTTCTCTTGAAAGCACATATATGACTATGAGATCAGGTGTTTTTAAAGTACTGATGATCCTAGAAATTATAGGATTGTTGTCATTTAAAAAATATTTTCCCTTGGATAAAACAATTAGAATTATGTTGAAATATATTTTAAAAACTACATTCCTCATAAGTTACAGAACTACAGTATGACCTAACAATTCTATTTGTAGGTCTATACCCAAGATAATGGAAAATGTATGTTCACAAGAAAGCCTGTACATGAATGTGTCACAGGAGCACTATTCACAACAGCCACAAAGTGGTAACAACCCAATGCCTACTAGTAGATGAATGGATAAACAAAATGTGGTATATCCATACAATAGAATATTATTCAGCCATAAAAAGGAACGAAGTACTGATATTACACTGTGGGTAAACATTGAAAATATCATGTTAAGTGAAAAAATCCAGACATAAAACTGCATATTATATGATTCCATTTATATGAACTGTCCCAAACAGGCAAATCTACGGAGTTTAAGAATCTACTTTCTGTTGACAGGGGTTGAGGGAGGGAAGATTGGGGAGTGACTACCAATGGGTGGGGTTTTTTTTTTTGAGAGGGGTGATAAAAATGTTCTGGAACTACTTGCACAATTTTGTGAATATATTGAACACCACCTTTTTGCTTCAAATTTTTTTATCTTAAAAAGTGAATGATATGGCAATTATACAACTAAATTTAAAAAAAATTCAATCCAGGTCATGTCTGCTGTCAACCGGTAGATCATGCTAAATTATGACTTTCAAAAATTATGATTATATAATAGTAAGACTGGTTTCCTGACACAGCTTGAAATCTAGCTGAAGGAAATTCCAGAGAGGACTTCTTGAAAGGCTGAAATTAGTGGCCATATGCACTCTCCTAAGGTACTACTTTGCTAAAAGGACAACTCACTTTCAGCTATAGAACTTGTACCAAATACATTAAAATTATCATGACTATTGGAAACCATCAAATTCTACCTCATTTCTTCACTTCCTAAATAAAATTTTGATCTTTACATTGTTAATCCTTATGCCTTAAGACAGCTACTTTTGTCTAATGCGTCCAATCTCATTTGACCTCGGAAGCTAAGCAGGGTTGGGCCTGATTAGTACTTGGATGGGAGACTACTGAGGAATATCGGGTGCTGTAGGCGTTAAAAAAAAAAAAAAGACAACTACTTTTAAGACTGGCATTACTCACAAAAACACCTAACCACAATCCTGACCACAATCAAAATCAGATCCAAGGGCTATAATATAAAATTGTTTTCACTTCTTTTTAAGGTTTCAAATTAAATTAAGCTTAAATAAACACCCTGCAGTTTTATAAGAATTACTTAACAACTCAATATTCAGAGGTTACATGGCATAGATGATGCTGCCATTCTTTAAAGAAGTGGTTTCAGTGAACTGTGGTTTAGAATGCAGGAGATTTTGTTGCATTTTAATTATGAGTCATAGAGTGAATAAAGAAATTGTGAACACACACACACGCGCGCACACACACACACACACACACCCTCAAGCAGAAAAGCATTAGAAGGATAAACAATACCAGAAGACAAACTGGTTTTGAATGTACCTATCTTGTCAAGAAAACCAGTGTCGTAACAGATAGAAGACTGGAATTGGGGAGTCCTGGTGCTAGTCCTACTTCTACCATTAACTAGTGGAGTAACCTTTGCAAAGTCACTTGATCTTCCGTAGGCCTCCATTTTCTCAACAATAAAATGAAAGAACTAGATTCCAAGGTTACTAAGTCTTACAACTCTCAACAGGCTTTGTTTCTATTGTTAAGTAGCTCAGGGCTGTGGGAGGCCCAGCAATTACACAGTACGCAGCGCTCATATTTTTGTGTACTTAGGCATCCATACAGAGTAATAAGGAGAACTACTAGCCACAGGGAAGAAGGAAAAATAAAAGTGCACATAGCCCTACTGGTACTGGTTTACTCCGGTTGGACCTAATAAAGAGAAAGCACCTTGGCCAGTGTTCTAGAAGATAGGAGTGGTTCTTATGTCCTACCACACCCAATATAGTTGGTTTTTCCTAAAAGAAATCCAGTGGGGACTCTACAAAAATGTTATAAAGCACCAAATATGTTTAGTCACTGCATGACTAATAGGATGGATCAATTATAAATTAAAGAAAAACTTTTTTCCTTCTAATACAAAAATAAACAGCTTTCATTCTAGTCAAGAAGTCCTAGATGACCACAGTGGGTTCCAAAGACACTTAGCAATAAACAGTGTCAATCCAAAGAAAATGAATTATCTCTAGAACGAAAAGGTTCAAAGCACTGAGGTTCAACATAACACGGAACATAGCTTTTTAATAAAATTCAATTTACAACTCCAGCTTCCAGAGTAAAAAGCAATATTAAAGAGACACTGACTCATTACCTCTTTCACAGCAAGATGTAATCAGATCCGTGATGGGCTGCTGTCAATAAAATAGAAATCACCAGTATACGTACTGGTCTGTGGAAGCCAAAAATATGAGGCAAACTCAGTTGTTTCAGGTGGCTCCCAAGATGGCTTTCCGGAAGAGCGCCTCCAAAGCAGGATAGTCCAACAGAACCTGTCTCCCTCTGATTTGCATATAACACAGACACACACACACACACACACACACACACACACACACACTTTCTTAAAATGGCTCTTTGTCAAATATGGCCAAAGGCCACCTCTAGGCCACATAAGCAACCATCTGTCTTGTTATGCCTGGCGGCATTCCTTTCCGGAGGACTATAGAGCTGTGGTTCTTAACCTGGTGCCCATGCATGAACCTCTAGATAGTATATGGATGGACTTGGTGGGGTCAGGGAAGTCCCTGAATAAGGAATGAGCCCTTGGGCAGTCAAAAATTCTCAAAGGCTATGAACCAGGAAAGTTAAGAACCATTCATTGGTTTAGAGCCAGATACAATACAGAGGAAATCTATTGGAGGTGCCCATATGAATGAGAGGAAGTAATGCCTGCTATTTGAGATGCAAAATAACAAAGGATGCCATCATTTCAAAACCAAAAAATATATATGTATACATGATCTGATGGTCAGAAGTCCTTGAGGGTCAGAGATCCACTCCTTTCACCCTCTAGTCTAGATGAGAAAAATGAGCTGAGAGACTAGCTCAAAACCACAGATCTAGTAAATGACAGCTAAGCACCAAAGCAGGCCAGGTTTCTGCCAGGATGGTACGTTTATACTTTTTTTTTCAGAATGGGTTTGACAAAAATTTCAGAAATCTTTCACAAAAGCCAGCACATAGTAGACTTATCAGAGGAAACCTTAGTGGGTTATTATCCCCTACCTTGTTGCACTCTCACTGCAATTTGAAAAAGCAGCACAGGTCACAAGCTCATTGAGTGAAGTGCTTCTAAATGTAACGGAAAGAGACAGCACTTTAATAAGATACCGAGTAAGGGTCAAAGAGACCTCAGAATGGATATGTAGGATTTCAATCTGCAAGTGCCTCGACCTTACCTTCTAAGGAGGCTGTGTCTGTCTTTCTCTAATTTTAAAGTTAACATCATGAGTGTTGCCTAAACATTAAATGACTTTTTCAACCCAGGTAATGGGGTCGTTTGTAAATTAAACTGAGAACAATCTTTCCACTTCCATGTTGACAAACACCACATGTAGCAGAAATAACAGGCAACTATTCTGAGATCAAATTAAAAAATCATTATTGTCACGAAAAGTTACAGGACCATCTACTCCGATGCCAAACTTCGCTTCAGCACATGAAATTTAAAGTAATCAAAAACTCAGCCTCACCTGAGAAGTGAAACCAAAGTGACATTTGAGTCCAAGTTCAATGACAGCATGTCCTTCAATTTCAAAGTGCTTTATTTATTAAAAGAGATTTAATGGCATACCATTCTATGGCATATATGTTATCTCCAAAGACGTACATTATGGTAAAGTTTGTGAGTTATATTTAGCCCCTTCTGCAAGCTATCATCCTAGTTTCCCACCCTGAAAGGTGTAACTGGAATAGGCCTTCGGAGGGCACCTGTGGCCTGAAAGGCTTTAAACAATTCTCCAGGCAGCTGTCTCGGCTGCAGTCTAGAAAAGGGTTTGAGCATTCTGTATTTAGGTCAAGGAGACTCTCTCCCACCCCAAGTGACCTCGAAGGGGCAAGATCGGTTTGGGATAATGCACTGCGAGTGTTTCTTCATCAAGCCAGCGGCCCCCACTGCAACCCGAGAAAAGGACTCTGGTCACAATTGAGGCGGCGAAAGAATGCGGCTGCTCTGTCTGAGGCTCACGACAGTCTGCCTGCTTGGGATCCCGCAGCCCGTGGCCGGGCTGTGGCGTCAGGCACGCGGGAAGAGGCAGAGATTCCCAGGACACGCAGAGCAAGCGGGGAGGGAGGGAACAAGAGCGAGGTCGGGAGCCTGCAGGTGTCGCCGGAGGGGGAGGCGACGAGGTCGTCCGAAGCTGGCACAACCCAGTGACAGAGTGCAGCTCCGAACTCGATCAAACTGGTCACATTTTCAGGCTGTTATGACCTTGAGCAGGTGGCTCGACAGCTCTACGCCTCAGTTTCCTCATCTCTAAAATGGGGATTGGTCAAGCCGAAAACGCACCTCGGAGCGCTTGGCACCGCGCCGGGCACTGAGTAAGCGCTCCCTACTCGTGAGCTACTACGGGCTCTCTGGCTCCTCTCACTGCCGGGAGGAAAGGGGGAAGCCCGGAGCAGGGGAGTCCCCAGGAGGCGGGGCTGGGGCTGGGGCTGGGGCTGGGGCTGGGGCCGGGGTGGGGAAACCCGGGCCGGGGGCTCACCGAGAACGTCCGCTGTACGATGCCGGGCCACGAAGCACGCGTCGTCCCCGTAGCACGCACCCTTCTTGAGGAGGCCCTTACGGAAGTCCTTGCCGAAGCCGCAGCCGGCCGTCACCAGCCCGTAGTCGCCGCCGCCGCCGCCGCCGCCGCCACCGGCCCTGGGGTCGGTCTGCGAGAGGCCGCCGAGCACGGCGCGGGCCACCAGCCGCCCGTACGAGAGGACCGAGAACATCGCCGCCGCCGCCCCCCCGAGGAGGCGGGGGGCCCGGGGAGCAGGAGGACGCGGAGGCCCGGAGCCGGCTCTTTCCTCAGCCGCAGCCGCGCCGCTGCCGGGGCGCTCCTCAGGGCGGCGCGCAATCGCCGCCGCCGCGCCTGCCCGACGCGCCGTGCCTCGCACACGCTCTGCCGCGCGCACGGGAGCCAGAGCGAGGTCAAAGCCGGCGGCTCCTCCGCCTCAGTCCGACGGGGGTCCCAACTGCAGCCACCGCTACCGCCGCCATCTTCCGCTCCACTAGCGTGTTCCGGGCCGCGCCGGCAGCACCGCCCACTCCACGGCCACGCCTCTTGCCCCGCCCATTGTTCGCGGCTCTTGGGGAAGCAACGCCCTCTCGGGCTCGGTGCCCAATGCAGTCACGGAAGTCGAGCGTGCGCAGAGGGCGTGAACGCAATATCTCCTGGGAGTTGTAGTTGTTTTTTAGTTCCGTGCCTGGCATCCAGGACTTCGGAGGTTTTCCCCAGACGAGGGATCTAAGTTACTGAGTTAAGATTAGCTGTTTGAAAGTTTTCTCCCCTGTTTTAACCATATCTTTTAAAGGCTGTTGTTTTAAATAACAGTATCTACCATCCCTTTAAAGTAAAACCTGAAAGCAGCTAGCATCAGGTCATGTATTGTTATACTTTACTATATATATTAAGAAACTGAAACACAGCTCTGTGACACCTCCGTAATTTATATACGAGAAGGGTTTAGGGACGGCATTTTGGAAAGAAGAGCAGTTTTACATAGTATTTAGGAAAATTCGAGAAAATGTTTTATGTTTCTATTAAACTAGGTAGTTTGGGGTGGGGTAGTGATGGAGATACAGGCACCGATCACAGCAGATGCCATATAGAGATGTTTCAGACTTTGTAAATGTTTCTGCCAAATTGAGAATAAAAAATTCCAGGCCAAAATTTATTTTCACCAAACCTTAAGTTTCTTAGGGATCTACCTGCTAAGCAGGCCTCCCAACCTCTGGCTTGGGTGCCCAGAGAGATCATGCAGTAGTACCAAAGACTTGCAAAGATGACACCTTTTCTTCTTTCCTTCTTGTCAAAACGGCAGCCCTTGGCAAGAAAGACGGCTCCCTATTTTTTTAAGGCCTTCAGCCCACCCCTAACAAAGTTATCACAGTATCCTTCTCCAGATTTTGACTGTTATTATAATCAACTTTCTTCTGAAATTATTTAGATTAATAACTAAATTTAATAGGGAGTTTGTAATCTCATGGGAAGATTAACTCACCAAATGTGTGCGATATGTTTGTGGGTATGAATGTACATTCAAATTACATACCATCTATGGCCATGCCACCCTGAACAAGCCCAATCCCATCTGATCTTGAAAGCTAAGCAGAGTCAGGCCTGGTTAGTACTGGGATGGGAGACCACCTAGGAAGACCGAGTGCTATAGGCGTAAAAAAAAAAAAAAAAATTACATGCCATATCCGGTGGTATTGTGCATAATTTAGCCTTTGCATACCTCTTCACTCCATTTGGTCCCATGTCCCCTTAACTAACTGAGCTGCAGCCATGCTCACAGCTGCCTCAGGGCCTTTACTCTTGTTTTTCCTTCAACCCACTAGAATATAATTCCATTATCTGCGGGTCCTGAGCTCTTTGCTCCAGAACATACAGGCACACAGTAAATACACAGTAAATGAATGAAAGAATGAATGAATATTTCAGTAGCTCCTAAGTGCCCCAAGGGCAAAGATCATTTGTCATCATGTTATTGGAATCTAATGCAATGCGTGGCATGCGATAGGAGAGTTTGTTAATATTTGTTGAATAAAAAAAGGAAAAACTGAATTAGAACTATAAGTAATATAAAAATGTTGAATAAAGGAATGATTGAATAAATAGGGTTCACAAATAAGAGAAAATTGAGATTTGAGGCAAGTGATCCAATTTGGAATAATTTTTAGTTTTATTGAAACATACATCACCCAGAAGCATTGGTCTTTTTCCAGTTCACTTTTGACAGAATTGTAATTACTCTGGGGATTCCAATCTCATTCTTTAAATGATTCTTTTTTATACCTTTCTTAATACATCTAAAGTCCTGCCAACCATCCACTCAAAGCACATTATTCTGTTATCCTAATTACTGTCATCATTAAATACTTTTGCGGTTCACAGTGTGCCAAGTACTCTATATGTTTCTGTCCTTAAGGGTTTTCATCAAAATTGGACTGAATAAATCACTCACATAGTGAGTGGCATTTCATCAGATATGTAGACCAGGAAAAGTTCATTTACTGGATAAAAGATATAGCAACCCCAAGCATGCAATCACACCTTGCTATTTTTTAATGACCCACAAGAAGGAGAGCACCCAGAAGAAGGGGGTGGAGCCTCATGGATCCTCTGCTTGGCATTTATGTATAAGCCAGCTGTGGTAAAGGTTGTTCTTTCAAGCACACACACCACTACCAGATCCCAACCAGGCTGTCAGGTAATTCTACCCCAAGGACGAACTTTTTAAAATAGCATGTCAACCCCTATTCCTTGCCTCATCAAACTCCTTCAGAATGTCCCTGCCTTTCATTTTCAGGGCGTATATTATTAATTTCTGTGTCACTCACAAGAAGCGGTTGGATGAGATGAGCAGGAATATAAGATATAACTCTGAAGCTGGTAACCTCTGCTCTGATAGGGCTGCTGTTTTCACAGTTAAATGATATGGGTGCCTTGAATTTCCTGCAAATGAGTTTCCTGCAAATGAGATGCTCACCAAAGCACGGTGAGAACAGAATCGTTTCTTAGAGCTCCTTTGCACTTTTTAGAAAGGAGGAGACAGGGCCTTGGGTTTCCTTGAATCATTTATTCCAGAGCCAGTTCTGAAAAGTTTCACCATCGTGGGGAAACCGGGAGAGGGTACTTTGAAAAATACCTTCCCTGCCCTCTCCCAGGAGCACAATTCACTTTTGACATTTTGCTAGACTTAAAAAGCCCCACCAGTTTTCTTCTGTAACAGAGTTACATTCTTAGCACTTCAGGGATTCCTGGGAGGTCAGTTGTCACTCTCAGAGGCCAGCAAGTGGTGAAAATACCATCTGTGCTCCCAGGGCACCTCTGTGGCATTAGTGAAGAGCTTTGCACTGGAGTTACCCCCAGCTCCTAAAAAAAGCAAAAAGCAAAAAGCAGAAAAAATAGAGCATGAATTCCTTAGTGAGATTTTCTGCCAGACTGGTACACTGATCTTAACCGAATTCTTTTTGCTAGCCTATTTAAAAGGAGCACTAATTATTTTATGGCCAGATTTCTCAGCCTTGGCACTATTGACATTCTGGGCCAGATAATTCTTTGTTGTGGGGGTTGTCCTGTGCATTGGAAAGAACTTAGCATCCCTGGCCTCTACCCACTAGATGCCAGTACTATGTCTTGCCTCCTAGTTGGGACAACCAATAATGTCTCTAGAAATTGCCAGATGAAGTTATTCCTAGGGGACAAAATTGCCCATTTAGAATCACTGGGTTATACCAACGTCATGCAAGTGAACAAATGTTGGGTGAGCACTTGTTACGTGTGAGGCTTTTAGCTAAGGATAAAAAACAGTTGAGGCCTTCATGGCCATCTTAGTATAGTAAGGAGGGTTGAGTAAATATATAGAGAAAAGAAGCACCATGGGTTGAAAGAAAGGAGGAGTTGGGGAGGAGAATGGGACCTGTTGGGGCTGGAGAACACAAGGCACTTCATAAACAGGTGACATTTATGAGAGGCCTGAATGGACAGACAGAGTTCTGAGAAGGGGGTATAACCATTCCAAGAAGAAGAAATGGAAACTTAGCGAATGCAGAGCATGATTGGAAAAGAACAAGTAGTCTAGTGAAGGTCAACCCTAGGGTTTGAATGAGGAATAATGAGAAATGGGACTAGGAAAATAGTTTAGGAATCATTAGGCCATAAAAAGGAATGAAGTTACTGATATGTGCTTCAATATAGATGAATCTTGAAAACATTATGCTAAATGAAAGAAATCAGTCCCTGAAGACCACATATTGTATGATGTTACTATGTGAAATGTCCAGAATAAGCAAACCCATAGAGACAGAAAGCAGATTAGTGGCTGCCAGAGGCTAGAGGCAAGGAGAATGGGAAGTGACTGCTAATGGGTGTGAGGTTTCTTTTTCCAGTAATGAAAATGTTCTGGAATTAGTGGTGATTTTTGCGCAACCTTATAAATACACTGAAAAACACTGAACTGTAAACTTTAGAAAGGAGAATGTCGAGGTAGGCGAATTACATCTCAATTAAAAAATAGTTTAGGACCTATTGCAGAGGACCTTATATGCTAAGCTGAGGATACTTAATGCTGGAGACACCAAGGTGGGGGGGGTCACCAAATGCTTTTAATATGCCAGTAATAATAATAAAATAATAAGTATAATAAAATAATAGAAAATAAAATAATAGTCATAATAAAAATAGAAATGAGAGTAAAAACAATAGTACCACAGATTGAGCACTTACCATGTACTTTACCAGTATCATCTGCTCTGACCACCTATTTAAACACACAACCACCCAACAGTCTTGTCTTGTGTTGTTCTTGACTTACTTTGCTTATTGTTTGGCTCCTCCCTGACTAAAACATAAGTTCCACAAGAGCAGGGGATTTGGTCTGTATTATTCACTACTTTATCTCAAGTGTCCAAGGCAATACTTGGTAAATAACAGGCGCTAAATAAATAAGAACTGAATGCTATTGAATAAAATAACCTTAGAAATCACATAGTACAAGCAACTTATTTTACAGCTGAGGAAAGGGGGCAAGTAAAATGTTCAATCCATAGGAAGTTATGTGTAGAGCTGGGCTGAACTGGAGAGGTATCCAGAAACTCTTCGTGCCTGTCCTGCAAAGCCCTTTAGAAGGAACTAGCCATAAGCTGGTCTTTCCATTGAACTTCTTTTGCTTTGCGTAGTGTGTAATGGTCATGTTTTTCCTACCTAGAATCCATTCCCCCCATTATTCTGATTTCGAGTTTCCTTGGAGGAATGAATAATCCAAAACCCACTTGGTTCATGCGGATTGGGTGCAATTGGACCAGAGGTGAACATGTGACCCAGGCTGACCAATCAGAGCCCTGCATTCTCTTGGTCACAGTGATTGGTCCAGAGAGATGGCACATGACCCAAGCTAGGCCAATAAAATTTCATTATGGGATTTTGCTGAAAATAAAGGAGAAATTCTTATTAGGGATTCTAAACTGGTAGAATGCAATCTTGGAACAGCATGTGGCCGTCTTTGCCACTGCTTGGGAAGAGCCAGGCTGAAGAATGAAGATAAAGCAGAAATTAGCAGAGCCTAGAGATGGTAAGAAAAAGGCCTGGTGACATCGATCAAACCCCTGAATCCTGTTTTAGCTGAAGAAAGATGAGTCCCTGAACTCATATTAATTCCCTATTTTGCTTGAGTTGCTTTGAAATTGGCTTGTAATACAGTGAATCCTGACAAACACATCATGTGATTTAGGTACCATGGCTACAATTATTGAATCAAAACTAAATCCCCAAACCAAAGGCAGCTGTTAGAAGGGAACCTATCTTTCACTTATTTACATAGAAGAGAAAGAACTTACACTACTCGGTAGAAAAATACTGAAGGAAATGTAAACCTCTTCTGACCTCTTTCTTTCATGCTTTCATGACATAAGGAGTAATTTGATTGGTGGGTTTGGGAAAAGATGCTGAGCATGCTGCCCAGTCCCTTTCTCTTTTTTCTTTCTTGCTGTGGCCTGACCTTTGGATATTCATGTCTTCCACTATGGGGAGTCTGTCCCAATGGAGGAGGCTCGCAGTAACCTAACCTGTGACTGAGTGAATCAGTGTGATCCAGAGGGGGACCAAGTACATGATAAAGCCATGTTCTCCAATCAGCCTTATCAATAAAGCTCATACCTTTGAGCTCCAGCTGCCTGATTCATACATCTACTTCTCAGTGGATTTAGAATTTAGAAAGGTCGAAGAGGGTGTAATTAATATCACCCCATCACCCCCCCCCAACATGTTAATTTTCTCTTCAGTAAACTTTGAGAGGCAGGAGGAGTGACATTTGGGGGCTAAAATAACACATGGAGATCAAATTTCTGAGGTAGTCAGGGCTCTAGGCTTAAAGGTAATTGTCAGTCAAGTGGATTCTTGACCTGGGCAGTTTGTGCCAGCTAATTATTCAGCAGGATTTTAACTGGCAGAGGCCTGAGTACAAGGGCCTCTGGTGCAGGCCTTGACCTAACCCGTGCGAGCACAGCTTTGACCTCAGCAGGCTGCTGGGGCAGAGATTCAGTTATTGGAGAAAACATTTCTGTCCCAGGGAAGGCTTAAAAAGGGCAGAGCTTTAGCTTACAAACATTTAGGCTCAGGTAGGGAGAACGTGTTTTGCTTCTTGCAGTGTGTTTTTCAGCAATGCTTTAGGCTAGACTTCAAATAGCAAAGGCAACAAAGCAAACTGTTCAGCAGAGCTCTTGTTTGAAAGATTGTAGCTTTTTCGCAGTGTGAACACAAGGTGTAGGTGGATGTCTCAGAGTTAGTAGCCCCAAATCTGTCCTTCTATAGGTTGTTTTGAGCTTCATTCAGGGCTGTGAGCAGGACCTGTGGAGGGGCTGATCTCTCTCCCCTTTTGGCTTGTCACATGCTGGTAAGGCTCAGCTCACTACTGAGATCCCAGGTGGGCTCCAATTTATTAATTACACAAGCTTTGATCATGGCTTGGGATTTGGGAAGCCTAGACTCTAAACTTACCCATAGAATATGGGTATATTTTGTTAATGAAAGCAAATGAAAAGAACAGGGTCCTTATTATGTAGGAGATGTGTTTTCCTGTGGGCTGAAGTAAAGAGAGTGAATGAAAATCCAGAAGCTAAGAAGACAGTTAATGAAGCTATGCCTAGAAGACTTTGTCTCTGGGAAACAGGTTTGCTCAGGAAATCGGGTAAATAAAGTTTTGTTTTGTTCTGTTTTGTTTTGTTTACATATGCTTCTGTCATGACCAGAACAGAAACAGTGGAAGGGTGAGAGACAAATAAAGGAAGACTGCCTTACTAAGCTGGAAGAAAACAAGGATATTTAAAAGCTAGAACTGTGATCTTAGTAGACAGACCAGATAGATATGAAAGGGTTTTGGAAGGCTTAGCTAGGCAGATATTAACAGGGAGAAGAGACTCACACATATATGGAAACTTGAGAAGAAGTTGAGGCAATATTATAGACTAGTGAGTCAAATTATTTTTAAATGGTGTGAGGACATAGGTTATCCCTTTTGAAAAAAATTAGATTCCTTACTTACACCATATAGAAGAGTAAATCCCAGGAGTTAAAAGCAAATCTTTATAACATTTAGAAGAAAATATAGAATATTGAGATAAGAAATGATGGCTTCAATAATATATAAAATGTACAAGGTAAGGGAAATGTTGATCAGTTTGATTACATTAAAAGTTAAAGGTTCCTCAAAATGAATCAAAGACTTATACATGAGAACTAAAACTATAAAACTCTTAGAAGAAAACATACGGGAAACTTCATGACATTAGATCTGACAATGATTTCTTGGATTAGACTGACTCCAAAACCACAGGCAACAAAAGGAAAAATAGATAAATTGGACCACATCAAAATTTAAAATTTTAGAGAACACAATCAACACAGTAAAAAGGCAACCCGTGGAATGGGAGAAAGTGTATGTGCAAATGATATATTTCGTAAGGGGTTAATATCCAGAATATATAAAGAACTACAACTCAACAACAACAACAACAATAAAAAGATGAAAAATGGGCAAAGGACCTGAATAGATATTTCTCCAAAGCTATGCAAATAGCCAGTAAGCACAGGAAAAGTTGCTCGACATCAGTAATCATTAGGGAAATGCAAATCAAAATCACAAAAAAAATACTGCCTCACACCCATTTCTGTGGTCACTATAAAATAATTTTTTAAAAATAACCACTATTACCAAGGATGTGGAGAAATTGGAATAGAGTGATTCCTCTAATAGTCTGTTTTTGGAAACGTAAAGAATTATGCCTTACTTGGGCTGGAGAGAGGGGAATTTGGGGAGAAATTATATGAGCTTTTCTTTTTATTCCTTGTCAAAGGCACAAAAGTTCTGTCCCACCACAGGGGGTTTCTCTCCTCTGAGTTTGACAGCGCAATAGGATGATGTTCCTAAGCTGCTTCTTTCTTTGCTACCCTCCAGGACAACGCAGGGCTCTTGGTTGACAGGTTTTACTGCTAATTACTAGGGGACAACAAAAATATAACAAACAATGTCAAAAGTTAAAATATGACACATTCAGGTAGAGAATGAACACATGTCAAAAAAATCTATTCAACTTGTTAAAGAGGAAACAGTACGATGGTAAAGCTAGTTCAGAGAGCATTTTGAGGAAGCACATATTTGAGGAAGTAGATAACTTAGATATAAAACTGTTTAATCTTTGAAGAGTAATAAAAAGTAAGTTTCTTGGTTCTTTTTTGTACTAGATAGAAGTAATTTGAAACTCTACCAGATAAAAACCTGAGCCTTTAAATCAATAGTAAATAGCTAGGCAAATATAGGTACATTCCTTGGTCTACACATATATAGTCAGTGGACCAAATCTGGGCCTGCTGCTTATGTTCATAATAAAATTTTCTTGGAACATAGCCGTACCCATGTGTTTACATATTGTCTAAGGCTGCTTTTGCTCCACAGTGACAGAGTACTAAAATCACAGAGTTGAGTAGCTGACAGAGAGCATATAGTCAAAAAGCCTAAAATATTTACTATCTGGACCTTTACAGAAAAAGTTTGCCAACTCCTGCTAGAGAATTATTCTTTGGATGGGCTTGTGAAACGATGTCCTAGATGACATTGAAAAAACTGCTACCCTCTCTTGGTCTTATTTTCAAATTTTGAGTAATGTTTTTTTCAAAAAGGAGACGTTTGGCTTAAAAATTGGGGGGACATTTTGAGATTTGTTATCTCTGGCCTATAATTCCTAAATCCTTCCGTCCACTCACTCCAACACCTCAACACCCCCTTTCTGCAGTGGTGACTATCTCAATGCCCCTTAGCCTCTCCATCTTTTTCTCTGACGGTGAAGCTTGTGAAAACCTCCTTTTAAGTGCAAGCAGGCCTGGAATTAAGTAACGTCTTCCACAGCGTCATTTTTGCTCAAGAGGGCATTCTATTTCTGAGTCCTATAAGGACTCCATTTAGGGCTTGTGCCTTATACTAGTACATTCTTGTGGAATGCCTTTGGGGTGGAGAGAGGGTGGGGAGGTCCTCTCAGCTCTGAATTAAGTTCCAGGGCTGTTGCAAACTGTTAAGTTCTGAGAAGGCAATGACAGCGTGTGCTTGACCACTGCTGTTTCCCTGGTTCCTGGCACATAGCTGGTGTTCAGTAAATATTTGTTGAGTAAATGAGAGCTAATGAAAAAATAAAGATAGAGATGGGGGTCAGCCCTATGTGAGGAACAAAATTTTGGTGACAAAGGCTGCCACCTGCAGGGAAAATGTGGAACTGCAAGATTCAGACCGGCTAAGCCCTGAGGAAAATAAGTCAACTTCAAAGCAAGATTACTGGAGAATCAATTGTCCCTTAGCTTTAGGCAAAATTAGTCAACAGCATTTTGTCCCTTCCAGTTAAGGAATACTGCACCCTTTCTTGAGTAATATTTCAAAGCTTTTGGCACGCTTAATATGTGGCCAGCGCCATGCCACACACACAATTTTGTTATGGGTACCACTATTATTCGCTTTTTATAAATGAAGAGTCTGAGTACAGAAATCATGCCTGAGTTTGCACAGCTAGCAAGTGCCAGGTTTGGACCTAAACACCTAAGCTCCAGAATGTGTGCTTTTAATCATTTCACTATACTCCCCTCTTTGTGCCTGGAACAGAAAATGTTTACATGAAACATACAGAAAGGTGGCAGATGGAACCCCTGCAGTTATCACTGCTCTCTCCTGACACACTACGAAAATGATAGAAAAGGAATGAAAAAGGTCTCAGTCCACAGAGAACGGGGGAGGAGATGACTGCTTGTGAGAGATGTCGAATCCTTTTTGGATGACTGACGGTGGGTGGATGATTTAGCTGAGGAGAGGAACCTCAGATCTTGCAGAAGGAGATGCCAATGAGGCGCGAACCAGCTGGAGCTGCCGAAGTCTGGAAAGGGTCAGGAATAGAAGGTCCCAGGCACCTGGGGTGAGAGGTGGGGCTGGAAATAGACTAACTGTAGTATGTACAAGGAAATGTTAACCCCGGATTCCCCTCCTGGGACTCCTCTCCAACCGCTGCAGAAGATCAGGTGTTTATTCTGTGGAGCATGTGAAACACAGCAGCTCTAGGTTCAAAGAGACCTGTCAGAGGAAAGGGTGGAGGTAAGGCAACATGCTAAAAACAGAGGAATTAAAGGAAAGTGTGTGGTTAAAAAATTTTTAACTTTTTTTTTTAATAATCATGTGTTTGGTGACAGTATCAGTATTGTTATTCTGAAACTCAGCACTATGTTAAGTGTGCATTTTGGGATAAAGCAAAAACTAAATTATGTTGGATTTGTTGAGAAGCAAGCTTTATGGTTTGAGAGAAAAGAAATACATATGTAAGGCCAATATAGTTAAGTAAAACCCCTCTAGTCTTGATTTTAATTGGAAATATCAGTATGATGGATTTTATCAGAGAAGTTAGGTAACTTGCTCAAGGTCGCCCAGCTACTAAGGAATGGAACAGGATTAACCCAGACTGGTCTGTCTTATTCATGGGTCAGGGTGGGAGGAGGTATAATTTGAAGGATAAGTAGGATCAGTTAGTGGTCATTTCTTCTCTTGGTCTCTGGAAGATATGCTTACCATGATCCAGTAATCTCGTGCTGATCTGGAAAGATTCTGTTTCTGAAATGTCAAAACTGAGGGCCAGCCTCCAAATCATGGTGACAAATGACCAAACAGAAGTTATCTTGGCAGCCAACTGGTCTCCCTCTGTGCCATCCCTTAAACCTTAAGAACAGTGAAATGTATTTTCACTAATTCCTCAAAGTAAACACTTCTTATACTACAACCATAGAAGACAACAGTATTTGTTTGAGTCTTTTTTTTTTTTTAGGCTTGAAAAGTGTTCACAAGTTTTAGAATTTGCTTTCAAGTCTAGTTTAAGTAGTAGACATTGGGGAAGACTGGCAGGAGGGAAGGAATTTTGCCCTATTTTCCAAATGCATCCCTTAACAGAACATACAAATTATATGATTAAGAGAAGGAACATATATTTTATACATTGCTTTTTTGTTATGGTTATTTAATTTAAAAATTGGTTTTTAATTGAAAAGTAACAAATGCACAATAGATTGAAGTCATTCGCCTTCCTTCCTCTTTCCCAAAACTGTTACATTACCAGTTTCTAAGGTCTTGCAGAGAACATTGTAAAGGAAATTTTTAGGTTGATTCACATTGGGAGGGGATTGAAGTTCATATATAACCAATATTATTCCACTATGGTAAGCAGCTTCCCTCTAAGGGAGAACCTGTGGCTGGATTCAAGTTGGAAAGACTTTCATTATTTGTTTTAAGGAATTCACAAATGATCTCTATAAAGGAGAGATATCAATTTGAGTCTTTGTCCAAACAGACTTAGATAAATGTCATCGTTTCTCATCAGGACATATCCCTGCCACCAATAAATTGACAATAATGTAGAGTCAGGAATTCTGGGGGTTTGGAATTAGGGTTTGTTCTACCCAAGTTTTCATGACTATAACTCTGAAGTTTTCAGGATATTTCAATTTTTCATTGTCTTCATAACTACATGCATCCTTGTCAGACCATGGGTTATTTTGGTTACGGAAAACATGCTCCCACAGTGTGAGGTCGATGCTCTTGACATAGACTTACACAATCTTGTATTTGCTTTTCTTTGGTCTCCACATTCTTTCTGACAAATTTGGGTTTAACAGAAGGTACATGCTTTAAAATAAGCTGTAGCAGAAATGTCTTACCCTATGACAGGGCAAAATGAAGTGGGTTCAGGCTGCAGGAAGAATTCACTAAGGGGCTGCCAGTAAGGGGTGAATGAAAGCAGAACTTCCTGCAGGTCCAGAGGACAAAGATGAAAACATGTTTACGACACAGAAACAGAAATAGAAGTGGGGGGTGGAGTGGAGAAGTGCCCCACAGTGGTACCAAGAGGCCAACTCAGTTCCATTTTTTTGAGGTTCTTCGTCTACAGAAAAATGAAGATTTCATTTCTTCATTTAATTTTTTAAAAATGTTTTTGGCACTCCAAGATTAAAATGTAATGTAAATGTGCCATTACAAGATGATCAAATTTGTTAAAAGCCAACTATTAAGGCCACAATGAGGTACCACTGTACACTTATTAGAATAGCTAAAAATGATAATGGAAACAAAACTGATCATACCAAGTTTACATATGCATGTGGAGCATATTGTTGGTGGGAATGGAAAATGTATAGTTACCTTGAGAAAAAAATCAGGCAGTTTCTTGTAAAGTTAAACATACGTCCACCATACAACTCGGAAATCTTACTCCTGGGTATATACCCAAGATAAATGAAAATGTATGTTCACACAAAACCTGTATGTGTATGTTTATAAGTGATATTGTTTATAATTGCCCCAAACTGGAAAAACCCAGATTACTGGCGAAGAAAAAACTGTGGTATATCCATTATGGAATACTTGTCAGCAATAAGAGGAAGTGGATTGAAATAAACTCTTGCATATATGGCCCAATGATTTTTAACAAGGGTGCCAAGACTCCACAACGGGGAAAGGACAATCTCTTCAACAAATAGTGTAGGGAAAACTGGGTATCCACATGCAAAAGAATGAAATTAGATCCTTACCTTACACCATATGTAACAATTAACTCAAATGGATTAAAAACCTAAATGTTAAGACCTAAAACTATCAAGCTCCTAGAAAAAAATAGGAGAAAATCTTCAGGACATTGGCAATGCTTTCTTGAACATGACACCAAAAGACAGGCAACAAAAGGAAAAATAGACAAATGAGACTATGTCAAACTTAAAAACTTCTGACGTCAAAAGAAACAACCAACAGAGTGGAAAAGAAACCTACAGAATGGGAGAAAATAATAGCAAATCATACATCTGACAAGGGGTTAATATCCAGAATATGTAAGAAACTCCTACACCTCAACAACAAAAACCCAATTAAGAAATGGGCAAAGGACTGGAATAGACATTTCTTCAAAGAAGCTATACAAATGACCAATAAGCACAGGAAAAGATGCTCGACATCACTAATCATGAGGGAAATGCAAATCAAAACCACAGTGAGATATTATCTCACACCCACCAGGGTGCTACTACTATCAAAAGAATAGAAGATAAGAAATGTTGGACATGGAAAAGTTGGAACTCTTGCATAGTGTTGGTGGGAAATGTAAAATAGTGCAGCCATTATGGAAAACAGTATGGAGGTTCCTAAAATATTTAAAAATAGAATTACATATGATCCAGAAATCCCACTTCAGGTATATATCTAAAAGAATTCAAAGCAGGATCTTGAAGAGATATATTTGTATACCCATGTTCATAGGAGCATTATTCACAATAGCCAGAGATGGAAGTAACACAAATGTCCGTTGGCAAATGAATCGATAAAGAAAATGTGATAGATACATACAATAGAATATCATGTAGCATTTAAAAAGAAGAAAATGCTGTTACTTGCTACCACCTAGATGAACTTCGAGGACATTATGTTAAGTGGGATCAGCCAGTAACAAAAAGACAAATATTGTATGATTCCATTCATACATAATATCTAAAGTAGTCAAAATCAAAGAAACAAAATAGGAAGGTGGTTACAAGGGCTGGGGGGAGCAGGAAGGGGGTTTAGTGTTTGGTGGCTACAGAGTTTGTGTTGTTAATATGAAAAGTTCTAGAGATCTATTGTGCAACAATATGAAAACACTTAACAATACTGAATTGCACACTTAAAAATGATAAGATGGCAAATTTAATGTTATGTGTTTTTTTACCAACACCACCACCATCACCACCATCACTCATCACCGCAACAATAATAAAAGGAACAGATTGTTGACATGTAAAACTTGGATGACTCTCAAAGGCATTAAGCTAAGTGAAAGAAGCCAGGCTCAAAAGGCTGCATACTGTATGATTCCATTGATGTGACATTCTGGAAAATGGAAAACCATAGAGACAGAAAATAGATCAATGTCATCAAGGGCTGGGATGGTGGCTATAAAGGGGCATGAGGAACTTTTGGGGTGGTAAAATTGTTCTATATCTTGATTGTGGTTGTGGTTACATGACTATGTGTTTGTTAAAACTCATAAAACCGTATGCCAAATAAACTGTACATTAATGCATAAGAAAAGCCTGGATATCAGCAACTACACAAAAATTATACTGCATATAAATTCTCTCTCAATAAAACTAACTAAAAATGTGGAGTAAACATGGTTAAAGGTCTAATCTGCATGGTCTTGGTGCAGTGTACAGTGGTGTTCTTTTTTGTACCTTTCATTGTGATTGATATGTTTCAATCTGAAAATAATAAAAACAAAAATGATTCTTAAAAAGCCGACTAGTTTATTTGAACTGCAGTATGGTCCAATAACAGACTACAAGTTTAAAGTAGTCTGATAAAGAAGGAATTCTTATTTCATTCCTGTCAGTGTCTGTCTGTGACAGTATTTAATTTCATTTTCAGAAAAGTTCAAACTTGTAAATATGAAGCCTTGCAAGAATGTGAAGTCTGCTCAAAAAGCTCTTCTGCCCTCATGTTTCAGAAAACATTTGAAGATCAAGAATAGTAGCTGGTGGTTGACATGGTGAATGGGAGGAGAGGAGTTGGGGATTAGTTTCTTCTGGGTGTTGATTTAGAAATCAATAATTGGACTTCTCACTTCAGTCAAAATAGTACAGTCAATCCTTTGTCCTCACACAGCCCTGAACTCCCTGTAGCTCTAAGCAATCCCTTTAAAAACCTTGATGATTCTGCTTCTCTATTTGTAAAATATTTGGCTCAGATGAATAAAGATGGATGGATATACTTAATCATAAGAAAAAGTGGATACCAATTTTAGACAGTTTAGAAGCCATGACTTTCACAGTAATAATAACCACCACCACCACCACCATCACCACTAATTCACCCCAAATCACTGGAGAGACTTAGAGTGTAAAGTCAGCCTTAGCTATTTTTCTGCCTAGCTACTTCTGTTGATTTTTCAGGCTCCTCATATGCAGCAGCTTCCAAGCACAGAATTCCGAAAAGCTGAATTGTCTTGATTCCTCCCAACACTGGCACAGACTATAAGGAATGGAGAAATGCCAATAATCCTGGAGAAACAGATGGACATTTTTAATCACAAACATTTACGCACAACTCAAATGCTGCAGTTTGGAACAAAATATGGAAATCTTAGCCCTACCCAGTGTCTTTCCATTCTAATGGGGAAACTGCCAAGTCCAGGGGAGAAGGGAGAAAGGATTCTCTGGGTTGAAAGATGAAAGAATCCTGGCAGAAATGGGTCACCTGTGAAATGAAAAGTTTCAGTGTTCCCAAGGTTTGCAAAATGGATGTGAGGTGATTTAGTCCTCATTTCGATTTTGTAAGCTGTCGCAATATTACTTTGGGGCCACCTACCAAATGTTTGAGATTGGACAAAAGGGGTGGTGAGATTATTTCCTAACCCATACAGCATAAAGATGAAAATGTTAGAGCTGAAGGGCCCTTTATCAAAATTTAATCCAACGGCCTACAATTTCAAAACAGAAAATAGGACAGAGTGATTCATGGATATTAAGGAATAGAAAAGAAAGTACCTTGAGGTAAAGAGAAGGTTTAAAACAACAACAATAATGTTAGATTTAGAAGTTATGAGATGAAGGTTTGGAAAATACAGTTGTTTTTTTTTTTTTTAAAAGGGAAGCATTACATAAGTTATTAAAAGTAGTCCAGAATTTCAGTCACATGTTAAAGCAATTCTTTGTAGAAAAAAAAGGGAAATCTCTGTATTACACGTTTGATCAAATTTTATTTTTATACACTTTGGAATGCCACAGAAGGTGCCAAGAAGTCACTTTGATGATTTAGCTTTGCTACATAAATTTAACACACTAGGTATATATACTGTTTGGGCATTCTTCTGAATTGCAAAATGTGTTTCTTGAATAAATACCATGATATATTTAAGTATTTTGATCTTCTGATTCGTAAAGATATTAAATCTCGAAGTATAGCCAACATCCCTGGCCTGGAGAATCTCCATACACAAGCCAGTTTAGAATGGAGGGGCTCCCCCAAGTCTTGTAGTCGTCACGTCATTTTGTAGAGTTACAGTAGATCGGCTTTGTTTTTTCCTTTTAATACTTATAAGTCATTCTACTGAATTTTTGTCAATGTTTTTTGCCTGTAAAAAAGTTGGTGTTCATTTGTCGCCCTTATCACAACACGGTGAAGAGAAGTAGTCTGGCGACCTTCCACGATACATCTAAAACAAAAAAGGCAAAGCAACTGTTCACAGAGTGTGGGATAGAGAAAATTCAGTGGCAATGGTAAAGGATGGTAATGACATCTCTGCGCTCCTTTAAAAGACCTCATTTAGTAGGGTTAGGAGGGAGGTTCCCAAATTTCTGTCCCCACTGGTTGCGTCATGTTGAAAATGTTGATTCCTGGACCCTGTGTTGATAATACTGATTCCTGGACCCTGCCCTAAACTTACCGAGTCAGAATTCCCTGAGGTAGAACCTGGAAATCTGCTTTTTTAAAACAAGCCCCGCAGTCGGCTTGGGAACGGCAAATCAGATACATAACCCTCGCGCCCCCACTGCCCTCACCCCGCCCCTCGGCCCCGCCCCTCGTGGCCCGCCTCGGTATGCCCCGCCCACTCCCCGCCCCCGGCTCCTGCAGTCTCGCGTGGCCTCGCGGGACACTTCCCGTAATGCCCCGCGCCTGGCCGCCGCGGTTGCCCAGCAACGCGCGGTGCGGGCAGCGGGCTGCCGGCGTGCGACTGGGCAATGGGTCTGGGGGTCCTCCCGCCGCTCTTGCTGGTGCTTCTGGAGTGCTGGGCTTCCGTGAGAGCCCAGGCCGGGGCCACTGTGGCGGTGACGACGGAGGCCCTCAACTCTACGGAGCCAGCCCCGATGACTTTACGACCTACCTTATCTCCTAAACCCCCCAATACCCCCAGGGCCCCCGGGCCCTCCTCCGGTCCCAGACCCACCCCGGTCACTGACGGTGGGTACCAAGTGCTAATTCCGGGGGATTTACAGTGATCCATCCTGGAGGGGGTAGCCCGGGTGAGGATGTAATAATAATGATGGTTAACGTTTATTGAACACTTACTTTGTGCAAGCATTGCTAAGTGTTCCGTAGACATTATTTCTTTCAACAACCATTGGAGGCAGATGTTATTCTTGTCATACTAATGAAAAAACCGAGGCTCAGGGCATAAGAGGGACAGTATCACATCTTTGAAAGTACTTGCAGTGGTCGGACAGCATTAATGCTAAAGGTGATAATGAATGAGTCTTTGCAATTCTGCAGCCAAAGATGAAATTCAATCGAAAGTTTCTAGACAGTTGTGGAGATTAAATGAATAGGGTGCACCAAACTTTTCACTTATCAAAAAGAGACCCCAAATGTTTAGCTTACTAAATGTGACTAGGTCAAGGCCCTTGTCTGTTGACTTGAATTATGAAAACCCAGGACTCCTGTTGAATTGGAGGTAGGAAGTTATGGGGTGAGGGGTTATGCTCACTTCTTAGGATTCATCTTTAGAGATAATTAAGATATTTCTCAGAAAGTCTTATTCTGAAGTTACATGTTTATTGACTATTTTATAAGCTGCTTTGTCATGGATGAGTTCAGAGGATGTCTGTGATCCCTAGATTGAGTGCAAAATTTTGTGAATATACATTCTTGGGGGGTGAGGGTTTATAGCAGTGAGCAATTTTTCAAAGAGTTTTGAAATCTTGAAAAAATCTTTTAAGTCCTCTGACTGTAACCCCAATAGATGGGCAGTATTTTTTATTCCTTCTTAAGAGAAAAGGATTTTTTAAAAAAAATTAAATAAGGCTTAGTATTAGTAAATAGAAAAGTCATCATTGGCTGATGTCCTGAATTCTAGGACATAACTTCAGTTACTGAACCATTATTTCTCCAAAGGGCCTCCTTTATAAATTTTGAGTAGCCTATAAGAAAAAGTACAGAAATATATTTGCTATTTCAATATATAAAAACAAAACTCTGTTTTATGTTGAAACTTGATTTGATGAATTAATAGGAAAGCTAAATCAATGACAAATTGGGACAATATAGCAGAATATTCAATGCTTGAAATTCTCTAATATTTTTGGACTGGGTTATCTTTTATCCTTATAAGTATTCCATCTGTTAATAAACTTTCTCCCAAAATCAAATGTTCTTGAACCATTATTATTAGAGCATGTGTTCAGGGCTGTTTTTCCAGGATGGGAGATGAATTTGCACTTCATCTTATTATTTTTATTTTTATTTTTTTACACCTACAGCACCTGGTATTCTTAGGTGGTCTCCCATCCAATACTAACCAGGCCCAACCCTGCTTTTAACTTCCAAGATCAGACGAGATCGGGCACGTTCAGGATAACATGGCCATAGACCACACTTCATTTTTTTAGAAAGGCGTCTATTTAGACCGACTTACTGTGTACTAGGCACTCTGTAAGCATTTCATCTGTGATGTGTCTCATTTAATAACAACTCTGTGATGCGGGTTATCCCTATTTTTTAGATAGGTGAATTAATTGTCTGATTTTAAGTCACACCCCTGGTACATGCTAGAGCAAGAAGCTATTCTGAGTGGAGAACTAGACAACCACGTGCAGAATGGGTTACAGGTGGAAGAGAAGGATGATAATTTTCATCGTGAATCTGAATTCTGTTCATTAGTAGTTACCTGCTCTATATGCCAGGCATGTGGATATTAAAAGAAGTAGAAGAGCAGCTGAGTGCTACTTAGACCCTGCGAGTGCTTAACAGACACTTGGTCGATTAGGTACACTTATATCCTGGATAGAGACTTTTTTTTCTAAGTGGAGTGATTAGACACTATTGCATTGTCCTTGGTAATCTTATAGCTACCTACAAGACTTTTAAGTTTTGGAAAAAAAATCAAGATTGTAATTTTAAACATATAAGGAAGGGAACCTAAATACTGCTTATTTTATATATTAACATACACGAGTTGCATTACCGTTTTACTAACCACATAGAGGAATCCTTGACTAGAGAGAAGCATTTAAACTTAAGGGGAAAAAACTTTCATATCTTAGACTAAGAAAGGATTGTATATTTATTGACAAAACCTTCCTCTTCTAATATACTTTTTTCAGAGTATGTTATTGTACCTTTTTTGAGCTATATTTTTCTAAAACTCATTTTTATTGTGAAATAATTCATACATGCAATAAGAATGTTGTATGGGCTGTCTACCAGCATTTACTTGAGATCGTTTTTTTGTTTTTGTTTTTCTTTGCATGAAATTCTTTTTTGAATGAAATTCTTTTTTGAAAAAAGAAATGTTACAGTTAAGATTGAAGCACTGATTACTACCATGAGTTCAGTGTTTATCATTCTCATGATCTGCTGTTTCTTTAAAAGGGTTTTCCCTCCTTTTTGACGAATAAAATAGGGAATTAAAAATCCAAATAGTCATCATTAAAAATGAAAAGTTGCTGAGTGGGGAGATTCCTAACCCTCCCCATACTTTATTGTCTTAAATTACCAAAGATATTTCTAGGATCCCAAGTACAAAGCACCTGAGTCAATTTTATTCTTATATACTCATAGTTTGTTAATGCGGGCTCAGCTTCAAAGCTTCAGGTGACATTTGAGGAGAGGTACAAGATTGAGAATCTTGATTCCTGGTGGCCTTAAGTGGGTCCTTCCTCCGAAACAGAATCTCTAGAGGAGGAATTTGGGGATCTGCAATATGAAACTGGTGGTTCTTGTGGTCAGGCATGCTGGTTCTTAAACCTGTTAATTATCAGCATCACCTGGAAAGTTTTTGCGCAACACAGATGTCTAGGTTTGACAGCTTGCCAAGTCAGAGTCTGTAGGTAGAGCACAAATGACTTTCTAAGTAGGTCAGATGATTAGCCACTTTGAGGAAATCCCGAATTGAGGAGTGCTCATACTAATTTTCACTTCACAAATTTCCCCCAAAGTACAATAGGAAAAATCAAATGGACCTTTTGTATGAAAAGGATATTGGGTACATCGCAGTGGTAGGGGGCAGTCACTACCTGCTGATCGTGATGCTCTGCATCCTACCTCTCTTGTTTCTGTAGTTGCTGCTCTGTGTGTGTGTGACCTGTCTCCAGCACAGTGTGATGTCAACTGCTGTTGTGACCCCGACTGCAGCTCCATGGATTTCAGTGTCTTTTCTGCTTGCTCAATTCCAGTTGTCACGTAAGTTTGTGACACATGCAGTTTTGATAAAATTTGCACTGGGATTATCAAATTTCAGGTTGGAAACTCCCCCAAGCTGAAAAACTCAAACTTGATTTCCTGAATTTTGTATCATTCAGAAGCCATGCTGTCCAAACCAATATATAGAAGAGTATCCATCCCTTATTTGCATCCAGCCAGATGATAGTGTAAGCAAAAGAGTATACTTTTTAAAAAGAGTATAACAAAAACCTCTGTTTCAGAGACTGAATTACATTTCACTTTGATGTGTAAACACATTACGTGTCATGTTTTTGTATCTGTGAATTAGTTTTATTTATAGCCAAGGGTGAAAGTTGCAGTTCAGTTTTACAGCTTTTGTTGTGGGCATAGTACTTGTAACAAAAATTTAAATAGATAGTCAGGAAAGCTTTGTTTATACTTTTCTGATATGTAAATCTACCAGGAATTCTCATGGTTCACATTGTATAGAAAATGGAAAATGACATTCCCGTGGTTTACAAGGGAAAGGAATAATCTCTTCCGAATGATCTGTTTCTCATAATTCAGATTTCAAAGCTTTTTGAAAAAACAGCACTTAAATAGGTTAATTTATTCAGGATGAGCCCAATATATTGAGAGATAGCTAATTTAAATTTAACCTTGTAGCAAGTTGTAGCAGCTGATACTTGATAGATTGAATACTTTTTGGAAGTGCAGTGTATTTTTCCCATGAGAACCTATTTTATTGACTAATGGGAAATTGAATCAACTTCTAGTATTGCAAAAATGCTTGGAGAATGAGATATAGTCAAGATTATTTTTTCTGGCTACCTGGACTGTAACATGGTTTAGTTTTTGCTGAAAATGGTCCTGCTTTCCTGACTTAGTAAGTACCAGGAGCCTGAGAGTGAGATTTCTGCTCCAATTTGAGGTCATTATTTAGAATGTCGATTCTTTTTTTATTAGCCAATACTGTAATTTTAGATATAGACTAGAGTGGAGGTCAACAAGCTTTTTCCATAAAGAGCCACCTGATAAGTATTTTCAACTTCGCAGGCCATGTGGTCTCTGTTGCAAAGTCTCAACTCTACCATTGTCGAGCAAAAGCAGCTGTAGACAGTTTATAAATGAATGGGCATTACTATGTTTAATTAGAAGTTAGAGCTGAATCCATAGTGCCTTCAGGAAGGACCTCAGCATTTTTTTGAGTTAGTTTTGCTTGTGGTTTTCTCCTAAATATGGATTGTAGAAATAGTGAAATCAAAACTAATACCCCTAATTAATTGAGTGTGCTTGTGATGTAGGTTCCAATTCATAAAAGTCTTATTTATGTTTGCTTAACTGTCAACAGCTAATCCTATAATCTAATAAATATAAATTAATCGTTAAGACTATTGGATTAATGCCTGTTTTTCCCATGCGATGTAAGCTTCGTGAGAGTAGGAAGAATTATCTCTTTTATATAGCACATACTCCTAGTGCCTAGCACAGCTCCTGCCACATAGTTGGCCTTCATTAAAAATGAGTCAAACAGGTAACTGACTTTCTCCCATCCCCAGCTGATTCTCTAGTATTGCCTTTTGACTTCCTATACTGTTCTTACAGGCAGACACCCAGGCCAGAAACCAGGAGGCTGCCCTGACTCCTGCCTTTGCCTTACCTTCTCATCCCTAGGCTCTCTTTCACACTTCACCATGCCTTTCATGAGCACTTCCTGTTGCCAGCACCAGGGATATGAAGATGAGTTAGACACAGTCCTCCCTCAGAGAGCTCATTGAGTAAGGGAGACAGGTGAATACATGGCAGTTTCTGCACTAGGTGCTAGGAGAACTCAGAGGAGTGGCATCGAACTCAGACAGTTGCTCTTGGGAAGCCTTTCTAGAAAAGATGATCTGAGCTGGGTCCTGGAGGAGAAGTAGAAGTTGGTCAGCATGGAATCAGGGGAAGGGCATTCAAGGCAAGCAAGCCGCATGGCAGAGTCCTGGGAGTGAAGGAGTATGGCCCGTTGGCTTAACTGCGGGTAACTCAGTGTGGCTCTAGGAGGGTGAAATGAGGGGAGTGAGGGGAGGTGGTGGGGACCCCAGATCCCGAGGAGCCTTGTGTGTATGCTGAGGTATTTGTCTTGGATTCTACAGGGGGCTGGGGAGTGAGGGGATCAGATTCCCATCTTATGAAATTCTGCAGCAGCATGGAAGATAGGTCACAGTAGCCAAGCCTGGTGGTGGGGAGCCAAGTAAGAAGCTGTTGCAGATGAGGATTAATAGGTATCCACCACCCCAAAGGCTGTGACAGTGGGATTACAGAGAAATACACAGATCTTATACTGATTCTGATTTAGAGGATTAGAGAGCTGTCAGACTGGAGGGGGAGGAGTAAGGAGGCCCATTCTGCTGAGTCTTCCTTCATGTGTTTGTCCATTCCTACTTTCTTTACTTTATAAGCTCACACCTTGTCACTTACTTGATAAAAAAACTTTAAGAAACTTACATTAAGTGCAGACTCCTTAGCCTGGATTCAGATCTATCCTCAACCTCTTTCAGATCTGTTTCCTACTAACCCATCTCAGATCCTCTACCCAGCCCAGCTTTGCTACTCAAAGTTTTCCAAACACCATCAGTATATTACTCATCCTTGGCCAATGCTATTTTTGCAGTTAGATTAGCCCCCTATTTCTCCTCTGATTCTTACTCATTTTTTCAGGCCCAGTAGGACTTGTAAATTTTTAAATGCTGGATCTTTTCTCATAAATACTACTTACTGGTTGTGTGTGTGTGTGTGTGTGTGTGTGTGTGTGTGTGTTTTCCAGAAAATATTCTTTATGCCCATGATAACAACTGATGTAGAGACTATTTGGAAAAGTGGACTGTTATAAAATAAAGCAGTAGCTTCCTTATACTTTAGCAATAACCATGCAAAAATATTCAATGGAAATGGATTATATTCATAACACCAGTAGAAACATAACATATAATTAGGAATGAATTTAACTATTCAGAATTTATATGAAAACTTCAAAATATAGTGACAGAACTTTGAATAAATGGAGAGATATTCTATGTTGGGATGGAGAGAAACATTATATAAACATTTCAATTAATTTATAAGAATTTATAAATGTAATTCCAGTCAGATGGGAGAGGGATGATGTGTTAAAATGATTCTAAAATTCATCTGGAAGAACAAACAGATGAGAACAGCCAAGAAGTTATTGAATAAGAAGAGCAAACTACCAAGTTGCAAACATGTAACACAACAATAATGAAAATAATGAGTATTGATTCGTGACAGATTGGTAGGTAAGTCAGTGAGAGAGAATAGAAAGGCTGAAAATCAATTGTGAGTACCAGTTTTGTACACAGTATATGATGTAGGATGAGTAACTTGAAAAACAAAAAAACATTGGATTCCTGCTTCATAGGATGAAACCAAAGTAAATTACCAATAGATTGAAAAGTGAAATATTTTTAAAAATTAATGAATGAATGAAAAATGTAGATGAAAGTTATTACACTTGGATTAGGGAATGTCTTTTAATCATAAATCCTCAAACAAACTATAAAAGAATGACAAATTTACAAAAATCAAGTTTTACCTCAATTAAAGGAAAGAGGGATATGATTGTAAAAAAAGAGCTAAAATTTCTATCTGACAAAAAACACCATAAAATTAAAAGGTAATGAACTGGGGAAAACATATGACATATTTTTTCAAAGTAGATTCTTCAATATGGATTCTCACAATTTAATGACAAGACATTCTAATTAAAAAATTAAACATTCTAATTTAAAAAAATAGTCAATTGATGTGAACAAGCAGCTAACCGAAGTACCAGTGAGCAATAACCACATGAAAAAATGTTTCACCTTGCTAGTAAATGAGAAAATTTAAATTAAAATAATGAGGTAACAGGTTTTTGCCCATAAAATTGACAAAGTATTTATAATTTGGATAACATCCAATGTTGGCAAGAGTGCAAGGAAATAGCACTCTTGGTACATTACAGTGTTGGTGACGATGCATCTTGCCTTTCTGGAGGGCAATCCGGCAGTATGTCTGAGAAGCCTTAAATAACGCACCTGCCTTTTGACCCAGCAGTTCTCCTTGAGGGGATATAGCCTAAGGAAATAACTGGAGACGTTCATAAAGATATGTGCACAAGGATGTCATTATAACATTATATATAGTTGAGGGTAATTAGAAACAGCCTAGACCAACAGTAGAGGATTGGTTAAAAAAATATCGGAGTATCTTAGTAGGCTGGTATACAATGACATTATTTAGTATAATATTGCCAAAACGTATTTGATGATGTGGAAATATTGGGCCATATACATTAAGTGAGAAAAGGCCTCAAAGTAGTATGTGGAATATGATCCCTTTTTTGTTCTGGTTCTATCTCCATACCATTTTTATAACCATATCAAATTGATTAGGCTTTGTCAAGGCTAGGATTGGTCCAAGACTTGACTGTACCATAACTTCTAAGCCCCAAAACTTCCAGATGACTTCACATTTTCTCATTTTCATAATCCTTTCAAGATGGCTTTATTCTAAAGACAAGGAATATTTGTTCCCTCCTGGTTACTTATTATAAACAGTCTGAAGTTCTGCAAGATGTTACAGAATTGATTCTGTCAGAGTTTACAAGGTTCATTTACATCAAAATTATACCCTGATCTATATTCCAGATTTGACAAGATTTCCTTGAAGGTTATTCTCCTTGTCTAAATATTTTCCCTGTTAGAGGAAAAAGTTTCAAATGCCAAATATTTTACCACTGAATAAACTAAATAAAAATGGATTCAGTTCTAACACTACACTTTCATAAATAAATATCCTCCATGTAGTTAATATAGCACAAGCATCTGACTATTTTAAAATAATCTTGACTCAGATTGTGTGTTTGCGCTTTAAAACTTTGTTTTATTGTTTTTCTAATTTACAGGGGTGATAGTCACTTTTGTAGCCAAAAAGCAGCCATCTATTCATTGAATTTTACAGCAAACCCACCTCAGAGAATATTTAAACTTGTTGACCAGATTAATCCATCTATTTTCTGCATTCATATTACAAACTGTAAGTATTTGATGGTGATATACTTTGTGAAACTCTGAAATTTTTTCTTTTAAAAGTTCTTTTATGGAAAAAATGTCCCATTTACTTAGATTTAAGGGAGTCACTCTGTGGTTTGGCTAGGGTGTATGTATCTTCTGAGGCTGTTTCAAAGACAGCTGCAAGTAACTTTATAGCCTGTGGGCATGCACATTCTTTTAAGAAGTAATTCTGCTCATGTAGTTGTCTTTTGAAGTTTCATACTCTGTTTCAAAGGTGTTTATGATATGTAGACGTACATAGGAATCTAGATTTATTTAGGTGTACATAGTATTTTTTTGCTTTATTTCCTCCTTGTTTAATGGTTGAGAGTCAGGTTCAGCTTTGGTTTCAATTTCCTTTTTTCTCTTTTATTTTTACTTAGAATATTTGCATGAAAACAGGATCTTTATTTTTATCTGAGCAGTTAGCTCAAATAGGTGTCTAGATCCAAAGCACGCATAAATGTAAAATGTTTTCAAGATTTCAAAGATCAGAGACACATTTATGATTTTATCAGTTAACCTTCATATTTTTTCAGAATGTCTTTATATTTTGCTTTTATCTCTTTACAAATGAAAACGTAGATGAATGCTCTGTGATTTGTAATCAGAAGTAGTGGCTGGTCAGTCGTTGTCACACTCTGACTTAACACCAGCCTAGTGAACATACCTACTTGCTGCCTTCTTCTTCCTCTTCCATACACAGTGTTATAGCCTCTGGGGCTTCAGAGGTGGCTGTGTGAGAGTTGGATCCGCATCCTTCATTCCCACAGCCATCTGGGGAGAGCTTCCCCCTTGGGGTTTATGCAGCTGGCTCCTCAGTCCATGGGTGGAGAAAGAGACTGATTATTATCGTCTACTGTTGTGCTGTTTACCCGTAGGCTTTGGAAGCCAATGCTTCCACCCTGGTAGAGAAATAGGCCAATTCTGAGGCTCCTGTTTATTTAATCAGATTCAAAAAATCTTTGGGGTAGTAAATATATAGAGATACTTTGTTTTTTTCAGGTCAGCCTTAATGCTACTGAAAACTGTTTCAAAATATTTTATATGCTATACATAATACACGTGTCTTTTAAACTGATCAAAGATTCTCTTTCTAAAAACAGATAAACCTGCATTATCCTTTATTAATCCAGAAGTGCCTGATGAAAACAATTTTGACAAATTGATAAAATCATCTGATGGTTTTTCATGGAATGCAGAATCAGATGTTTCTTTCACAACTGAATCAGAGACTCAAAATACTTCTAAATATGAGGTGAGCCAAGAATCTAAGTCTGTTCATCCTGTTCTTGTAAGTTAAATTTTCAGTTTATTCCCAGTTAAATTGGCTACTGAAGATATAGAATTCATATTATAGACCAAAAAAACCTATTAATCAAAGATCATGAAAATTAAAATTGAATAGTTGAATCCTAACATAAGGTTTAAAGTCGTTTATTCCTTGGTAAACTTGCATTTATCTCTGCAGAATTCTTTGTTTTTCTCCACCTCAAATGATGCAGCAAAGTGCTGGAGGCATGCTGCTGGGAACACAAAGTGAACTGGTCCTCTTCTTGGTCCTCCTTTCAAAGTTGTATTTAGTTGTACAGACTTGAGGAAGATGTGGGCTATTTTTATCTATTCATTAGTAAACCTTAAGTGCAATATTCATTAACTTTGACTAAACTTCAAAATTTTCAGAAGCATCCTTTTAAAAGAGAAGTATAAAAGCAACATATGCTAGTTCTAAAAGTTAAAAGTCCATGGGTACATAAATAGAAATGCGAAGACCCCTGTCTCCGTGAAAATGCCCACTGCACATCACTGGTGACAGATTGGTGTGTGTTCCTGATCTTAGATACATCTATATGCACGTGGTACTGTACGGAAGTGGGATTTATAGAGCAAAGCTATTCACATTGTTCTATAAACTTCCTTTTCTATTCAGTGATAAGTCTTATACATCTTCCCATGTCAATATAAAAGTTACCATTTCTTGAGCATTTTCCATGGGCCAGGCACCATGCGGAGCCTCACACAACTTCAGGGAGGGACACGTTATTGTCCCCATTTAAGTTATGAGAAATCTTCGGTATGGGAAACTAACTTGTCAGAGCTAGTGTTGGAGCTCCATTTTACTGATACAAAGTTTTCCTTCTGTGTATGTATCATAAATTATTTTGAGCTGATCTGCTTTTAACAGGTATTTGTTTCCAGTTTTTTCTATTATAAATAATACACACTGAACATTCTTATAGATACGTACATATTTATCTGATTAAATTCTTCGGATGTGTTCATAAATGGGTCAGCTTGGTCAAAATGAGGGGAAATTGAAAGTATCAATACCAGAGGGCCCTCCAGAAAGATCACAGGAGCTTACACTCCAGCTCCAGGGAAGGAGAGGGCTTGCTTCCCCAAAGCCTTGCTGGCACCAAGACATTTGGAGATTTTCAAACTCAAGAAAATTAGCTCTATGCCGAGTAGACATATTTTGTGTATGAAGGGAAAATTTCATGGGGTTCACTTTTGGGAAAGAAAACATAGATCTATGTTATGATTTTAACTGGTACAGTATATGTATCTGTTATTTAAATAATTATTACTAGTGAAAAATAATTCCCTCTCTCACCCCTGTCCCTGAGTACTGAGTTCCTGTCTACAGAGGCAGACACTTATGTCAGCCTCTTCTGTACCCCTCCGGAGGAATTCTTTAATAAAAAGTCCCGCAAATACAGTAACACGCACACAGAAACACACATCCTTAAAGGAGAAGGGTGGGACAGTTAGATGGAAGCCCCACGCGGGAGGGACCACATCTGATTTTTGCTCCTCACTGTGTTCCCGGCACCTGCACTGCTGCCTGGCACATAGTAGGTGTCCGATAAGTGTCGAATGAATACCTAATGTCACTAACAGATCTCTGTGGTTCTGTTTGCAGTATGGGGTTCCTCTGCAGACTTCAGATTCATTTTTGAGATTTCCTTCTCCCCTTACGTCCTCTCTGTGCAGTGATAATAACCCTGCAGGTAAGAGAGTGGGCAGTTTTCTTTCTATAAACAGAGTTTGCTCTTAGTTCAAATTTATAGTAGTTATAACGAACCATGTTTCACAACTAGAAACAAGGAGTCTTGGAGTTGAAAGAGGCCTCGAAGGTTATGGAGTTCAGAGTCCCACCTTTGCCGGGATCTTTCCTGCCACACGCTTGAGCATTTGCAGTGACGAGACTCACAGTCTGAAACCAGCCCACTCAGTTATTTAACAGGTCCAGTTGCTAGAAAGTTCTTTCTTCATTGGAGCTCAAGTTCATCAGTAGTTAGCATTTATTAAGCACTTACTGTGTGCTGGGTATGCTGTTAAGTGCCTCTAAGGTGGGATTATTGTCATTATTTAGATGAGGAGGCTGAGAAACGTTCAGGTTCTTGCTGAGGCTTACTTAGGTGGTCGTGGAGCAGGGGTGTCACACACGTGCCTGCCTCCCATGGGTCCTGCTTCTCCTCTCAGGATCTGTGGAGTAATCCTCTCGGCAGGGGAAGACACCAGGCCTGGCTCTCCCATGTGTACACCAGCCTCACTGTGAAGAAGCTCGCCAAGTAATGGATCATAGCTTGTGGCTTAATGAAGCATCATTTGATACATGAAAGAAAATGTATTCTGTTGAAAAGATGCTTAACCTTGTTTGTAATAGAAACAGTGTAACTTAAAACCAAACTGAGGTACCATTTCCATCGAATGGATTGTGCAGAAGCAGGCACTCAGCTACATAGCTGGGGGACTACAGGTTGGTGCAATGTCTGTTTAACAACATGTATGAAAACTGCAAACGAGTTTGCCCTCGGACCCAGCTGTTCTACTTCTAGGAGTTGATCCACAGGAACTCTGGCCCACATGCAAAATAATAGTTTGTAGCAGCATTTGTGACAGCAGAGCTAGAGGTGGCTTGAAAGTCCGCTCATGGGGAACTGGTTATTCCTTAAAAAGGGAGGAGGAAGCTCTGCAGGTACTAGATAGGCTGAACTACAAGATCGATTGTCCAGTGGGAAAAAACAAAAGGCAGGATATATATTGTGCATTTGTTTCCAAAAGAGGAAAGAAGTACTAAATACATAGATACGTATATATATACGTATGTGGATATATATACACACACACTTTTATTTGCATAGAATATTTCCAGAAAGATGCATAAGAAACTTTATGTTGATTGTCTCTGGGGAAGTGAACTGGTGGTAGTTGCGGCGGGGGGTGGGGGGAGGATGACAGGTGTTGGAGGAAGACGTCTCTCAATACCTTTCTGTGCGCTTTGAATTTTGAATCATGTGAATGTATTACCTATTTGAAAAATAATTTTTAAACCTGATTCTGAACATGTTGTATATCTGTCATAACTTATTTTGTGGTTTTACTTAGACTACAGTTTTTTAGTTACCATTGAACAGTTGATAATTTTCTTCTCTCTCTTTTTTTTCTCCTTGGGAATGTCATGATTTCCAGCATTTTTGGTGAACCAAGCTGTTAAGTGCACCAGAAGGATAAATGTAGAACAGTGTGAAGAAATTGAAGCCCTGAGCATGGCTTATTACAGCAGCCCTAAAATTTTGAGGGTAAGAATTATTTTGAAGTGAAACTGATTCATTAAGTATGTTTTCCGTTCTTTGTACCCTTAAAATATGACAAATATAGCATAATTTCAGTACATGAATGACACTCAAATTTAAATTTTTCTTCGGTTCTTTGGTATACTGATACCAAAGATACTGAGAAAATCATTTAAAATAATTTCTGTTTTTATATCATTAACTCATATTTTGCCTTCACTCATTTTTTTTCTTGCTTCTTTCATTCATTTCAGTGGTAACCAATAATGTCTGTCTCCTGAATAAAAAACTTTATTAATAACCAAAAACTTTAGCACTTACAAAATCAATCTTAATGTGTGATAAAAATAATCATGTTAGAACCAAAAAGATATCTCTTGAGAAACAGGCCATAGAAGAATAGAAAATCTACTTCCTGGTTGGCAGATGAGATGCGCAACCAGGAAAAGACAGGACGTGGGATTGCTGGAGAAGGGAACGGAGGCTTTTTCTTCCAGGCTGCAGTGACCGAAGCCGGAACTGAATAAATGAGGCTGTTGGCCTCACTTGGTGGATGACACGGAGGGTCACGTGGGAGAAGATATTTTTCAGTGATTAAAAATCGTATAATTGTTGTGAAAGCCCCGCTCTCCTGATTTCCTTTTTTTGGGTGGGTTGGGGGTAGGGGTGGTGGCCATGGCACCAGTGCCCATCTGGGCTTCAGTTTTCAGAATCAAGTTTCACTTTTTCCCCTCCCTTCCCTTCCCCTCTCTTCTCATAAGGCAGCCATCTAGGCCTGTGCATTCTTCCAGCGGGTTTGACTTCTCAGTTTTCTGGAGGTAGCCCCTCAGGCGTGCGGGCCGTCTCTCCGCATAGGCCTCCCCAAACGTGTCTGTCTACTCATCTCTCTCCCGCAGGCTCCCGTTGGCCTAATCGGGTGGCTGCCTTGTGGTTAGAGACGTGAGTGAGGTTGAGGGAGATGGACTCGAGTGAAGGGAGGCTGAGACCTTCAGGAAGAGCTCCGGCTGTGGTGGGGCGGCGGGTGCTTGGCCTCAAGGGGCTCGGGCTAGAGGCAGGAAGCCACGCTGGGAGGCCGTGGGAATGACCTGGGTGCGACGGTGTCCCAGGGAACACAGATGCAAGGAGAGTGACTGGGAGGATAGCAGCCTTGTCTTCCCCTCGGTGCCGTGTCACTGAGGACCATGTGGGAAGTACCCAACAAGTGCGCTGAAGCGGGGCGGCTTCTGATCTGGAGGAGGTGGATCTAGAAGGAAAATGTAGAGTGGCCGCTTTGGTTATGGCAGAGATAGAAAAATGTGTAGACAGCAGGTCTCCATTCAGAAAACTACTTTCCTCTTTGTGAAGTCTTTAACAAGATGAATATGCCCCCTAACATAGGGTCTGAAAAAGCAATAAAAACGCTTCTTTTTGTTGTAGTTTTTAACAACATTTATTGTTTCTTTTTGTCTAGGTGCCTAATTCAATAACAGAGGTAAGAATATTTCTTAATGGAAAGTCAGTTTGTAATACGCGATCTTATTTTCAAGCTCTTTGAAGTGAATACATGTATGATTAGAAGGGAGCCTTACTGCCCCAAACAAAAATGTGTCAAAAAGCAAGCAGAAATGAAGCAAGGAAACCCCTTAATAGATGACCCTTTTGTAATCACAGATTGGCATGATCGCCTTTTGTGCTTTCAGGGCACCCTGATACCTTCTTGGGCCCTTGTCAGGATTGCCGGCCCGCTCCTGGTGACATCTGTCTAGTGTGGAACACAGGACATTTTGCCCAGTGACTGTACACACCTGTGTGGGATGTGGGTGCTCTCGGTGAAGCCTCAGGGGTTGAGTTGTGGGTGCGCTGTCAAGGCCTTATTGCCCGCAGCTCAGGGGTTGTGTCAGGCCATGGTGAGGGGGCCCACGTCTTCCCGTGGATATGTTGAGACAAGGAACGTGGCTCCCTCTTATTCTTGGGTCCACGCCCTATGCCTGCCTGTGAGTACAGGTGATGGCCCGTCATCATCTCCCAAAGAACTGTGGGATTGGTTGGCCTTGTTCAAAACTTACCTTTGCCATTGCTTTCTTGTATAACACACGTCTCAGTCTCCCCGGCTGTCAAACAGATGGTCAGCCCTGAAGCTCATGAGGTGCTCTGTGCAGCGTCTGGCACACAGGGAGCACTCAGGACAGCGATGCCTACTGTGATGCCTACTGTAATTGATTTCATTAAGTCTCTAGACACAAATGTGTTGGAGGTAGATATTTGAAGGAGATAGTCATTTGGCTTTCAACTTCACACTACTGTGTGTGGGCCTGGATTTCCTCCCATGCGAAGGTGTTTTCCAACTTGTTTAGTTACAGGGTTTCTTCAAATGAGATCTGAAGCAGAACTCTCCCTGGCGTGTATGTGGATTGACTCCGAAGCCCCTGATTGCAGCAAGGGTGGGGGCCAGGTGTCTTCCACCTGCCCAGCCTCCCCATCTCTGCCCTCTCGGTCCCTCCAAGGAACCCTGCAGCTCCCAGGAACCCAGTCAGAAATTCGTATTATAGAGTAGCTCTCAAATACCTCCACCCACTAGAAAGTGCTTTGAGTCTACCGTTCAAAGTTTAAACCATCTGTGGGAGCAGCGGCCCTGTCCATGCTGTATTCTTGGTACAAGGGCGGCGCCTGGTATGTTCTGGGCACCCAGCGAGTTATGTGTTCAGTGAATGAATGACTAGCGGATTGGTTCAAATAGAAAACTATTATGAGAAATAATGAGATGTTACAGAAAGGCACAGACCGGGTGCCATGCAGTGTGCATGTGCTGTCCATGCCTGCAGTCCTTCAGTAATCTCACAGTCCTAGGAGAAGGTCCCGTTATTGTCACTCTGCCGCATGAATCATAGATGAGTCTCTTGCCCAAGGCTATCCAGCAGGGAGGTAGCAGAGCTAGGACAGGGATCCAGGCTCTCTGGCCCCAGATACCTTATTCTCAGCTATGACGTCGGACTAGCTGTGCCGTGTGTCAGGCCTTGATTTACAAGCTTCAAGCACGTTCTCATTACATCCTGTGGCCAAGCAGTCAGGAAGCGATGGGCTGAAACTTGCAGCTCAGATCTGCGTGACATTAAAGCATGTGCTCTGAAATGCAAGTGTGTCATCTAATATCAGAGATTCGCTTAAATTTTTTTAAAACGCAACTTGCAAGGTCTGTTAGAGGATCAGGAACACAAAGGTTGGGTCCAGTCTCCCCATTAGTTGAAGCCCGTTATAATTGCCTGGAATCATTGTCAATATCTGTGGAACCATCAGTGAAAAATTAATTTGTGGCCTTATAGTTTCACTGTTAAGGATGCTTTAGTTCTTTGCCAGTGGGTAGTTTGGGGATGGGATATGGTCACATAGGACAGTCAGGAAACCAGAAAAACTCTACCATTTCCATTCTTGTGACTGTTCCAGTGGGTGTTGATAGACGAATGTAGCTCTTGCCACTTTCCATCGCTCTTTCCAAAACTTGTCTAAATGGGACCCTTTGGTTTCTGCCAGCCACACCCACATACCGTGAGAACGGCGCCATCAGAGGCTGGTATGGAATAGTGAGCCCTTTTGTGGAACCCACTGTCATTGCTGAATGAGGGATGAGCATGTTCAGATAAAGGGAACCGGAGTTGTCTTGATGACTTGTGCTTAAGAGCTAATTCACTCCTAGCGTGAGACTCCCTACATAACTCTGAAACCCACTGGTGTGGCTTGTTGTGCAGAGGGCCTTGTGGTGATTGGTGTTGCCCTTCTGCCACTTTGTCACATGCGACATCTTTGCTTCCGAGCCACGTCATGTTCTTATATGAGAGGCTTGACTTATAAGCACAGTTGCAGGTCTTCTTGGTCATGGTTGCAGACATATGAGATCTACTTAATTATCTATAAAAATAACAGCTTAAATACTTAATAATTTTGAATTATAAACAGCATGACACATGATTGAGGCCAAAGTTCAAAACAATATAAAAAGCTAGATACAAGTTAGGTTCCTCCTTAAACAGTGATTTCTAAGAGTTGACATTTAGCACAATTGTCAGATTTGTTGTACAGTATGAAGAGGCCCAACGAGGGATTCAAGCCATTTAAAGAATTGCTTGCTGCTTTGTCACTCTGCTGGTGATGGACATGAATATAAAATGTCCTTTGATGGCACAGGGCTTCCTGATTCTGCTTAAAATTCTTGTCTTTGCTCTTACCCATGATCACACCACTCTGCGTGTGTGAGTGTGTGTGTGTGTAAAGTGTAAGTGTGTGTAGAAGTTGTGTATAAATTGAGTCAAGTGTATATTCAGGAAGGGTGTGGGGGTTTAGGAGGCTGTACCGTGGGATTGTGTGGAGAATGTGGATGTGTGTACAGAGCAAGTGTGTTTATCCATAGGAGCTGTGTTTTGGAGATGAGAGTTTATATGTGTTTGATGGTGGGATAGAGCTGTGTATGTGTATGTGTGTGTATGTGTACATGTGTATATAAGATCTAATTCACATACCATAAAACTCACCATTTTAAAGCATACAATTCAGTGGTTTTTTTGTGGACTCCCGCGGGTCTGCGAGCCATCACCATTATTTAATTCCAGAACATTTTTATCTGAATAAAGAGCCTGTGCTCATTAACAGTCACTCTTCATTCTTCTGCCACACCCTCCCCCAGCCCCTGGCAACCACTGGTATAATACCTTCTGTCCCTCTGGATTTGCCTGTTCTGGACATTTTCCGTAAATGGAATCATATACTATGTGACCTTTTGTGTTTGGCTTCTGTCACTTAGCATAATGTTTTCAAGATTCATCTACGTTGTATTGTAACATTTATCAGTACTTTATTCCTTTTTATGGATGAGTAATATTCTTTCGTATGGAGGTACCACCTTTCATTTATCCATTCATCAGTTGATGGACATTTGGGTGGTTTTTGGTTTGGGCTATTGTGAATGCTGCTTTGAACATTTACGTACAGGTTTTTGTGTGAACATACGTTTTCAGAGGTAACCACTTTTAAAGTTTGGGTTGTGTCAAGTATTTTCTATGTGAATATACATATGCGTTTACATATAAATATCTGTCTTTTTGCAAACGTGGAATTATAGCATGCCTGTTGTTCTATACCATGCTTTTCCCTCCTTGGCAGTGTATCAGTGGAGGTTTGTTTCAAGTGTTTTGTTTGTTTTAACCTGTTCACCTCTTACAGTGTGTCTTCAGTAATCCAGGACTTTACTTTGCAGGTCCCTATCACTGTTCAGTCCATTGTCATTCAGTCTCTCAATAAAACTCTAACACGACTGGAAGACACGGACACGTTGAAGCAGGCTCTTGTCGAGGCTGGGGCTGTTAAAATCTGCACTAAGGTCGTTCTAGAGGTAGGTGCCCAGTTTGGCCTCGAAAGCTCGAGATTTGTGGCAGACTCAGGTTTCATTGTCCTGGGAGGTTAACTGGACTCCCTCCTAAGGGGGTTCTGGCCCTCACTGTGGTACTGCTTTTCTTGACCTGGCCTCCTCCTGCCTTTATGCTATCCCATCAGAGGATGCTTCTTTGTCTCCGAAATAATCGTGTGATTTTTTTTCACAAACCTAGTGGCTTACAAGAATACATCAAAATTTGTTGTTGCTATTGTTTTAACATGTTCTCTGCAGAGAGAGATTGATTTTAGTCTGCCCAGACCGGGTGATTTGGATCTTACCTGAGTGGGTACAGAGAGGCCCAAAGGAGCCTGTCTGTCACCTGTGGTGATGCTGGAATAACAAACACCCCCTGTGACCCGACTGGACGGGAGAGAAGAGCTTCAAGAAGTAGAGAAATGGGAAAGGATTTCCTCCTGTGTATATTTCATTGGAGTTATTAATATGGCTACAGAAATGTAATGGGAACAGTTATATTTGGAGTGTTATTTTGTTTTTAGGTAAAGTACAGCCTGACATATACAGATGCAGGTGAAATAACAGAAGCTCATCTGTCTGTCCTTCTGGGGACAGTCAGCAATGCAGTGGTTCCACTTCAGCAAACGTTCGAAATTCATTTTATTCAGGTAAGGCTTGTCGATTTTGTACAAGTACCTAATTGCCAAATAAAAAGAAATCCTAGCTTGTTAGTGAAAAAACATCTCAACTGAGAAGTATTCCCACATCTAACCCCCCATCTGCACATAGGGCTGGCACGTAGCATGTGGCATTTGTTAGGGGCCGTGTGTCTTTTTCCACTTGGGAACAAGGTTCCCTTGCATGTGCGCTTGTTCCTGACAGCATGACCTACTCCTACACTCAGAGATACATTTATAGTTCTGAGTGGGGGGGACATTTTCTTTCATTGGTTGGTAATCCCAGATTTTATCATGAAAAGCATTTCACTCCCCCCCTCCCCCACGCCACTTCCTTATTAAAATGAGAATTGTTTGGGGGCATTTCTGTATTGTCTTTCAGCAAAGCACAAAGCCCGTTCCTCTCAGTGGAAACCCCGGTTACGTGGTGGGGCTGCCACTGGCCGCCGGCTTTCGGCCTCCCACGGGGTATCCTTTTTGGTTCTGTGGGGAAGGTCGATTCCCCGTCCACATGCGGGAGACGTACTTCTCTTTCTCTGTCGCTGAGGGTCCCGTGGGCAGGAGAGACTAGTCTCGGTCAGAGCTGCCCCTGGGTGGCTCTGGTGGGGGGTCCTGGCCGCACAGCAGTGGGGCTGGGTGGAGACCGGCGGTGAGGGGTGCAACAGCGTGGCCCAGGAAGAGCTCAGTGTGTTATGATGGAACTCTTAACACAGAAGAGCTGACAGGCAGATGCATTGCATTTCACGCTTTAAATAGAGACTCAGATTTAGTGCCTTTGAAAACTTGGAATTAATATCAAAGGGCCAGTTTCTGAGGATTTTTCTTCTGAGGATCTATTAATCAGGGAAAATAGAACTGTTTCTTACCCTCTCCTGGGTAATAGCTGTCAAAAGGCCCAGAGTAGGGCTATTTGGGTCTTACTCATGTCTCAGTTCACACATGTAGCACCGTCTCCTGAGAATGAGACAGCATTCTTACTGGGTGATTGTCCCTAACTTTCTGTGTATGTCTGGGATCATTCAGACCATGAGTCGATATGGACAACTTACTGTTCTTCGTAGCACAGCTGAGCAAGACTGCTTAGCCATAGAGGGCATCCGGACCCCAGTGTTATTTGGTTACAATATGCAATCTGGCTGTAAACTAAGGTAAGGAAGTTAAGTTGTTTCTATTGGAACTTGTTTATGTTGATCGGAAAATAAAACATTTCTACTCCATCCATTGTGATCAAACCTCTGCATCAGCCGACACCTATGAAAACCACAATGTAGCTTATTATTAATGGATAGTAGCAATAATGACAATACCTGGTAATGATGTCAATTTTCGTTTTCTAACGTTAATTCCCAGAATCATAAACTATTTGTTATGATTCAAAGGGAAACTATTACAACCATTTTAAAAATCAAAGATGGCAGAGTAAAAATCTCAAGGGTTTGTGTGCGTTGCTTTTGAGGTTGCATAGCACTTGAGCTCACGGCCGAAATATGTTCCCTGAGAGTCCTTCCCATGTTTCTGAATTTTTGTGTGCTGTACACAGCATAACAAACCCAGTGAGAGGAATCTTAAATGCGATCTGTTTTTAATTTACCTTTTTATTATCAAACATGTACATAATGTAAAATGTCAACTAGCTCTGCGTGGCTTGTTATAAAAACAGCAGTTCTTACCCTCATGTGCCCCAACCCAGAGGCAATCACGTAACTCTTGTAGCTGATTTTTAAATTTACCCTCAAATCTTTAAATTACCTGCATGTGATGCAATTTCTTGATATTTTGTCTTTATGAATGATTTCTTGGGTTTCCACTGTGGAAAATTAAGATTGGCTCTTTCCCCTTTTCACCCTCTACCCCACCACCCACTCACTTCCCACCCCTACATCTCCCCAGGACAATTATATCATTATTTTAGTTAGACCAAATAAATAACTTAGGTTATTCTGATCGTTTTAGACCAGCTACTCTCAAAGGGGGTTCCGTCGAACATATTTGCACAAGACGTCAGTAGGAGTGGATCTATGGTCAGTATGTTTGAGAAACACTAAATTAAGTTAAAAACATGATTCCTTGCTGCAGGACTTCTCAGAGCCTTTACTCTGCCAGTATGCTTCAGGAGGGACGTGGGTGTGCAATGTTCCCCACACGCTGGGGCACGGAACCCTCCTTGTACAGAGCCTCCCGATGGAACACAGGTTGGGAAACATTGTTTTGGATTCATCTGCCTGGCCAGCCATGATTCTCAAAGTTAGAGACACTTTGGCTTCTTTCAAACAATCTGCCTTTTGGAGAGTGAGGAAATAAAGAAGCTGGAGAGAGCGCACGTGCTGTCGAGGCCTGTGAACACCGCCGGTGGGAACAGCAGCCTCATTCCACTGACCTCCTTTTCCTTCCCCAAAGGCTGACCAGAGCGACCACGTGTCTGCTTGTTGCAGAGAAGATGAAGAGCCTGCTGAGGGGCCAGGGCTTCCCAGATTTTGTGGCCCCTTTTGGAAATTCCCGGGCCCAGGATGTGCTGGACTGGGTGCCTGTCCACTTTGTCACCCAGGCACCCCAAGTGAAGGTAAAGGGAGAAGGTGAAGGCCATGTGCTAGGGCCCCTCCTGCCTCCATGCTCCGCTCCCGGCGGGGAGCTGGAGGGGAGCTTGGGCTTTGTCATCTGCTGGGCCTGGGTCTTGAGTACTGATCTTGCCCCTTGTTAACACTGTCACCTTTAGCCATTGATTTTATGGGTTTGAGCCTGTTTCCTCACCTGTGAAATGGGAGTGATCGTTATAGTACCGACGCCCTGGGCTCGTTGAAGTAATGGGGTAACACTCGCAGTGCCTAGTGGTCACTCCATAAATGGGAACCACCCCTGATCACCATCCTGACCATTCCCACTCTCACTGTTGGTGTTACACGAGGCCTCTAGGCGGCATATGAGATGAGGGCGAGGACTGTCTCAAAATGATGGAGACATCCTGCCACCCCCATAGCTGTCTCATCCATTGTTCCCTGGTCTATAAAAGTGGCCCACTCGTGAGAGCTTTCAATTCCAGAGTTCCCAAGAGTTTAATGGAAGTTGACATCCTACAAATAGTTTCCTGATCACATGTGATTCTTCTGCCCACCTTTTTCTTTTGTCTCAGCAGTCAAGAGTGTGGGCCAGCCCCCGTCACCGGAGGTGTGCTCTCCATTTTATCCTTTAATTGCCCAGCTTTTTCTTGTCACAGTTTCTTCAGGCCTCTCATTATCTGCTTAGCATATTTATAGCATGGTGACAGTGGGGGTGAGGACTAGCTCACTAGCTCTGATCCCGCCCTCCCCACCAAGCCCCCAGCAGAGACCTGTGATTTCTCAGTCCCTGCTGTTCAGCTGCTAAGTCTTGGCTCAGCTCTGCTGCCTCAGTGAACCAGGCAGATTACTTCTAGCTCCTCAGAGGAGGGTGAAGACATCCAGTTATTACTTCCCCTCAGAAGGGAAAACAGGTCGGGAGGGGCAGCAGTGCAGACGTTAGCCAGGGTCCTTGCTGGTCCAGGGAGCTCAGAGGGTCCGGAGCTGGTTTTGTACCAACCTTCTAGGAAACCGGGTCAGTGGAGGCCTGAGAGCACCCACTAAGCTCGGTTATACCAGCTGCGTGTCGTATCTTCTCCTAATAACAGGATAGTCTCAAGGATCTTTCAGCTTGCAAATTTCTTGAAAGGCAGTTTGAAGCTAAGCAATTCCACCAGTGCCTTTTGGGCAGGCACCCAAATTAGGAGGCCTGTTAGCTTTTTATGCCCTGAAAAGATGTATTTTTAAAACTTGTTATTGTGGCACATTTTCAAACATACACAAAAGTAGAATAATACAATGGAATTCCCTCTGCCCGTCATGCACCTTCAAAAGCTGTCACATTTGCCATCTAGAGATCTAAAGGCAGGAAAAAGGGAGGTGGCAAGGCCCACTCACCCACTCTTCTCTGGGGGCTGACCAGACAGCGTCCCACCTGGACTGGGCAGCTCCTGGCACCTGTGCTCTCGAGTTGGTAACATCTTTGACAGCTCACAGGCTCTGCCTGCGAACCCCAGTGCAACATCTTGATTGACAAATGATGAACTCAGATAAACGAAAAGAAGGCACATTTCCTCTCAGTGCATTTTAACATGATATGTAGTCAGGTTTCATTTCTATTAATAATACCATCCTTTCTCCTCTCCACCCAATGCCAGTTTCTCTCCTAATGTATCTCTGAGTTAGATGTAAACATGGAGGTGAAGTTAGAGTAGGTAAGGCACTGAAGTTCCCACAGTTGAGTATTGGGATTACAACTCCCAGGGTAATGCTGGCCTCTTTAGACATGGATAGAAAAATGTGCTTTAGGTGCTAAAATATTTTTGGAGTGTCAACTATACTTTAAAATGTGCTTTCTCTAAGCGGTTTTTATCTGAACTTCTATTCTCTTGTTCAGAACATTTTGTAATATGTGAAACATTTTATAATTAAAACTCTGAACTGCAGATTAAATTTGACTCGAGGTTGTGTAATATTCAAGTGGATTAATAGCACTTTGTTTTGCAGGATTCTTGCCAGCTCCCGGTGGCTTTAGTTATAGAAGTGAAGTGGACTAAATACGGATCCTTACTGAACCCACAGGCTAACATAGTCAACGTAACTGCAAATCTAATTTCATCCTCATTTCCTGAGGTAGGCCTAACTTTAGTTTCAAGGTGTAGGTTAAGGGAGCATTTGAGATTTTATACCCCAGCATGTGCCATCAGTTTGGCTCAAATAAACTCTTATTTAAAAATAATAATAAAGGCAAAGGTTAAGATACAAATCCAGATAAAACTCAAGAGTGATAGTGAAATTTATTACTTTGAAAAAGATTATAATTAAAATTTAAACAATTTGGATTCTTAAACAGTTTAGCAGTCATTATCTTAGAAAAAAAACTGCATTGACAGTGGTTTTATTCACAGTAGCATTCTTGCTTAGATTTGATCTTTAAAATTACTGTGAAAATTGAATTCTAATTTGACATCGATGTGTTAGGACAACCTGGGTAAAAACTACTGACAGTGGTCGGGTGAGGAAGAGAATGAAAGATGCCCCATCTCTGTGACACTGGTGGCACCTTGCACGGCAAGGCTTGCATCACTGACTTTTTATTTCAGACCAACTCAGGAAATGAAAGGACGATTTTTATTTTCACTGCGGTTACTTTTGTGGATGTGTCTGCACCTGCAGAGGCAGGCTTCAGAGCTCGGCCAACCATCAATGCCAAGCTGCCCTTTAATTTTTTCTTCCCGTTTGTTTGACGTAAGTCGCTAGTTAAGGAAACGGCGCCACACCTCTAGAACAGAGTGGGTGCGGGGCCGGGATCCCTTGGGAGTGTCCCATTTTATTCCACTTCTGACCCTTGCGGTTGCGCCCAAACCAGCACGCCTCTCCTCTCCACTCATTTATCTCCTTCCAGAAGCTTTATCCTGCTTGGTTTGGCTCTAGAATGGGGCACCGTCTGGTCTTGGTCATTTCCAAAGCTCCCAGCACGTAGGTCATAGGTGGAAACCACACCGCATCTTTGGGAAGACGGTAGAGAGCAGACTCTGAAGTAGCATGGGCGCTGTGGGCTTGTCCAGTGTACTTGTCCCCTGCTTTAATGTGAGTTATTTTAAAGATATTCATTGTTCTCTGTTTTCTTTCCTTTTCAGGTCCCACTGAAATGAGTACAAAAATAGCAAAGTATTGTATAAAATTATGCAAGTAGAGTACAAGGCCTCAGGAGGGGATCTTCCCCCAAATGTCATGTTAATTACAGTGGAATCTTGGGTCCAATGACATTTCTGTACCAGGCACTCTTGCTAGCTCGCTCTCCAGCTGGTGGGCTGGTGTGGGCTGCCACAGAGCAGTTCCAAGCAGCTGAAGCTGGGAAGAATATAGTAGGAGGGCCCACAGGAAGGAGAGAGTTTGTTTTATACATTAATTGTACAGTAATTGAGAAAAATGGTGTCAGGTGGAGCCAGCTAGAAGCTGGGTGAGGCAGCTGGATGATGCAGAGGGGAGGGCTGGGAACCTGAGAACAGCCTCCCCGGGGGAACTCACAAGAAGAGAAGCTGTTTAGAACAGCTTGGACATATATAAGGCTTTTCTAGAATGGGCTGGTAGCTTTTTTTTTTTTTTTTTGTCTTTCACAGTGCTTATATGAAAGCATGCACTGGTTCCTCAAGATCCATGTGAAATATGAAAACTGTACATTTGATTAGATTAAAATTTATATACAACTAGTAATTGTCCAGCTTTGTTCATTTTCAAGCAAGGATTAAAGTGTTCAACATGAGAAAACATAGCTTATGATACATTTGTTAGACAGTGCAGGTGGGAATGGGATGGGAGGCTCTCGGTCACACCGGCGAAGAAATAGAGCTTCTGACAGACCATGTCCCCAGCATCCAGGCTGGGCGGGAGTGGGGCACAGGCATCAGGCCACACCCGTCCTGCAAACGGCCCCAGGAGTCTCTCGTCAGGGGCACAAGCCCACGAGGAGGCAGGGTCTTCTCTCCGCAGCGGAGCGGGTACCCTCTAGTTCACCTCCCCAAGAAGTCCGTGCTGTTTCAGTAGCTTGTTAAGTCTCTCGATTTCTTGTTCCTGTTATTACAAAAGCAGACAAATAACTGAGTTTACTTTCCGAGCCTCACCAGGGATGTGACAATCACTCAGTGAGCCCCAGGCACAGGGACACAGCGCTGAAGGAAGGCTACACTTCATGTGGATTCAGTCCACTGGAGGAGACTGCTACAGTCAGATGGGGTCCAAGGGACAAGAGCAGTGACAAGGATGGGCACGTGGCATAGTTCTGGGAAGGAGGTGCTGCCTAAGTCAACTCCAAAAGGACTAGGGAGACAGCCCAGGGGCAGCTCGCGAGCAAAGGCCTGGTGAGAAGCACCGTGCTGAAGGCAGAGGACTGCAGACAGCATTTTCCCAGAAATGTTTTCTTACCTTCTCAGAGCAGCTGAATTCAAGATGTTGGATCTTGGCGGCCAATTGTATATTGATCTGTTTTAATCTTAACAGTTGCCGTTCTGATCGTGTCTTAACTGAGATAATTATCCCTGAAAAATAATTATGAGGGTCTCAATGATACTGGTTTCCAGTATAACCACTTAAAAAAAAAAGTATTATAAATGTATACAGTTTGGAAGATGGTGACAGACAAGTAAAACAGTTATCAATAAAGGCATCAGAACTCAGATTTTTCATTTCTGAGCTACTCAGTACCTAGTTGTGCAATATTTCTCTTCAGTTCCCATGGGCTGGAAAATCCATAGAAATAATCACTGACCAGTTCAGCATTAAGCTCTTTAACAAAGCTCATTCACGATGGCACTGCTGCTTAGCAGCGTGCACAAAAGCCACAAAAACACAAGGCTGGAAATACTCGAGTTTGGGGCTGGGGTTGCCACTTTCCTACAGTGATGGCCATGTTAGTCGTCAGGTGATAACCTAAATCTTGGCTGACAGCGGGGCCATCTGATGGCTCCCAAATGTCCACACCATAGTGGGGATACCGTCTCAAAAGACTGCCACAACGGGGGATGCTATGCCCCTTTCCAAGAAAGAGTGGCAGTATCTGGGCCCGTTAACCCAAACATGTGCCCGTGAGGCCCAGGAGCAACTGGCCCTGGTCCCCGGCGTTCCTGGTTGTCACACTGGGTCCAGTTTAACCCGGTGTTACTTTTTCAGACCTTCCAGGTCATGCCGCTAAATATGACAGCAATGCGATGATGAGCGTTAGCCAGTCCTTCTATGCTCCGCTACCATTTAGACAAAATAAATGAACAAGTTCCAGATGGTTTTGGTTTCATCTGCAAAAGCGAATCTCACCACGGTGTGACAAGGGTAATGGTAGTAACTGTGGCTCATGAGTCCTTTATAATCAGTTGTGGTTTATCTGCCTCAATCGTGCATGAACCCTGTACAGAGTATTTTTCTGTTCGATTCATGAAATTATCAATTAGCATAAGCATCTTCGATAGTATCTGAAAAGCTTTATTTCCTTTGACAGAACCCAAGTGGATGTTCTTCATTTCATGGGCTTTCTTTTAATCCCTAGATCTGAACTCACCCTTAAAACCCACAGTGCCCACAGGCGTAGCTGTTCAGATAGACTCACACGTGGGCAGACACGGCCCTCCACCTGCGTGGTCTCGCCACAGCCAGCAGGCTGTGGAGCTCGGGAGGCTGTGACAGGACCCGCTGTGCCACCAAAGAAAGGAGCTCTGTCAGGGTACGGCCTGCTGCAAACGGGCCACACTGCTGCTCGCTCACTCCCAACAGACCCACGGCCACTCGTGCTGGGCCCTGGTTCAGCGGTCTCCAAACCTGGCTGGACACTGAAATCACCTGGCAGTGCCTCAGATACAGACACCCTGCCTGGGCTCCACCCCAGGGCTCTGCATCAGAGTCTCCATTATTTTTAAAAAGTGTTCATTGAAGGTGATTCTGACATAGCAGGTCCATGGGCAGGCGTTTGAGCAACTCTGACTACACCGGCAGCTGAACAGTTAACTAGCTGGCGATCACTGTCACCTAAAATCACAGTCGATCTGGCTTCCCTGACACAGAGGCTCCCCACGCCAACCGGGTGTGCTCCCCAACAGGGTGTGCGCCAAGAATAGGATTTCTACCTGAAATGTGGTAAAGCAGGATTCCCCCAAGCGTGTTCTCCAGGGCCACAGTCTACAGCACGCGACTAGGTGTTATTTCCCCAGAAAGTGTCAAATCAGTCAGTTTGGAAAACTATGGCAGTTCTCAGAGCCTTCATCATGCAAACGCGTGCTGTGACTTTCTCAAAGGAGGCAGGACCTAGCGCACAGCATTTCAGCTTCCCTACACCCCTTCTGGTGTGCCCCTCCCGAGGTGAGATGGAGTTTGATAAGAAACACCAAAGTGAAAACAAAAGGCGCTCCGGGAGCCAGGCTGGAGGGACCAATCAGGGGCGAGTCTAACCCTTTCCATAAACATCTAATGATCGTGGAAACAGGGCCGAAAGGAGAAGGGTAGTTCCTCTCAGAGCACATGCCTCGGTGTCAATTCGTAGCCACAGAAGTGGCGCTGGGACACCAAAACAGACCACTTCACTTTCCTCGAGACTGCAGGGAGGAGGAGACAGGAATCGTAATGGAAACGACCACGGCGGCCTCTGCGCCCACTCCCGGCCACGCCCACTCCCAGCCACGCCCACTCCGGCCCCGCCCACCCCACGTCTCCGCTGGGCAATCCGGGAGCGCAGGGGACCTACCATTGATGATCCGGGCCACTCTCCACAGCCGGAGCAGAATCAGCAGGCCAAGAGCCTCAAACTCGTGCTCACGGAACAGGAGAACGATGTCGAGAATGAAAGAAACCACCACAACGATGGCATCCAGGATTTCAAACTTGTGGTGTAAGAACTCCAAGCGGAAGGCATATATTTTAAAGAAAACCTCCATCATAAAGAAGGTCAAGATGGCAATGCTCATGTAGTGGAATACCTGAAGAAGACAAGGAGGCACAGTGAGAGCAGATCCAGGCTGGTCACAGGCTGGGGCAGATCACACAGACCAGCTGGCCCCAAGTGCCCCTGCTTGGTCCCCAGAGAGAGAGTTCATACACTGACCAATCCGAACTCCCACCAGCACCACGC